>CM026276.1:16399796-16838812 GCA_014851415.1 Cnaphalocrocis medinalis | reverse complement strand
TAAAAACGAGGCAATATTTTGATGACATGACGTGTGCGTGTCATCGAAAGTCACTAGCTATGAGGATAAAATACGGTCAGCAAAATTTTCATACTGGGAACTAAAAATAAAACAATTCCTAAATTTCAAAGCAATTTTATTTATGGGAAATTTTATTTCTAAATGTTACATTACATTTATCTGTGTATTCAAATAAATTACTCTAATCACAGAGCGAATATCGGGTTTGATCACCAAACCGCATAAAGTGTGGTGATTATGCCTAATCCCATCATAGTAGCTATGACTTGATTTCTATGATAAAGGCCTTTGCCCTACTATTCCTTAAGAAAAAATATGAGTAATATTTACTATAATTTAATAATTAATAAATTAACACAACCCCAGATTTAATGTCCTGACTCCGTACCGTAAGTAGCTTAAGCTAAGCTAAGCACTTGTGTTATAGAATAAGACAACAGAAGAAACACAAATATAATACTTGTAACTTTACGACCTAGGAGACCTAGGAGAATCAAATATAAAAATGATTTATATTTGATTCTCCTAGGTCAGGAAAATCAAACATAAATTATTTTCTTTGAAATGAGAAGAGCAAATTCGACTAAATTGTCCAAGTAACCGTTATTCATCCCTTCGATCCCTCTGGATAAATTTGATAATTTTTTCTTTTAAACGCGGATCTTGCGGTAATCTAAAACAATAAACGTTCACTTAAAAATAATACGTAATTATTATTTGCATGTTTATAGATTTCTAGTCGAAATAAAATTACTATTTTATATCTGACCGCTATTAAAACAATGCCTATCGAAACTGCTGACGCTACCGTACTTTTCCCAACCATTAACAAATGAGCTGTTATCAACTGAGTTCTGAGTACTACAGCGGGTCTAAGTATATTGGCCACTGAGATAATGATGTTGTCTCTTTTTGTCTCACAGTTATTGCCAATACTACTCTCTCTGTCACGCGCTGGCCGATCAGATTTTGATGTTTTGTCAACAAAATAAAATAAATTAAATTATTGATGAAATATAAATACTTACGAGTGAAATGTTACACCATTCGCTTTATTTGAATTTGTAGTATTTTTCTTGCACAATAAATAGGCACATGAATGCATTTTGAGTGCTTTTTCCTGTCAAAAATCCAGGCAGCTGTGTCGTACAACTGTCACCGAGTTCAAACGGCAACTAATCCGTGCTAATCCCAGTTGAGCAAAACTAGGTTATTTGAGGTGCGACTCAAATCGGCGCGGTCAAAGTATGGCGAGGGCATATCTATGATTTAAATCTTTGACTAAAAAACGTATCAGCCCATACACTGTCCCACTGCAGGTCAAAGGCCTCCATCATAGAAATCAAGTCATCGCTACTATGATGGGATTAGGCTTCCTCGCCACGCTTGGCTAATGCGAGTTGGTGATCACAAACCCGAGCTATGTTCGAAAAATTTTTAACATACCTACCTACCTACTTTTTGCTCGACCCGGGACTCTCAGATTATGGTCTGGTACTTAAACAACTAGACCAACGGGGCAAATGTTGTAAATGTATATGTATAAATGATTAAATATGATTTAATTGGCATTTGTGTACAGGCGCCGACAGCCTAGAGTACCTGAGCGTGGAAGGGCTGGTGAGCGCGGTGCACTACAACATGAAGGCCACGCCCAGCGACGGCGTGGGCGGCCACTGCACCGCCTGCCTCACCGGCGACTACCCGGGCGGCCTGCCCGAGGACCTGGACTGGTGATGGACTCTATTGTGAGGGGGCGAAGGCCCATATTGCCATTGTCGATTTCATTTTGGTGGTATATGGCCAGGACACTTCCATCGCGTTATGCTATGAGAATCGAGAGACTTCATTACCGTGGTGATCCCCGAACAGATTTTCTATCGAAATGGGTGCGTGTGAAAATTCCGCTAGATGGCGTTGGACCTCAGCCTAAAACCTAGTTCCAACTTCATCTTCATTGGTTGTATAGTGAAGTTTTGACATCTCACATCAAAAATAACCAATCACCATGTAGATGGCCTTCAGTTATACGTCGTACACCATCTAGCGGATTTTTTATAGCGATAGCCCCCGACATACAGGGTATCGAGTCTCAAACGCGACCGAAACGCTCAGGAGGCATTTACATTGGTTGTTAGTTCGGACGTCGACGTCACAAGGCTCGTACGGGTGGAACGAGGAGCGGAGAAGCCCGCATTCGGGCTAACGACCGAATTATTGACCAATGTAAATGTCCCCTAGTGTGTCTTGGCCCTTATTGAACCGTGTGTCAATAGCACAGACCGTATATATTACAGTGCGACAAGGCTGATTTGGCCAAAAAAATTATAGAGCGGCGGTGTTACATTTTTGCCAAAAACTCTTCAAAGAAGGCATTATATAAATTATAGTTCCTATTTGTGACTTCGATAACACATACTTGTCGTACTGTGAGTACTATTTCAAATTAATCTTCGATTAACGTAGTAAGTGCCAAGTAGCAACAATTATTTTTGTATCAATTTATTAAACTCAATCAGATATGCATTTAAAAATTTACTTTATGCTAAATTAATTTTTTTCAAATGTCTTCCATTATTTGGTTTGAATGTGAGAAGACCAATAAAACTGTTGTGGTATTGTTAGTTGTAATTTAAGACATTATTTTTTGTGTTATTAGAATATAGTCCTTATGGGTCCAATACTTAGATTCTAATATATTTTATATTAGGTCTCCTGTAATCTTCAGAAAAAAAATGTTTCATTCGACTCCATAAATATGATCTTTATTACATTAAACCATTAAGCGCAGATTCGTGTACATATTTTTGGACTATTATTGATATATAACGGGGTTATTTTTAAACTAAATTTATCTGCAATCTGCAAAGAATTTTAGTACCTTTTTTGAAAATATTTTTATTACTTTTACGTGAATCTAAAGCATTCCTCTGTTAGATGTAACATCTTATAATAATCAAGTGCCTTAATATAAATGTTATTCTTATTATAATAAAATTCATTTGCAGTAAGTACGGTCGAAGTCAAAATTTCTACATAATACATTTTACTTCAAAAATAAAAGTATTAATTTGCCATTTGTATAGATTTTGATTGCAACTGTACTTTTAGTAAAAAGTCGTGCTGGTTTCGACTAACGTAACGAATATTAATTTTAGTTTAGTATTTAAGTGATGAGGTCTTTACCAAGTGAGCAAAAATCACACAATAAAAAAAGTAAGTACAGTCAACAGCAAAAGTAGATGATCAAAATCAAAAACTATACTCACTATTGAGCGGAGTTCGCGTCAGTTGATCATCGACTTTTGCTGTTGATTGTACTTGCCACACATCAAATTATACAAAACTGTCAAATTTCTCCAATCGACTCTCATCTTACTGTCAAATACATTGAGTTGAATTTCAATTGAGGAAATGTGACACGTTGTGGTAACCTGACGTCTGTACATCATTTATATTTAACTTTAAAGTACACACTAATAAGTCCACTTTCATTAATTAGTACTACAATAATTACAAATGTAAGCTCCCTTCTTTAGACAAGTTACGACCGAATCGGAGTTTCCTTCTCTTTTATTAGCGTTGTGTGTCACCTTTGTTTGGATGCGACAGGTATATCTTCATTCTTTACGGGATGGCTTCGTTGGCCACTTGTAAATCTTCGTAAATTTCTCTATCTCTCGAATATGTATAGATCTGTTTCAATCCTCAGCATTTTTAGTTAGTAATTAAATATTTTATAAAGAATCCTTAGGGCCAATGTGTATGATGTGACTGTATAGCATTTCTATTGAAATATTGCATTCCATGTCTGTCAAGTAGGTGAGAAGAGTGCTTGATTGTATTTTTATAAAATATTTTTTGTACCCTTTTAGTACAACATAACTATACAATTGAATCCTATAAGAAGTATATTGATTTATTTATATAATTGTTGTATTATTTCATTTTACCTTTTAAAGCTAAGTATCATGCGCATTGGACGCGCATCGTGTGGCAAATAGTTGTTGCTGCGGCAATATGGAAGATAATGACCCGTTAGTGGGTTTTAATGACAATTAACTTTAATAGGCGCTAAGCCATAACTCTTAATTGATGATTTTGACAATGACGTTATAGTCCAAGTGAGGTTCAATACATAAATATTTATTAATTTTGAAGATTACGTTGAGTTTGTGGGTTGTTATGCGGGAAGTGTTACTTAGCAAATGAAACAAAACAATATTGCTGTTATGATTTTATTATTTACATTTTTATATTTATTTACAAATTGGAACTACAACCGTCTGTACAACGCGGTACATTCGAGGACAACACTATTAAGTATATCGATATCACAAAATGGCCAAAATGCCAAATAAATCCATATAAATACCGTAGCTACTATTACTCATACAATATATTACTGTTTCAAAGATACAAATTATTTTCTACGTTATATTTTAAATAATACTTAACGCCAATTTATTTGACACAAAATCCGACAGATGGCGCTGCGCTGATGATTGGTTGTTTGTATGTATAATGTGTCAAAAAAGTCATGAAATTAAGTGATAGCGCCACTGCCACTAATGTTATAGAGTGATGTAACCCCAGTTGGTTATAAAACATAGGAGGGATCCTCTTTGGTTATAACACCCTATTAGTTCTCCAAAAAACCGTATTCAAGACTTTCTTGACGCATTATAAGTTTCTTAATTTTGACATGAGCTACGTTAAAAGTAACCAATCCACTTACTTGGTTGTTGGCCTACTCCACTAACGCCATCTATCGGATTTTTCATCTTCAAAAACCTTCATGCAATGTGCTAAGTTAAAAGTAGCCGTGCCATTATTTGAACAGTAGCGCTACCATGAGTTGACATCAAAAACTGACGTAAACTATTGCTCTGTCTCTTTCAAAAGCATCACAAAGAAAGAGACAATGCGATAGTTTTCGATAGCGAGGATAGTATTTCAAACTCATGGTAAGGCCACAGGTGTGGAAAATAAAACTGATTTTAATAAAAGTTGATCTCAGTCGGTGTATTCAGTCTTTCAAGGCTACTAAGCGAATATTAAGTAGTCATTGTTACAGGAATGACGTGGGTTAACTAATTTTCATATATTATAAACGAAGTAGGTACCTTTTGACCGTAAGTATAACCAAAACTTGCAAAAATAATTTCACTATAATGTGTCAATGTGAAATTAATTTATAGCGCCACTGCCGTTTATATCATAGCGTATTATAACCCGATTGGCTAAATAAAACATAGGAATTCTGTTAGTTCACCAAAAATTTGTTTTTAAGAATTACTAGACAGATTTTACAGCGAAAAAGCGATGTGCGCATGCGACTCTTAAGGAGGATCTTTGATAGAGGGACGTGCACGAGTCGAGTAAGAATTGATGTAGTTTGTATCAAGTCCGACATATAGTTCGTAACATCGTACTCTTACTGTACTCATACGTAGACCCGAAAACATTAAACTTGACCGGGAATCGAACACGGGACCTTTCGCGCTTCGGGCGAACACCTTAGACACTGCGTCATCGAGGCCGTAAAATAGATACTCTGGTCAGGTGGTCAGGTCACAGCGCGTGCTTCCCGACTATGGCCTTGACATCGCGCACGTCATTGCACGCGCATTAGCTTGACAGATTGATTGGTGTGCCCGTCTACCTGATGTACGGGGCCTATTTTACATCCTACCTCACAGAATTTGACCTCAGTTCGGTCACAGCGCGTGCTTGCCGACTACGGCCTCGACGTCGCGCACGTCCTTGACGGCGGCGTCGGAGAGCACGAGCGGCGCGCCGTCCGTCACCAGCACGTCGTCCTCCACGCGGATGCCGACCAGCCGGGCTAACATGCGCGCCACGAAATAATTTTGTCGACACTCGTATTGTGTCGGCGCAAGTTGCTTCTCGCTCACCTGACTGAGCGATGAGCGGGATAGAAGGATGCGCTCTCGCGAACGAGAGTCGACAAAATTTTGTCGCGGTGCGCATGTTAGGTCTACAGGGGCGGATCCAGACCTCAAAAATTGTGGGCATCTAGGAATTTTCTGACTTGGGACATAGTGGAAGGGGGGAGGGGGGGGGGGGGGTCTAACGGCTCGTTCCTCCTAGTTACGCACGTGATTGTGGGCATCTAAGGTTTTCCGACTTGAGGCACCGTCGAAGGGCGGTCATAGGGGCTTGTGCGAAAGTCATAAAAAATTTGTCGCAGTGCGCATTATTTACTGCCCGGCAGGTTGATTGGTGTGTTTGTCTAGCGCATTTATTTATTTATGTACTCGTCTACTGGGTGCACGGGGCCTTTTACGTAAATTACGTCCTACCTTGTGAGCTCTGTGGAGCTAGCTCAGTTCGGTCACAGCGCGTGCTTGCCGACTACGGCCTCGACGTCGCGCACGTCCTTGACGGCGGCGTCGGTGAGCACGAGCGGCGCGCCGTCCGTCACCAGCACGTCGTCCTCTACGCGGATGCCGACGCCGCGGAACTCCGCCGGGACCGTGTCGTCGTCCGGACGGATGTAGATGCCTGGGGAGATGAGACATTTATTTATTTATTGAGAACAGCCTCAGAGGCGGCGCAAGGCGTAGGCGATGTGGGCCGCCGGCGCCCCTTGTACCGCCATGGCGGTACAAGGGGCCACGCGCCTTAAAAGTTTTAAACTCTTAAAAGGCCCCCAGAGGCTTTATCTGTCATCATCGTCGTAAAATAAAAGTAACCAATATTTTCCGTTCAGTCGAGTTTATTCAGTATTATCATCACAAAAATATTGGTTAGGTTAGGTTAGAACAGCCAGCCAAAAAATCTTAAAATTCGCGGGCGAGGTTTTTTCGGGCGAGTTGTGACTTACCCGAAAAGAAAAGGGCCTCGCGAAATCAGTCTTGCTCACATCAAAATTAGATCTTGCCCCGCCACCGAGCCTCATGATACATATATATAAATATAATCACGTTTCTTAATTACACCTAACAGTTCAGTTCTTCTGGGAAAGCACGCTACATCTTAGACCTCATTGTTACTCTCCATTAGGGAAGATGAGGTAAAGTGCAAACCCATTTAATATAAAAAAGATATATTTTTTTTTATAAATGGTTGCACTTGATCTCACACAATATTATAATGGATTTCTTAAAATAATTAGGATGGTTTAATAGCAAAACTGACATGGAATTTGATCGTGTGAGGCGGGCCCGCTTTGGTATAATTAGACCGGCTAAACTGAGCAGTGTTCCGCCAAGTTCGAGTGACATTAACGACCTCCCGAGGACATGCCCAATCGAAGGATTGTGTCTTCGAGATCGGAGTGATACTACGACCTCACAGAAGACAGCCGTGAAGCAGTAAGTTCCGCCAAGTTCAAGGAGGGTCTCGAAGACCCAGACAAGGAGAAATGGGGTTAAGGCAGCAGAACGTATATGCGACTCCACTGATGTTGCAGTATTTTGGCCGTGGGAGAGCCACGCTTCGGTATGAATGGACCGGAGTGATACCACGGCCTTACAAAAAACCGGCGTGAAGCAGCGCCCCCGCTGTTTCAATGGACAATACGACAAAAATATTTTTCACCATTTTTATATGCTTTTCGAATAAGAAAGAAAAAAAAGGTGACCCGTATTTGTTAGTTTTAATTAAATGTGTGTATTTATTTAAATAAACGTCTTTTAAAAGGCAGAATAATATACGGAAGTGACGTAGCCCTGCGGCTGAATATGAAATGATGTCGGTGCTTACTTACCTACAATAAAAAAGTTAAGGTCAAAGAGAATAAGATCACTATGTTGCCTCTGTCATAATTGTCAATGTCAATGTTTGTCTTACTACTAAAGTTTTGTTATTTTCATATCATTATAATGAACACCGACTGCTTACTTTTGCTGGACGTCTAGTCAGAAGGCAAGCATAGTCATGATTGCCTTGACGACTCATCACGCTTTTACTTTGGATTTGAAATCGATTGCCATTACGACAAGCCAAGGATAACACTAAGGATAACACGTTGGATTTCGCATGCTACCAACACGGATAACGGGCAAGGAAAAGTGGCAGCCTGCATTCACTGCATCTTTCTGCAATGAAAATTCTTCTTCGCTGTCTATTTTACAATCATAGGTTACGAAATTATTCGTTTTTGATTCGTAAATCGTAATCGTAATTTTGACGTTTGTTGTTTGGTTTATGACATTTTGTTTGCGCCTAGCCATTGAGGTATTATGTAGAACTAGAGGAGACACCACTCATTACTAATAGGTTCCATACAATTGCGGTGGTTACACCGCACGTCAATCAGTCGCTTGCTAGCCACAGAGTACATTGCTAGCACTGACGGGTTGTCCATCCAACAGTTGTTCATGTGAAAAAGTACTATTAAACGCATAAAAAATGCCGTCCTGTGTGTTAAGATATTGCACAAATAATTCAAGGAATACGGCGAAGTGCAAAGGGATAACTTTCCAGCGATAAGTAATTAGATATTTTCGTTTCAAAATTAAATATGAGCACAATTTGACAGACGCCATTATTGTCGCATTCGACATAGATTAATTATAAACAGAAGGGAAATTGTTGAAAATTGTTACATGCCTACCTACATACCGTTTCATTCATCAATTTGCTTTTGGGAGCTCGAGTACAAACAAATCAATTAGTGATGTCTTAATGCGTTACCTACCATTCGATTTTTGATGTAACGATTTTGGTTGTAAAGAATTTTTAATCGATATTTTACTGTCACTCGACATAATATCAATTATTTATCCAAACGGCAACAGTTAACTAAATTTATTTTGTTTAAGGGTAACTAAATAAAATGTATAATTTGTATTTACGACTTTTATTTGAACCTATTAATTCGTGCATCGCCCCTATAGGGAGAATAAAATTTCCGTAGGTACTTGAAAGGTATCTCTTCGTTTCATTTAACAAAACATGTAAACTGGCACAATCAATCTCCTTTGACGGAAGTTTTAATACGAGTATATGTAGGTCGTAGGTTAGGTTTTTTAAATCGGACCTAGGTACTTACTATAATGAGGTTGGTTGGTGTCAATCCTGAACTGAACATATTTTTTTTTTAGTTAATATGAGCAAAGGCTTTAAAAATCTGACTAGCCGAGTGATGACGTCAAACGGGGTTTTTTACATTCTATTTATTTTCTCCGTAAATACCTTTTTAAAAATTCTGAAACTATTTTTCTCAAACACCTATTAGGCTAATCTAGAAATGGTATTTTTTGTTTCGAGAAATATTTTTTTGTCGTATTGTCCATTGTGGGGAAAGGGGGTTAAAGGTTAGCGGCGCGCTTGTGACTTTATCAGTGTCGTAGGTCTACGCGTCTGACCATCCGATGTTCCGTCTGCTCATGCCACCTATCACATAAGATCAGTAGCATAAGGCAGTGGATACATACCGGGCTCCACAGTGAGCACCATGCCGGTGGCGACGGGCGCGCTGCGGCGCACGCGCGGCGCGTCGTGCACGTCCAGCCCCAGGTAGTGCGACACGTGGTGCGGGCACAGCCGGTACGCCGTCTGATAACACACTCAGGTTATCATTTGGAAAACCAACAGCTGTCTGGGTATTTCTCATTTGTCACTTCCATGGAGGGCAACTTTCTTTCAATCCTTATAATTACGAATTTCAAAATATTGCGGGCTCTGCGAGTCCTTTTCCCATGACCGCTAATACCAAATTTATTCAAATGCATCATCAATTAAGTACAGAAAAAAATTGCCCTTCATGGAAGTGACTCTTTCCAGAAAATGAGAAATACCTGTCTAAGTACAATTCAATTTATTTATTCAGAAAACAATATTACAAAATACAATGGAAGAGATCGCTATTAGCGATAAGGCCGCCGATATTGTATATGTAAATTACTATTAGCATTAAGTTCTGTAATGTGTTGAGCAATAAAGAGTATCTATCTATCTATCTAATGTCTGAATAAACTTATTACAATAAGAACAAAAATACTACGAGTGCCTGAACTTTTTTTTATTTTTTTTCCCAGGGGAAACCATCATGGCCTTCACCTAGCCACATGTGGGGGACAAGGTGGTGTGTGGGACTCTAACCCTAACCAAACCCCTGGGGTGTCCATCTCAGGGCAATCGCGGTCGGGACTGGATTTGCTAGATGTAACTGTCTGGAAATCTACTCAGTGATTAGTTATTTGCTTTAATGGGGGCTTTAGGCTCTCTGATGTGTGGCTGACTGTACTTTTGAATATTCGCATAAAAATCATCTTTTCGTACAAAGTCGGTCCCGTGAGTTAGTAATTTTGTATCATGCACGCCACCGCTCCCGAAAATCGGGAGCGGTGGCGTGCATGACACCTATGTCCAGCAGTGGACGAGTGTGGGTTACTGATGACGATGATGGACGTCTATTGGATTGAACTGTGGGAGAGCCACGCTTCGGCATGAATGGGCCGGCTCGACCGGAGTGATACCACTGCCTCACAGAAAACCGGCGTGAAGCAGCCCCTGTGCTGTGTTTCGCTGAGTGAGTGAGGGTGCCGGAGGCCCACTCGGGGGGGGGAAGGGGATAAAAGGTTGGCAGCGCACTTGTAACTCCACTGGTGTTGCAAGTGTCCATGGGCGGCGGCAATTGCTTACCATCAGGTGATCCGCCTGCTCGCCAGCTACCTATCACATAAAAAAAAAAAATGGATGGAATGATGATGATGATGGCCAGTTCTTACCCCTATGAGCGCGTTGCCCTCGAGGTGCTTGGGCAGGATGCCCTCCTGCTGCAGGTGCGTGCCCAGCAGCCGGCACATGCTGTCGAACAGCTGGTCCAGCGCCGGCCGGTGCGAGCCCAGGATCTCTATCAGCCGCCGCTGGAATACAGTGTGAACTCTTTATGAAGTGCAACTTGAAGTCAGGGCTATTATGGTCGGTTCGATCGACGAAAACTACATATCTATAAAAAAAGCAAAGCAATGTATCAGCATATATACTGTCCCACTGCAGGGCAAAGGCCTCCATCATCGCTACTTTGATTAGGCTTAATCACCACGCTTGCCTAATGCAGAGTTGTAATCATAAACCCGAGCTATGTTCGAAAAATTCAAAACATCCTTTTGCTCGACATGGGAATCAAACCCGGAACCCCAAGATCATGGCTCGGTACTTATACCACAAGACCAACGAGGCCTATTTTTCGATGCGTAATTAAAATGAAGTAATGGCTAAAAAGTACCTGATTGGATTAAATATTAATAGACAAAGAATCACCACCCGGTGGACCGAAAATCTGGTGAAGGTCGCGGGAGTCCCTTGGATGCGGGTGGCACAGGACCGATCTGTGTGGAGAATTTTGGGGGAGGCCTATGTCCACCAGTGGACGTTCGTTGGCTGAAATGATGATGATGATGTAGAGACAAAAAATTATTAAGCCTAATCCTATCATAATATAGTAGCGATGACTGGCTTCTAGGATGGAGACCTTTGCACTGCAGTAGAACAGTAGATAGGCTGATACTTTATTCTTTATTTGTATTTTGCCTCAAAATCATGAATTGCAATTTACCTGTACAGTAAGTACTAGTTCATATAAGATCTTGTGGTGTTTTGAAAACTGCCCGGAGACTGGCCACGTTCTGGAGATATCTGAGTTATATAACCATCGTTGGCAACCTGTAAGACAAATTACAAAATGTACATTTTGTGATCGTAAAGTTGTCCGAATCGTAAGTGAATCAATTTCCGGACACAGGGCTAGTTACCAAACGGGGCTAAATTTTATTTTAGGAAAGGTTAAATAATATTTAATAATAATATTTCACTACATCACATACATTGGTCTGACTCTGAGATAGGTAGCTCAAGCACCTGTGTTACAGATATCAGAACCAACAGTGTAATAATACTTTTCTTTTGTAAATACATACTTATAATAGGTTAGGTTTGAACTGGTGATTCCACAGCGCGTTAGCTGAAAGGGGGTCACCAATTCTTACTTAATCTAACTTGCATCTGAAATACACACATACAACAAACGTTTAAATAATCCGTTAGAACTGCAGTTTTTTATTTTTCGAAAGTTGTTCAACGAATTCAACGATGAAAACGATTCATAAGCACCAGACGGGCGGGACGGCGAGGTGCGTCGCAATATTGAGCTCTATGCCTGGGGCATACGCACCAGTATCCACCAGCAGCATGTCCTCCAGCTTCAGCAGCTGGTTGTTGGTGACGTAGTGTATGTGCGTGGCGCGCGCGCCGCCGGCGACTACTGGCGGGAAGGCGTCGCAATATTGGGCTCTATGTCTGGGGCATACGTACCAGTATCCACCAGCAGCATGTCCTCCTGCTTCAGCAGCTGGTTGTTGGTGACGTAGTGTATGTGCGTTGCGCGCGCGCCGCCGGCGACTACTGGCGGGAAGGCGAGGTGCTCGGCGCCTCCCTGCCGACAGCTGTACTCCAGCACCGCATTCACTAGGTGCTCCGAGACGCCTGGAACCAACATCCATAAAGTAAATTATTAACTACAATGACGGCAGACAACATCAAAATGATTCCGTTTTTTTTTAAGTGGCAGATGCGCAGACGGAATACCTGATGGTAAGCGATTGCCACCGCCCATAGACACCTGCAACACCAGGAGAGTCACAAGCGCTGCCACTGTTTCTACAATGAGGGTTTTTGCAAATGCAAAATCCAATAGATGGCGTTACGTTGACGTCAGGTCCAACTTTGACGACATTGGTTGTTTCATAACATCCATACTAATCCATACTAATATTATAAATGCGAAAGTAACTCTGTCTGTCTGTCTGTCTGTCTGTCTGTCTGTCTGTCTGTCTGTCTGTCTGTTACTCTTTCACGCCAAAACTACTGAACGGATTTTAATGAAATTTGGTATGCAGATGGTCTATACCATGAGAAAGGACATAGGCTACTTTTTAGGGGTTAAAAGTGGGGTAAAAAGTTACTTTTCCACGCGGACGAAGTCGCGGGCGGCCGCTAGTAACTCATAATTTTGACATGATACGTCAAATGTAACCAATCCACTCGTTGTGGGATCTGACGTCAACGTAACGCCATCTATCGGAATTTGCATTTGAAAAAACCCTCATCCCACCTCTTCCCTACTCGGAAGTAGGCCTTAGGGCGGGAATGACGAAAAACGACGATGATGCTTTAGTTACATATTTGGGTATCTCACCAGGCTTGGTGCACGCCATGGCCATGTTAACAGACTGCGCGCCTATGAAGCAGGTCTGCTTCATCAGCTCCACCTCCGCCGGGGACTTGACGACGCGCATGAAGTGCAGCGCGCGCTGCGGGTCCCCCAGCGACACCTGCCCGGCGGCCAGCAGCGACCGGACCGTGCCGTGCACGGCTTGTATCATTACAATGACGCGACTGTTGCCTTACCTATGCAACCCTGGTAATCCAGACTCCCCAAATCCTTGTCTAAATGTACCTTGGGCTCTAAAGCAAAAGGTTAGGTTAGCAACTGGGATTTACAAGCTAAGATGCGAATGAGAGAGCTGCATCGAGACAACAAACCCATAAATGACCCATTTGAATAAAATAAAAAAACTTACGTATTTAATGTTATTTGAGCGTACTCCTTCTTAAAAGGTCTGTTCCGCATTTGATTCCTCCAGCGCTGCAGGTGTTCATGGGAGACGATAACCACCTATCATCAGGTGTCCACGACCGGTCATCTTACGCACAGGGTGAGACGCGCGGAGGGGCCGTGACGTCACAGCGGCCATAACGCAGCAGACCTCCACGTCACCGGATCTGCTCTTCTGCATAGCTACATTGGGTATCATAAATGTTGTTCGGTTAAGTCTCACCAGGCTTGGTGCACGCCATGGCCATGTTAACCGACTGCGCGCCTATGAAGCAGGTCTGCTTCATCAGCTCCACCTCGGCCGGGGACTTGACGACGCGCATGAAGTGCAGCGCGCGCTGCGGGTCCCCCAGCGACACCTGCCCGGCGGCCAGCAGCGACCGGACCGTGCTGTGCACGTCG
Source organism: Cnaphalocrocis medinalis (assembly GCA_014851415.1). NCBI lineage: Eukaryota > Metazoa > Arthropoda > Insecta > Lepidoptera > Crambidae > Cnaphalocrocis > Cnaphalocrocis medinalis. The sequence goes on along the minus strand of CM026276.1, from coordinate 16,824,798 downwards.
GGGTTGACTGGGCTGTCGCTGTGGTACCAGAGCGTTGCGGGCCTGGATGAGGATGTCACCCTGTTGGAATAGAACAGGGTTGAAGAAGGCTCAGTCTTTATGATGCCCTGTGGCTAGGGGCGTTAAGAATACTACCAAGGTATTCCTGGCCTGTCGTAAGAGGCGATTAAACGGGTTTCGGAGTACGTGAGCATGCCACTACTGGGGAGTGGCTTGCTCAGTATCACGACTCCGCGAGGGAAAAAAATCCTACTGGGTGTCCTGGTAGTCGCGCATTTGGGAAGGGCTGCATTGCGCCAAACAATTGGCTCAAAGTGGCGAGCGCGATTTTGCGGTACGGTCCAGTCCCGGCTGTGGGGTATCCGACCCGCGATTGCGCTGAGATGGACCACCCCAGGGGTTTTGGTTAGGGTTAGAGTCCCACACACCACCTTGTCCCCCACATGTGGCAAGGTGAAGGCCATGACAGTAAATATAATAATAATAATAAAAAAGGCTCAGTCTTTATGAAGGCAATGAAAAGGGCTTTTTCCTGGTGGTCACCTCTCGTCTACGTTGCCAGATAGCAACAAATTCCAAAATTCTGAATCATGGTCTCAGTGTCCAAGGCAATCAGTTTCTTTTATCTGATAGGTGCAACACCAGTGGGGTCACAAGTGCGCTATCAACCTTTAACCCCATTTCCCCCCAATTGGACTTCCAATACCCTCACGCACTCAATGAAACACAGTGCAGGACCCTGCTTCACCGGTGTTCTGTGAGGCCCTAGACGTATCACTCCGATTAAGCCGGCCCGTTCATGCCAAAACGTGCTCCCACAGTTTAGACGTACAAATACAAATAACGTTTATTGCTTATTATTGAATACTAGAGATGCGCCGAATATTCGGTTGGTATTCGGTATTCGGCATATTCGGCACTTTTTTCACTATTCGTATTCGGCCGAATTATTCGGTTTTAGTGTCGGTATTCGGTTAGAGTACTCGGTTCGAGTATTTCATTTTCCTGGCTATATACATGGATTTAAAAGGACAAGTTTCTTATGTAAGATTTATGTTTTGTAAATTAAATAAACTGGCGAAGAATGTGTTAAAAAGCTAATAAATGAAATCAATAAACTTGAAATCAACGTGTATTTAACATCTTTGAGTCCATAATATTATTTCCTGCCCATTAGTATGTAGCTAACATTAACTTTAAAAAAATACCTAATTCATTTATTTTTAAGCCAGATCAATCAATATTAATTTTACTATTTATTTTTATACTTAAAATTATCTGGACTTTTTTAAATTATAATAAATAATAATTATAAAGCTTTGTTTTCGAACTAGGATCAAAATTATAATTTATTTATTTATTTAATTTTTTAATAAAAACACAAGTTACCTATGTATGTGGCAAATTATTAAAATAAAAATATGAATCAACAATAAATAATTTTACTATAAGTTATTTCATGATAAACAATTTTATTTTTGTTACTTTTTGATATTCTTTGCAATTTATTCTTAAGTAGGTGCTCTTAAAAAATCATCCAAGAGTCCAGGTGGTACTCGACCTTTCACATACCACCACCCACTGCATACCAGAACTGAGCCACCCGGTATGTAGAGGGTTGTGGGTTTTGAACCCTGCGATGATTTTATTAAGTGCATTATTTACTTAAAAGACACTATAACAGAGAGCATACGTTCAGAAAAATTCTGACACGCAAGGAATAAACACTTTAGTTATATCTCAGTACGAATTGACTTAAGTGCTTTTTGGTCACCGTATCTAGTATAGAAGAGGGATCGGTAACAAAATAGAAAATGGTTAAACCGAATAATTCGGCCGAATATCCGGTTCGGTAAAGATTGAACCGAATATTATTCGGTATTCGGTTATTCGGTGAAACCACTATTCGGCGCATCACTATTGAATACATATTACATGAAATTTGGTAAAGTAACTTAGTAAGCAACCATTTGCTTACTAAGTTACTTTACCAATGTAGGCACAGCTTGTGCTGCCACAGAAAGATACAATCCTGGCAGCGCTGATTTTCAGCCAATCCAGCTTCTCTGAGGGTGGAAGTCGAGAAGGTACGTAATCGCTACCACGCTAAGATGAGAAAGAAAGGTATCTCGAACCAACTTGTTCATGAAAGTGGCGAAGTTCTCGACCGGGCGCGCCTCGTCCACCGCGAACAGGCGCAGCGAGTCGCCGCAGACCGTGCGCGGGCCCTCCCACAGCTCCGCGTGCGCGTCCTTCTCGTGAACGAATAGTATGCTCTGGGGGAACGAAACAATCGAGATATACAGATAACAGCTGCCAAAGGCTTGTAGCTAGATACATAACAGAAACTTGCTAGATTTAGTACATTTTTCTCCCCTAAATGTAGCTAGAAGTAGCTTAAATTTCAGTAATAAATAAATACCGTTTTATCATGTTTACTATAGATCACATGGCGAGCTTCCGATACAGGCTTTGATATTTATTGTGTTTCAAATGTAATATTAAATTAATTGTTCATCACATGAATGTTTATCTAGGGTGGGGATCGAACCCACAATTTTTGGTGTATGGGTTCATTCAAGTATTACGTAAGCATATTTTTTGGGAAAATAACCCCCCGGGAAGGGAGGGATCCCTTGTCAGCAAAAATGGTTGAAAAATTATACTTTTTGTTCCTGAATTTATCAAAAGAAAGCAGAGCCAAGACCCTCCCCCCCCATAGATGCTTATGTAATAATTGAACAGTCCCTATGAGGCAGAGTCCAAATCATATACTGAATAAGGTTTCCGATACTACTGTATTACTAGCAGAGATGTGAAAAATAATTTAGTAAAAGTATTTAAATACAAAATGCAAATGCATAGTTGCTAGCACTATTTCAAATAGAAATACAAAATAGTTTTGAATAAAAGTATTTAAATACAAAATGCAAAATACGTATTTTTAAAATAGGTTTTGAAAATAAAATACATTGTTAAGCATAACCTTTTATTTATTGAACTGATTTTAAAACTAGTATTTGTTCAAAGAGTTCATCTTTCATGTTTCGCCTATGGGGCCTCATAATCATTCCACCAAATGAAAATAGTCGTTCTACAGGGGCAGAACTCGGTAAGCAGGTATTATATTTAAGGTTTAAGTAAGTTAGGTAAGAGTTTTTTTACAGTAGGATACCTGTTCAAGGATTCTAAGGTACCTATTGTCTTCATCTTTTAAATATTGTAGTGTTTCCAGATCTATTGTGGTTGTATTAACATTATCACTGGCTGCTGAAGAATCAGAGTCCTCAACAAACATATAATAAGATTCTGTCCTTTCCTTCTTTTTATTCTTTGATCAATGAAGAATATTCTTTGATCAATGAAGTACAATGTACTTTTTTAATCTGAAGCATTATTGTCCTGATGAACTGATTTTAAAACTAGTATTTGTTCAAAGAGTTCATCTTTCATGTTTCGCCTATGGGGCCTCATAATCATTCCACCAAATGAAAATAGTCGTTCTACAGGGGCAGAACTCGGGTAAGCAGGTATTATATTTGAAATGATGGATGGATTTATGAATGAAAAATTGTTAAATGAATTAAATAATGCAACGAAACTATTTTGTATTTTATAAATACTAAATATTCACATAGAGTATTTCAAATAAATACAAAATACATTTAGAAAAAAAGTATTTCAAATATAAAATAAAATGGGTATTTTGCATTTTGTATTTGCAATTTGAAATATTTGTATTTCAAATAATTCACATCTCTGATTACTAGTAATGTACTGTATTACTGTATTTAAAAAAGACATGCATAAAAAAGCAAAAACCACAGTAGTTAACCTGAAAGTTATCGGTTTGTGCAGGTTTCACCAAAACTAAGATGGCGGCAGGCTCCAGACACCCAGTCAGGTAGAAGAAGTCAGAGTTCTGACGGAACACATATGGTATTTTATCTGACATGTACTGCTTGCATGCGGCTGGTATAACAATCTGAAACAATAACTTGTAAATTAATAAACAAATGAATATGAATGATAGATAAATTACTATTATTAAGGCGAAAGTTTGTAAGTATGGATGTATGGATCTTTGTTACTCTTTCACGTAAAAACTACTGAATGGATTTGAATGAAACTTTACCATAATATAGCTTATACATCAGAATAACACATAGGCTACAATTTTTGAGGTTTCTACGAACCTGAAGTCCACGCGAACGAAGTCGCGGGCAAAAGCTTGTGATAGATAAAATCAACTTCAACCAGAGACCCATCATAGATCCAATTATAGGGTTTAAAAACTGATCTGATACATTGACTAAGATTGGTCAAGATTGTTTTTTTTTTAATTAAACTACCTATATGCCAATGATTGACCTCAATAGCACCTGATGGAAAGTGACGATGAAGTCTAGGATGATATGTTTGCCTAAAAGATGTTTGGTCACTCTTGCCTTAAAGATGTCCAGATAACTAAAGGCTGTAACTGAACTGTAAGTAAAGTAACGAAGTACCTAATTGGTTTTCTGAGATACACATATTTGTTATAGATTTATATTATGATAATAAGATCACATGTTATTATCATAATTATGTATGTATTATGTACTAGTGGCCCACCCTCATTTTATTTCGGGGCAGTAGTTCCACTGTCTGCCAATAGATGGCGCTGGGCGTCGATCGCAATGCGCTAGTGTTTCGCCTTTTTGGTTTGTATATAAGGTTTGTCGATATCTATGGAGTTTATCTCTTTATAAATAGTACAGATAGAAGATAGTATAGATAGATGTATACCTATATTATGATAATAAGATCACATAATGTTAGTTTAGGCATACAAATATAACAAGATCTGACCGGTGATGTAATAGCATATTTCAATATTTTTTATTGTTATTGCAATTAGAAAATAGTATTTTAATAGCAATTGAAACAGGTAACTTAGTTTAAAGCATTTTATCTTATCTGTGTGTATTCTAGACACAATTATCTTACAGTTAATCAATACTACACCATTCAAAATATAAACAAAGATCTGATAACAACCCATTTGGTGTAGTGGTTTGAGCGCCGGTTGAGATGCAAGGGTCGCGGGTTCGATTCCCGCATCAAGACAAAATATGGTTGTTGATGAAACAGATATTTGTCTTGAGTCTGGGTGTTTGTAGTTCCTTCATTGTTTCTGGTTTCCAAAGTACAAGGGAAAACCTTTGTTTGGGACCATGACAATGTATGTGATGTTGTCTCAATTTATTTATAACACTTACTATGTGACTTTTGTGCATATTCTCCACTTCAGACACCAATTTGCTGACCAATGTCTCCCTTCGCTCCCTGTACTCCGTCTGCGTGATGCCGCAAGTCAGGTGCTCCGGCGCGATCAGGTGCGGGTGCGTGTGGCACGTCGCCTGCCCTAGGATACCCTTCGGGATAGAAAACTGAGGAACTGGCTTCATCCCAGGCGGGACCTCTTTGGTTGAATGCCATCTGGACTCTTGTTTACTTACTAGATGCTTCACTAATCTCTTTCGGCCTCTGGCGGCTGAAAACATGAGTTTAGCACAGTTAAAATTATTTTATTGCCTTTGTTATTTCATGATAAACTAGGACATAACCTCTAAAGTATTACCTAAGTTTATCGCCAATTTTTGAAGAGTATGCATTCTTGTGCAGTCTGGAGCAAAGGTTGAAGTTTGTTGTGAGTGGTTTTAGTGTTCTAAATTAGTCCATGGCAAAAATACATCAATTTTGAGTTGAATAACAGATGCGAATTTGGTGGCAGGTCGATTTGACATTGACAGTTGATAAGAGTGTTGCCATAATTAAAAGTTTACTACCACTTCGAAGATATTAAATTATTAGTGGCATCTGCTGATTAGAGCTAATATTTCATGGAATAGAAAACATAAATGTTTGTATGTCGCAGTATATTCATAGTGTGTATTTAATTTTTTTTCTTTATTACAATACAATGCACATTAAACAGGTATTTTTATCGATTTTTTTTTATAGGAGTAAACAAGAAAATATTATGGCAGCACAATTCAACGTTCCGTTTGACGAATTCTTGACGTATTTCTTGTTGTAACTTTGGTTTACTGGGTAGATCAAAGAGTAAGATTATTTGGACGGAATTTGCGCTTTGCGCCTTTCGCGCGCTTTCTGACTGGAGGTAGAAGGTTCGATGCCGAGAATTACTCCCCTTTTAATTTTTAAATCAACATACCAATATGAGAACAAGTTAACGGACACTTTAGTAAGTTTACATGAAATGTGCGAGTAGGCAAACATAAATGTTTACAATACTTGTGATAAGATTTGGTAGGTATTTAGGCATAATAACCAACTTTATGTTATATTCCCCGGAAACTCTTCCTCGGCAGTCGGAGTTGCGGAAAATAGACAGTTCGCTTCATCATACCTACTGAACCATATTTTCCAAATCCTAGATCATTGTCAAAGTGTAAGCAATGGATTTTCATCAGTTGGACGCAAAACCACTGACCCACTGAGAGCGCCTTCAACGAAACCGCCCCGTAAAATAAAATAGACATAGGTTCAGCACATGGAAAACCGTCGAGGATATAGATTCGGTTGTGAATTCTTTTCGTTGTAGACCCTCATAGCATGATATTATGCTGAGATGATGATGGGCAGATGCGCCGATAAACTATTATCGGCAGTCCGTAATAAATTCTGTTGGATCATGGATCAATGATCAGCTGAACAGTCAGGTTTTGATTTAAGTAAAATAATATTTGCAATCTTACACAGTCATTGTCGCTGATCTAGATAATTTGGAGCCAAAGCTGTTTTTTTTTATTTTATTTTTATAGCAGTAGGTATCACCTGATGGTAAGCAATTGCCGCCGCCCATGGACACTTGCAACACCAGTGGAGTTACAAGTGCGCTGCCAACCTTTTATCCCCTTCCCCCGGGTCGGCCTCCGGTACCCTCACTCACTCGGCGAAACACAGCATAGGGGCTGCTTCACGCCGGTTTTCTGTGAGGCAGTGGTATCACTCCGGTCGAGCCGGCCCATTCATGCCGAAGCGTGACTCTCCCACAGTTAACAGTGGTTAGAATATAATCTTAGATGGTATAAAAGAGTTTGTCGAGATTAACGACTAAAGTTATTAAGCTAACAGCGTAGCGTCACCTGTTAGTAGGTAGGTAAGTAAAACTACGAACCGAACGTAATAAAGTACCTACGTACAGCCACACATCAAAGTAGGTATACAAAACTGTCAAACTTCAATCGACTCTCATCTTACTGTTAAACAAATTAGTTTGAATATCAATGCTGTCTTATTAAGGTATCACAATTATCTTCGACAACTTTGTATAAAGAAGTACAGAATGGTAGGTAAAGTTTTAGGAAAACCCAGCACATTCAATTAACATGGTCCTTCGAGCCGGATAGCAGAATTAAAGTAACAGCTAGAGAGATCTCAGAAGCCGAAATCGGCACCTAAGACCTGCAAAAGGAAAAGAGGCTTGTCTAGGCCCGTGGGCAGGAAGGTCAAGCGCTTACGTTCACCGCCTCTCGCGCAGTCAGCGCGTTACGACCGGCGCGTACGCACGCCCGGCCCGGCCGCCTCGCGAAGTGTTCTGTCGTGCCGTTACAATTGTGTATAACAGTGCTTGTTTACTTTTTAATTTCCATTGGAACCGTGGTGCACTGGCAACGAATAAGGTCGGTTTTAAGAAAGTTTGTTTTTATTTTTTTTATTTGTTTTGTCTATGAATAGTTTAGGTCGATATGCCGTTCACATTTGCATCGTTTTGTAAGTCATTCATTAGTTGTTACGGTTGGTTGCAAGGATTACCTAATGCGACCTCGTCGTTGTTAAGCATTTTTGTAAACAGACAAGAAGTTCTCATATCCGTCAGAGGCACTAAAGTGATATAATTGTATAACTTTGTCAGTTGCGAACCTAATATTTTTAACCCTGAAAATATGTTATATGAATTTCCAGTTTATTTTTCAAAGGACGATTTGAAACTGCGATCTCGATGTCTAATCTTTTACGAGCACTTACATGGTTTTGCTGTGCCATTTCTAAATTCCAGTTTAAGTTAACTGGCAGATAGGTTTAGGTATCAATTTAATTACCTACATTATCGATAATAGATTAACTGATTGTAACTAATCTTTTTACAACACAACATACAAATTAAAATACATTAATGCTTTGGCATATAGTATCTTAAAGCCAAACTTAGGTGTATCTAGATAGGTACTATAGTTCTCAAGCATCCACAAATTACACACGAATGAATAAGTAAACTTTGGTTTAATAATTCGAAGTAATTTAATCACGACAGTAAGTGACTGTTAAGCTAGTAGTCTGTACGGTATTAATGTTAATTCCAATCTTAATATTGCTATAATTGTAATGTGATGGAGACCTTGAAACTTGTTACTCAAACTCTACTTACTCGAATAAAAACTCAACAGATCAATAAGTGACATTGCATAATTGCCTATCTGCACGTTTTCCATATGGGCGATCGATTCGTTCACAAGAAGCGCAGTAATCGCCGGTGGGTTGCGCGTGCGCCGGCCACCGGTGAACAGAGCATGCACCAGAAAAACAACACTTGCGTAAATGAGTGTGGTAAGCAACCCGTATTTAGGCATAGAGAGTAGTACGGGAGCCCACATACATAAAGTACAATGTTACGCATAAATAGCACCCACTGTCTAAGAAGACAAGACTTTAATTATAAACATGAGTTTGGACAATTTTGGTGAGATTTGACCAATCTTTATCCGACATTCAATTTATGGTATACTTAATACTACTTATCATACCTTAAGATATGATTTATCCTCAGATAAATATTGATTGAATCGGACCTTAGCTGAACGCTGCTATTATATTATACACCTACACACCTTTTAATTTTTGCCTGATACTTACAAGATATTCTTAGTTCAGGCTCTGCATTTCTCGAAAAATAAAGTTGCCTGAGTAGAAACTTGGCATGGGTAGGTAGGTACGATCTGCATCAAAAGTTTATAATCTAGATAAACACTTTAGTCATGGCAACCTTTCCGTCCTCTTTGAAACTGACACGGCAATCAAGTGGTAAGCTACTTTTGAAGCTGACAGTACTTGCTGTTTAGTTGAAAATTAAAAATGAAAATGAATTTATTATAGCTTAAATTATACTCAAAACTAGGGTAAGTATAGAAAATAAATAAAAGTAAACAAAGTACATACCTATTCAACACAACAACCACTTAGCTAGTATTTGCAATCTGAAACTGCGATAAGTTTACTACTGTAGCCAACAAGGCCAGCGTCGGTCTATCTATAGATGTCATCGAAAACGTAATAGTTACAGCTGTTGTTATATCAAACTTACACGAACTTAGCCAGTATTAGCATAACCATAAGAAAATTAGCGTGCTCTCCTGTACTATGAAGGTTAGATCCCTATCATAAAAGTTTGCAGCAAAAACGACCAATGGCGAAACTGAATGCCTACAATAATTACTTTGATGGTGTCCATCATCTCAGCTCATTTGGCATTGGCAATTTGCGGTCGCCAGGAGGCGGCTGTGTGCTGAGCGCCTAGCATGGACTTTTCAAAGAAATCGTAGCGTATAGTTACGTATCGTAAACAATTTGTATGAAAAATGGAAGAGTTCCCTCTATCGTATAAGCATAGCTAAAATTAACCTTTATTCCCATTCGCCCCCTTCAAGTTCGCCAGCGCGATGGCGATTGGGAATTTTTTATTCCCATTAGCCTGCTTCAAGTTTGTCACCTTCGTATTTATAGTAAAGGAAGTCATATTAGGTAGGTATCAAAAGAAATTATTTAAATGAAACCTCACTGGATCTCATGCTTGAGCAACAAAATAATGCTTAAGTTTAATAATGAAAAACATCGTATAAATTACATGGAAGTTAGTGCTAAACTTTCCTGGTACTTAGAAAATGTAAAATTTTGAAGACCACGATGTTTTTCATTAGGTAAACTTAAGTTTTAGTTTGTTGCTCATGATATCCAGTGAGGTTTCATTTAAATAATTTCTATTGATACCTAAAATGACTTCCTTTACTATAAATACGAAGGTGACAGAAGAATGAAAAATCGTTAAGTCTGTTTCGCCGCTATTTGGGTTTATAGGTAAACCGAAATAGCGAAATAATGGACGCCTAGCGCCATCTATAGGTACAACTGGGATGTAAACTCCTGAAACAAACTAGTTTGATTATAAAATCATCGTTAAAAATAGCATACGTTGAATCAACCTCACTATTATACCTTCCTTTCTACACACCATCCCCGCTCTAAAAGCGAAAGCTATAACTCAAGCCAATTCAATTGTTAATCATGAAGAATTATTACAAAAATAAGTCTTATGAGCATCCACTATGTGCTATCTTGATTCTAGTAGTGTTGCAGAACGACAGTTTATCGATAACCGACCAATCGTAAGACTATCGATCCTACCTATAGTACCTAAATAAGTAGGTAGATCGTTGGCTTAGAACAAGGCATCACTATCGAATGAGTTCAATAGTATCGATACTAAATACCTAAATAAATTATTAATTCACACAACATCTCAGACTTTGACCTGACTCCGTACTAAGTAGCATGAGCACTTCTGTGTTATAGATAGGCAAAAAGGAGGAATAATCACAAATAACTATAAAACGTAGATCCATACATAGTAATCCCTTACCTACACGATACAAGTATTCATCACACGAATATTTTATCGAGATTGGAGATCGAACTTACGGCTTTGCTATATGCGGCAGGTCAGACCAGTAAAGTACTATGATAGTGTTGTAGTTCGTTACTAACAAGCTATCGATAGTATCGATCGACACTATCATTTTATTTGCAATGATACTATCGATACGATTATCGATGTAAAGTGTAAACTATCGACAGCTTACAAGCACTAGATTCCTAGCAATGCTAAGGCTCACCGTCTTTCCATATCGTAGCAGGAAATTCCGATAGTGATCTTTATTACGTGCCTAACGTCCTTTGTGAGAATTAAAAAGAACCTTATTTTTTATTGTTTGTAGCAAGAAGACAAAGAACTTGATGTTTCATCATTTTTTTTAAATTCATGGTCTAAATGTATCTTAGTAAAGCTCGTTGATGTCTTTTCCTCCCATTTTGTAATTCGTGTTTATTACGACAAAGTCACTGAACTAAGCAATACTTCTGAGATGCGTTTGAAAGAGACAGAGCAATCGTTTACGTTATGTCAGTTTTCGATGTCAACTCATGGTAGCGCTACTGAGCTCAGAAGTATGATAGAAGCTTATGGACTGATTGATTTATCCGTAGTTAAATTAAACTACTTGCCTAACGGTTGAAAAACTAACCAATGGTCAAATATCGCCAAAATTTTTTTTTTGAACAATGAGAAGATACGATATACTCCTTTCGCCGCACCTTTGCCCTTTCTGCTTGACCCAAAGGTTGGCTGGTAGAGAATGCCTCTTGGCATTAAGTTCGCCTATTGTACGAAGTTTTGTGCAATAAAGTTTTAAATAAATATAGAGAGAGATCATTGGCACTATTATCTCCGAGAATTCACGAAGCCATACAATCGATATATCGAAATATATTTTAGTGCATTGGTCTTGTGGCAAGCTGCAGTTTAGTAAGTATATTGTTTTCGTAAAGGCTAGATTTCTATTCAAAGAGTAACTGATACTTAAACCCGGCCCACTACACCAGTGAACCGCTGATACAATAATAAAGATATCAAATAAGTTGTTTTACCCTGCGAAACAGAGACGCAGTGTATTGAATAACAGTGAAGCAACTTTTGCGTTGCGACTGCTACGAAGAATAAAGTCAGATTTGCAATATTTTTAATATAGGACATCGGACTTTCTGCTCCAAAGAATAAACTCCGATTTGCAATGTGTTTAATATAGGAGATCGGACTGTTCTTCCGAGGAAGCGTGTATCAACGAGTAGGTAGGAAATATTTGCAATAGGATGCCCGCTATCGTAGTATATAAATAGAAGAGTCATATAGGGTAGGGGAGACCGAGATTGGTTGGCTATCGGGGTAGGTAGACTAACTATCAAAAATCTCTACTGACACCATAGACGCCTTTGGCCCGTAAGGCACGAGAGTCTGTCAGAGAGTTTTCCTCCCAAAGCCTTAAGTGAACGTGTGACGTACTTGTTTCACGATGTGAGTTTAATATACCTAGTTAGTTAACCTCCTCTTATCGTTAGTCTCCCCCACAATTAATGTGGTTTCATCCCAGTATTTTTCCTAATACTCGTAATAGTATTCATAATAATATATACTGAAGCTATTTAAAAAGGCGTATTATATATACGTACATCTACTGCCTATGCTCTAACTCGGATTTGAAACCCGGCTTCTTCACTGTGCGGCTTTATTATACTTTGGCGTAGTAAGCACCTACTATAAGTCGTTCAGATAAGTATCCAGCAGAGTATTTCTGTGCTAAAATTGCCTCCAGAAATAGCCGCTGAGTTTGCAAAAAGCCTGTAGGTAGATGAGGCGTTTTTGCGAGCCGAGAAAAAGTTGGCTACCTATCTTTGGCGAGGGACATTTTTTAGGTAATAAAAGTTGATGATTTACGCAACTTCCTTTTTTTCGAAACCTCCTAATGTGTTGGAGCGTCGGTATAAACAGGTTTTATGAACTTTAGTGATTTTATAGTTTTAAAAAACATTTTAGCTGTAATAAAAGTGTTTTTTTTAAATAGGTAAGTATTTAACTTGTAGACGCCTCTTTGAGACACAAACATATATTTTTTTATGATACTTCTAACTTATATCTTGTTCCCTCCTACGAGGATAGGAATTAAGGGATACCTAATTCCGTTCTGAATGATATATAATAATTGTACCTATACTAGAGGCGGCAAATGAGCAAGCGGGTCACCTGCTGGTAAGCAATAACCGCCGCCCATGAACATCTTCGAGATCAAAGAGGTTGCTGATGCGTTGCAGCCTTTTATGAAGAAGTACGCCCTACTCTTGAAGGTCCCTAAGTCATAGTCGTCAGGAAATACTGCCGTGGCTATGCTGTTTCTCAAAACTGAGGTTCGTGGAAGAAAATTACGCGACAAATGCACAGTGCTGGATTATGATTACCTGGCGGCATTGACAGATGCATTTTTCATTGCGTATCTTAGAATTATGATGTTTTCTGGAGTCCAATTGATTGAAAACTAAGCATTAATTCTTTATATGCGTTCCGGAAGGACATACCTGAAGCACAAACGGAAAACATATTGATTCTAAAAGGATGTTGACTTTTTTAGTACTCCGGAACCCAATCTACTTACCTACCTATTTTAAAAGCCGCCAAGTTGTTTTTACCTGTGCGCCCATAAAAAGTTTAACATAGAGGGCCACCGACTACCGTGGCAGCAGAGACGTAACGGCTTACTCTTCAGTCACTTTGGGTAATCACGAGGGAAAGGTTTATCGCTTTGAACTCGCCGCTTGAGGGGTGAGCGATGAGCGATTTGACATGGGAGAAATTAAAAGTGTCTTAGTCCCAAACTAAGGTGCTTTTGTGCTATGGAAACCAGGAACAACGAAGGAACCACTTTGCCACGAAGGAACCATTTATAACATCAAATATCTGTTTCATCAACAAACACTTGCGTTGGGGCGGGAATCTAATTAAAAAGCAAATTTTCTTCAATATTTTATTCTGGAAATAATGTCGTATTAGTTGTTTAAGCACAATTAGGTCTCCACCCTTCGAGTTTCGTACCTACGTAGCCTCAGTTTTTATCTTCGATGACAACCGCGCAAGTCTATCTGTTTTTCACAAATCCTAACTAATATTATAAATGCAAAAGTAACTCTGTCTGTCTGACTGTCTGTTAGTCTTTCACGCCAAAACTACTGAATGGTTTGAATGAAATTTGGTTATACAGATGATCTAGACCCTGAGAAAGAACATAGGCTACTTTTATTGCGAAAGGAGGTTTTAAGGGGTTAAAAGGGGGGTAAAAAGTTACTTTTCCACGCGGACAAAGTCGCGGGCGGCCGATAGTACCTACTTTATAAAATCTTTGGTTTTTCTCAAAACTAGGTAATCTGTCTACTTTTTAAAAATAGACGACAGATTCTCGTTCCAAAATACCGGCCATAGATCGCGGCCAGCACCGAAAGAGTTTACCATCGTTAAAGTACCTAACAATAAAACTATCTCGCTAGAACTTGTCACTTGCACCGCCGCTCACATTCCCGCCAAGCGGCCGACGCGGGCGCATCCGAGGCGGAACCTGGCAATAGGCGCATTCCGAGCGGTGGCCATTCAGCCTAGCATGCCATTAACGGCCGGTAGGCTTTTGATCTTAAGGTTTTGTTTCAAAAGTTAAGTTTTATTACTCGTTAGTTCATATTGAAGGATGGAGCGATGATGTGAGTGAATAAGAACGTGCCCTTCAATATGGGTGGTCCCTAATAATGAATCATGGTAGTAGATAGGCCCAGAATTCAGTGTGCGGCGCACACAAGCGCCAAGGAAATAGGGGCACCACGCACTTATGCTCAAATGAAGATTAATAATAGACGTTTCGTTGGTTTCGCACACAGGCCCTAGAGGCCAATTCTCGGTTTTCGCCTTCAATGTCGAGTCAACTTCATGGAACGCACAACCAATAGGTGAACACAGATTACAGTCGACATTCCTTATCTTGTTCTCCTATTGGTCTATGCGTTCCATAAAGTAGACTCGACATAGAAGGCGAAAACCGAGAATTGGCCTCCTGGGGGGCTATTCTGTGCACTCGACATTGAAGTCGAATACTTTATAGATTTGTAAGGACGTACGTGTAATGTATAAAGGTTTAACCAACAAGTTAATAACCTGCGGACGATAGCGACTCGTTTCCCCCCAGAAGTAGGCGCCCCGTCGTGATCGATCGATACCCAGAGCACTTTGTATGTGATCGATATCGTGTTTTTGGGGTTTATTACGTGTCAGCGCTGTTTGTTCTGGCGCCGAAAATCGAAATGAAGAGGCACCTGGTTTGATTAATCATGCATATTCAAAAGGTGTTCGAAATAAATTTGTTCTTTTTTTGTTATGGCTTGGACCGTGCTCTCGGGCACTTTAATTCTGCCAATATCAAGGGACTAATACTTAAAAAAGGTAGGTAAGGTAAATATTACCTACGCGTTGTATTGGCGAATGGTCTAATGGCTAATGCCTTCCAGCTCAGAATGAGAAGCAAGACAAAGGTCGGGTTTCACCTCTGGCGACGACATCTATTCCCGCGTCGTGTTGTTGGCTTAAGTGGCCTTCTTGGATAATGCGTTAGAGCCTTAGGCCTGAGGTCAGACTAGGGTTGGTAGGTTAGGGGCCATTTCTACTATTCTGAGTAGAAAGTTGGTATTTTGAGGAAAATTTTGAAATGTAATGATAGGGAAGTCGTTATTTTTATGTGATAGGTGGCAGACGAGTAGCTGGATCAGGGGAAACTGGATGTAAAGGTCTTTGAAGATTTACAACCCATTAAAAACATTATACTATGTATATTATGATATGACTTTTGGAAATTCGCATAAATGAAAAAAAAAACTACTTTTCATAGGTACAAAGTTGGCACGATGAATTTTCAAAAGGCGTACAACAAACGTTTGGAATGGTTGGTAGAAGACTTGGTTAAAGGAGTAAATCTGGTATACGAGTTGCATTTTTAATAGCTTTAGATGCTCGAAATTAACGTGACTAAGCAATTTATAGCGACTTGGAAAAAATTGTAGCGTCCAGTAGTAGATACTTATAGTTAAGTATAGTCAGCCACACATCAGGTTACCACAACCTGTCCAATTTCCTCACTTGATATTCAACCTAATGTGTATGACTGTAAGACGAGAGTTGATTGAAGAAATTTGACACTTTTGTATACTTTGATGTGTGGCTGTACCTACGTGCCTACTTAATTTTTTGCTTAGATAAATAAGTAGTTTGCCTTTGGCATCATTGTAAACTTCCCATGGAGATAATGCTTAACCTGGCAGCCCTGATCGCAGGCTTTGTCTGAGCCCCGACACCTCCGGGCTAAGTCCCTCTATCCCAGCCAATTTCAAGATAATCGTTACGGTGAATTATCTAATGCCGTAGTAAGGATGCCTCTTGATTTAGCGGAGAGTGCAATAAGTAGTATTGTTTTGTTTATGGAAGAACCGGCAATCTTTGATAATGATGGAGTCCGGCCGATTACATGCCGATTTCATAATCCACTGCCTATAGACACCATCAACATCATAAGCTATTGAGCTTACCATCATCTAACTAAAAAACAAGACTCAGGATTTGATGAGTCTGATAAAATTAGTTACTAGTTATAACCCATTTAGCGCAATGGTTTAAGCGCCGGTTGAGACGTAAGGGTCGCGGGTTCGATTCCCGCATCAACACAAATGTTTGTTGATCAAACAGATATTTGTGTTGGGTCTGGGTGTTTGTCGTTCCTTCGTTGTTTCTGGTTTCCATAGCACAAGAGAAAACCTTAGTTTGGGACCAGGACAATGTATGTGATGTTGTCTCAATGTATGTATGTATAAAGCGTTTGATTCTTATTCTACACCAAACAAAAATTTAGTAAATTTTCGGCCACCTTATAATTTACAACGTTTGAGTTTTGGAATTTTCGCGTAGAGTATCACAAATGGATTTCACAGTGTTCTCCGCAATAAAACTTAACAACAGGGTGAGCAGTGTACCGTGACACCAAATTCGTTAGTTTTGAAATTCCAAAAAAGGCCCCCCTTTTTTGTCGGTTATAAATTAGTATAATTACAATACTCGTACTTACGAGTATGTTTGCACAAAATGCGTTGGCCAGATTACTGCAGTAGATAAGATGGAATGAATTGTTAGTTTTATTTCGCAAATTGTTTCTTGGAGCACTGATAAAGAGATAGAGCTAGGCTAGCCTAAGTAACTAGACAGTAAGGTAGGTACTATTATAATGAAAATTACGAGTAGCATAGGCAAAGAGAGACCTCACTCTGGTCAACATTTTGACTTTAAGAAATTCGCGAAAAAAAAATCAACTTTTCACGGTCACGTGACTTGTTCATTTTGTAAGGGGAGTCGAATGAAATTTCGACGATTTTTCTGGGCTATGTATGATGTTGTCTCAAGTTATATATAACAATACAATTACTTATTACAAATATAAAGGCCATACGCCAAACCGGATTAAGCAGCCATCTTATTAAGTAATATTAAAATTATTATTTTCGTGTCTTTCGTTTGGCGTGAGTGGTGACATCACCACTTGTGGTAGGTAACCTATTTGAATGAACCACGAGAATGCAGATTTTATTATTACGAATAAAATAAATGTCAACCTCTTTATTCAAAACACTTTTACATCGAATGTGGTACAGTTCCTCGAATCTACTGTGCTCAGCGCCAAATTAGGCATTATGAAACCTTCGCGTTTGCCACACTTGTGCAAACACCAGACTAAAGGCACTGTTACACTTATTAAAAAAGCATACTACAGTTTTCAGCATGCTACGTTTGCTAATAATAAGCATGCTAGTTTGTAACATGCGACTAGATGTTACAAGCATGGGGCTGGAAATATCTAGGGGTGGGAACGAGCCTGGGACCTTCCTCCTTTCTGTCGAAGACGATACTAGCTGTTGGATCCCGCGTAGATGATACGACAAGCCACTGGGAGATTCCCCCCGTCAGTGGTCTCCATCAGACAAATACCTAGCTACGCCAATACCCAATTGCCAACCACCTGCCAATGCCCACATTTTTTTTGTGATCTGGATCTACGCCTCGGTAGCATGCTCAATAGTCGCACAGCAGTCGATTTCTGAGCATGCTCAAAATAAGCATGCTTATGTGCTTAAAATAGCATGTGTAACAGTACCTTAACTCGTCTTTCCCGTAACCGTTGTGTCCATGTTAAAATAAAATATAATTTCTCTAAAGCTGTAGAAAGAGCGATGACCGGCGATTAGCCATGTTTTTTTATGGCGACCGGCGCGTACGCAGGATGTTAGTACGTGACCGAGAAACTTATATTTCAGTCTTAGATTGTCATTTGTTTATTATAGTAAACTGGAATTTGAATCTCCACAGGGAAGTAATAATGGTCGAGTGGTTCAATACCGGAGCGTAATACTTGGAGTCCTGGGTTCGATTCACGTACCTTCAATCTAAGATTACAGATGTTGGTTGGTTACAGTCAGCATCAAAATGATCATTGTGTAAAAACAAACCTAACAAAAATATCTGAGCATGTGACAAAGATTGTTAAGTTGTATACGCCAAGATTCATTGGTTGTTCTAGAACGAATGACATCAAATGAAAGTAGGTACGAGTATACCTTATTCTGCTAGAAGTATTTTTTCTCAAAAGCTCAGATATTTTTGGTAGGTTTCAATGCTAAGATCATTTTGACGCTGACTGTATGTAAATTCTATGCGACATTGTTCCATTGCTCTAGTATTTTTTGTGCATTCCATTTCATTACTCACATATAAATGTGCAATTCATCCTCGTATTGGCCACAAAAAATAATGCACTCAGTTGAATTAGACACCGAATTGTATAGAGTAAATTGATACACCAGCGGCGTAGCTTAAAAGGTTTATTGGGTGTATTGATCAACACGTCTCACTCAATGAAGCGATTGACATTTCGTGACGTCATCATTGACGTACCTACAAATAATAGGAAAGGTTCTTGGACTCGGTCCAATGAAGCTTTCATATAAAAATGTACAAGTGGAGTGCTTGCGTGGAGTTGTTTGTGGTTTGGGATCGATTGCCGCACCAACACAAACGTTTGTAGATGAAACAGATATTTGTGTTGGGTCTGGGTGTTTGTCGTTCCTTCGTTGTTTCTGGTTTCCATAGCACAAGAGAAAACCTTAGTTTGGGACCAGGACAATGTATGTGATGTTGTCTCAAGTTATATATAACAATACAATTACTTATTACAAATATAAAGGCCATACGCCAAACCGGATTAAGCAGCCATCTTATTAAGCATTATGAAACCTTCGCGTTTGCCACACTTGTGCAAACACCAGACTAAAGGCACTGTTACACTTATTAAAAAGCATACTACAGTTTTCAGCATGCTACGTTTGCTAATAATAAGCATGCTAGTTTTCAACATGCGACTAGATGTTACAAGCATGGGGCTGGGAATATCTAGGGGTGGGAACGAGCCTGGGACCTTCCTCCTTTCTGTCGAAGACGATACTAGCTGTTGGATCCCGCGTAGATGATACGACAAGCCACTGGGAGATTCCCCCGTCAGTGGTCTTTAGCTATGGCCCTCCATCAGACAAATACCTAGCTATGCCAATGCCCAATTGCCCACCACCTGCCAATGCCCACAACCTTTTTTTTGTGATCTGGATCTACGCCTCGGTAGCATGCTCAATAGTCGCACGGCAGTCGATTTCTGAGCATGCTCAAAATAAGCATGCTTATGTGCTTAAAATAGCATGTGTAACAGTACCTTAACTCGTTCTTTTCCCGTAACCGTTGGTGTGTCCAGTTTAAAAGAAATATAATTTCTCTAAAAGCTGTAGAAAAGAGCGATGACCGGCGAGTAGCCATGTTTTTTTTATGGCGACCGGGCGCGTACGCAGGATGTTAGTACGTGACCTGAGAAACTTATATTTCAGTCTTAGATTGACATTTGTTATTATAGTAAAACTGGAAATTTAAATCTCCACAGGAAGTATAATTGGTCGTAATGGTCGAGTGGTTCAATACCGGAGCGTATACTTGGGAGTCCTGGGTTCGATTCAACGTACCTTCAATCTAAGATTACAGATGTTGGTTGGTATAGTCCAGCATCAAAATGATCATTGTGTAAAATAAAACCTAACAAAAATATCTGAGCATGTGACAAAGATTGGTAAAGTTGTGTATACGCCAGGTTTATTGGTTGTTCTAGAACGAATGACATCAAATGAAAGTAGGTACAAGTATACCTTATTCTGCTAGAAGTATTTTTTCTCAAAAGCTCAGATATTTTTGGTAGGTTTCAATGCTAAGATCATTTTGACGCTGACTGTATGTAAGTATTCTATGCTACATTGTTCCATTGCTCTAGTATTTTTTGTGCATTCCATTTCATTACTCACATATAAATGTGCAATTCATCCTCGTATTGGCCACAAAAAATAATGCACTCAGTTGAATTAGACACCGAATTGTAGGTATAGAGTAAATTGATACACCAGCGGCGTAGCTTAAAAAGGTTTATTGGGTGTATTGATCAACACGTCTCACTCAATGAAGCGATTGACATTTCGTGACGTCATCATTGACGTACTTACAAATAATAGGAAAGGTTCTTGGACTCGGTCCAATGAGGCTTTCTTAAAAGAATGTACAAGTGGACGCTCTGCTTGCGTGGAGTTTGCTTTGGAATCGATTGCCGTACCAACACAAATGTTTGTAGATGAAACAGATATTTGTGTTCGGTCTGGTGGATGTTCTAGAATGATAAGTACCTAAGTGTCCAGCCCCACAATTCTTCACGAATATCATAGGGACGAGAATTGAAGTAATTTTGTGAACCGTTATGTAGGGTGGCTTTTTTTTTGTAGACGCTAGGGAATGCCGCTGACCCGAAGTCGGCCAACGTAGTCTTGCGACTCCTTATGCATACCCTCCTGCCGGGGGGCAGGCGGGTTATGTCGGGCTCTCCTTCGGGAGGGACCGGGGGCAAACCGACTAACCCCAGCGACGCTCCCTCATCGCCAGAGTGGGGAGGAGACATGAGTACGGGTTGAAGAACCTTACTTCACATCCCACGTAGCGTGGCCTGTTAGATAGATAGATACTCTTTATTGCACAACACATTACAGAACTTAATGCTAATAATAAATTTACAAATACAATATCGGCGGCCTTATCGCTAATAGCGATCTCTTCCAGACAACCTGTTTTACTTACTTACTCCTCCAGTCACTGACAACCTACTACTAAACTTCGAGTTTACGAGCAAAGGCTTACCACTAGTAATTTAGTATGAAATGAAATTGACGAATGTTTAATATCTCAGCTGCTATTGCCAGCTCAACTAATAGCCAAGCAAACAGTTGCTCAAGTAGTCACAAGGTTTCGGCGCGGGCGCACCCACTCGAACTGCCAACTGTCATGCCATTGCCAACCTCCACATTCCGAGTTATTTTAATTTAGCAGCTGGTGGGGTGACTTAGTCCAATACTCCAATACTGTTAATAGGTGCACTTGCATTCGTGACTTTTATGTAGGTAGGCTTTTCGTACGAAATTAATGTATCGAAATTAAGGCTTTAAATTAAACCTTATGACTCTCAAGTCGTAGGATGAAAGACAGATTGTAGTAAGTACCTACATATAACTCTATCTGTACGAATTGCCTCACAATGATGTACATAAGAAGAACCTGCAACGTAACAGGGACCTCTCTTATTTCGCAAAATTAAATGTTTTACTTACGAGTACGTCGAGTTCATAAATATGTATACACCTTAGGACCTTGTCAAAGTACATAATGTATAAGAAAACGACTTCCACTTTCTTATAAATATGTATTGTGACAAGGTCCTAAAGTGTACATATTTTTGAACTCGACTGTACCATCAGGTGTCCTGCTTACCTATTCGTTTGTCGTCTCTAGCATTATAAAAAACCTATCTTTATACACTGATATACTTAGTTAGTTGTTTGTAAGTACCTATGGTGGTGACGTAGTGTAGCGTTAGTAGAGTGAGTGGGGGAAAATTTAAAAGTGGGGTGTAAAGGAACATTTGAAAGAAAGGAAATTTGAGTCCTATTAATAACATTTTACGTGAATAAAGTTTCCTCCTACAATGTTATGCCTAATAAAAATATTTAGTATCGGTATGTAGGTAAGTTTGTTAATACTATTTGTGAAGGTATGGGAATATTGGCCGTTCCGTTTTACGGCCTCCAGCTAAGGTTAGCATTTTATTGCACATGCGATGGAGATGTCTGAGCTTATGCGTGCGTAGGAACGTGCCCATAATTTTGCATTTCGAAAAATAAAACCTTCATGTTTATACGCCTTTACTGTTTGTTTTGACAGGTTCATAAAAGTATCCTCTTTCTTTTATTTATCGTTGAACACTTTAAGAAATTGCGTTTTGAGCTTGTGCTCTTACTGAAGCAAAATGAGCGTATTAATTTTATTCGGATGAAGAAACAATAAGGATGTGAAGAGTTGAATTTATTAGCGTGGCTGAGTCATGCCATGTCACAATTATTGACGGAATTATAACAATAGATTCTTTGGTCTATTCTCAAAAAAGTAGAAAGATTTTTTATGTGATATTTTTATGGATCACCTGATTGATAGTAAACGATTGCCGCCGCCCATAGACACCTGCATACATAACACCAGTAGAGTCCTAAGAGCGCTGTCGACCCCTAACCCTCATCCCCCAATTGGGCCTCCTCACTTACTCGATAAAACACAGCGCAGGGGCTAATAGAATAATGGTGCTAGATTTTGATTTAATCGACCCAGTCTTTTCTACACAGAACCTTGTAAATAATAACATTAACAAGTAAATAATAACGGATTCGCGGTAATAAGTTACACAGTTCGCTTCTACAATCACATAGATTTGCTATTAATCGGTCTTGTCGCGCGGCCTCAGCCGGTTGGCATTTACACTATGACGTCAGCACCTGGTGACTTCAGAATACCTCGGCCCGTTGCCTACAAAGTATTTTAATGTCCTTCGACAACTGTGCATTCGTTTTGTTTTATTCCCCGCCTCTTGTTAGCATTCGTCGCGTAGATTGTTTGTTTTTATCGATTCTTGTTTATCGTAGTTTCAAGAATCATTTCTTTGTATTAACTTGTTTGTTGACTGTTAAATGGGCTTTTATACAAGCAAATCACTTTAATATCAAATGGTAAAGTGGTTGTATGTGTATGAATAATGTTTTTATGACATGCTGTTTGTTGCTTGTGCGACTGGTGAATCGAGTCTATTAAACTTAATAAGGTGATAATACGTGGTTGCATAAGTAAAACCTACATGTATCTGTAGGTATGCTACTAAGAAAAACTGACTTACCTACATGTAGTAGGTATTTATGTGCTTTGTAATGAAATAGTCTGATTTTTCATTTATCTATTACAACTTTTTTGTTGTTCACGTAAGTACATCTTTTAGCTTTAACGTTATAGTACAGCCTGATTCAAATATAATATGGGATAATATCTACATTAATTATTCGTAAAAAACCAGTAGCTCTTTTTTGTTCCAGCAGAGTATAAATACATAAATTGATTGAGTATTTTTATTTGAAAGAAATGAAGTTATATTATATCAAATGCTGTCAAATTTAAGTGATATAATATGCGATAATATTTTTTTAGGGGTTTTGATTAATATGGCGATTGTACTGTAATACAAACTAAATGTAACCACACTGCTTTACGCCGGTCTTTTGTGAGGAGGTGGTGTCATCCATTCATGCCGAAGCGTGTCTCTCCCAAGGTTAAGCACAACTCATAATAAAAGAAAAAGAAAACCACATCCGGCATTAAGGCTCGCCCTTAACTTATCTAAAGTCAGATTTTAATTACACCCAACATCTGATAGTGATTGTTCAATAGCGCGAATGACGGCGCATGTTCTGCCAGAGGCTGGCAGCTGTGGCCAGATTGTCGCGATAAACTGGTAGCTAGCCGGGCATTCCGCGATATCGTGACAGTTGTCGGTATTGGTTGTAATGTAAGTGTTGCCAGGAACATTTTAGACCATTGAATTAAGGTAGTTTAGGTATATTTATCACCCCGTTAGTGATTTAAGTACCGGTTCGATCAAAAGTACTTATGTTTCGAATTTTTCTTACATAGCTCGGTTTTGTGATCACCAATCCACATTACGCAGTAGGTATGTACTTGCTTATTATTGTGATGTGATCAGATGTTTTCAAAGAGTGTGTGCAGGCGACTCACATTTAAATGAAGCTAAGTATACCCGGCGCTAAATGTTAATTAGAGCGTTTAACTTACTTGAGCTCCAGTTGGCGGCATTCGCATGCTAGTTAATATTTAGTTTGAGTTTTGCATCAATTACTTTTTACCTGCCTACTTAAATCAATTACTTGATGAAATCAATCAATTCCATCGATGTTATTAAAACTAGTTAATACTTACGAGTTTTGCAATGGAGACCGGGCCTCGGTAAATGTAGTGTAGGGTCACAGGCCAAATGAAAAAAATATTGACAGTTATTTTTAACGCATAAAGACTAAACATAATTGAGTTAATTAACATTAAGGTTAATCGAAATCTCTGAGTGCGGCAGTTAGTGATTCATAAGTTAGTGGCGTTTCGCTTTCATACAGCTTTTTTACTATGGTTAACGCATTGACGGTGAGGTGATGAGGTTGATAAATGGTCCCGACTGTGCTTGGTACCAAAAACCTATTCACCCCGGGTTTTCTTTCCGGTTTAGTCTATTACAGCAAGAAAGACCCACGTTGTTGTAAGTGCAGTCTTGAGTAGGTTCATTGGTAGAGTTTTCGCCTATTTTATTTTTTATTTTGTTTATTATTTCCATATAGATAGATTGTATGTTTCTACACTTAATAACCATCACTATAATTATTTATTTATTTATTCTTTATTGCACAAAAAGTACAATTGGCATACTTAATGCCTTACAGCATTCTCTACCAGTCAACCATTGGGCGAATCAGAAAATTTTTATGCGGCGTAAAATGATAATAATATATTAAATTGATATACATTAAATAAAATATATATGGGAGGAATTTTACATATAATTATCTGTTCTTAGTAAATATTTTTTCTCGATAATTCCTCGTTCTTTCCTTATTCAGGTATAACATAAGAAACTCGTGTTTCCCAAAACTTTATAACTTACAAAAAACTGCTGAAGCGATATTAATTACTTTGATTTATGGTTTGACTAAAACATCAAGAAAAAAATAGGACGGAACGAAGTTCGTCTGGGTCGCTGCTAGTATCGTACCTACGAAATAAAATAAAATTGGCGATGATTTATCATGAACTAGCGGCCGCCCGCGACTTCGTACGCGTGGAGTTAATTATTGACACTTACCGTTATATCTTGGACAATCCACACAATATATTTTTATAAATTGTAGCCTATGTGTTTTTCTGATGTATAAGCTATATTGTGGTAAAGTTTAATTCAAATCCATTTAGTAGTTTTTACGTGAAAGAGTAAAAAACATCCATACATCCATACATCCTTACAAACTTTCGCCTTTATAATAGGTAGTAGTAGGATTAGTTAACTAAGTACTAAGTATACTATATCAATAAAGTCGTGAATTTTATTCTTGAGGAACTTACGGAGTTCCAAAGTAAGTATTACAATCAAAGGGGCTACCATCCTTTACGTAAGCGGCAGTAGCGGTATCAATTAATTTTATGACTTTCTTCATGCATTTTAAGTAAATAGGGTATTTGACTAATCTCGATATAGTAAAAAATATTGATACTTTACCAAAATATTGGTAAATAAGAACCAATAGCCTAAACTTTCAGTTAAAAATATAAACTCTGGCTGGTTTTGTGAGCATTCAAATTTTCATGGGCAAGTCCATTTTTAAAGTTTATAATATTATAAAAATAATTATATCATTGAACTACCCATATATTATACACAAACTTTTATTATAAAACCATGTACATAAACGAAATATTTGATATAGCTACCAAACAAAATTTACTAGACGCGCATACAAGATAAGTATAGAGCGTTTATGGGCCTGTGTAAAATATGTGCTCTTAAAGTTGTGATATCTCAGGTAATTCAATCAGAATCAAATAATTCTTTCAACAATGTTTCTTAAATAGAGGGGTCAAATAGGTACCCTATTGGCAATAATTTATCCTCAATTCCTCATATTATAAAATAAAGTAAGCTAACTTAAAAACCCGAGTTGCAGTTGCGTACAGAGACAAGGTTTAGCGTTCCAATACATTACGATTTTTACTATTTTGTTTTAAATGGTTTATCTGCTAATACAATAGGGCCTTCGAGCAGAAAAATGCCCTTTTGCGCGCCGCCTTATTGGAGCAAAAAAGTATTTTAAGCCTAGGGTAGCCAACACTGCTAGTTCTACCGTGGGAGAGTCACGCTTCGGCATGAATAGGCCGGCTCGACCGAAGTGATACCACGGCCTCACAGAAGACCCGCGTGAAGCAGCGCTTGCGTTTTGTTTGTTGTTTGTGGCAAAGGTTGGCAGCGCACTTGCGACTACTGGTGTTGCAAGTGCCTATGGGCGACGGCCGTCGCTTACCATCAGGTGATCCGTCTGCTCGTTCGTTCTTCAATCGACTATCATCTTACCACATACATACACATTAGGTTGAAAATTTGACAGGTTGTGGTAACCTGATGTATGACTGTACCTTGTACCTACGTAAAATGTGTGTATCCTGTGCTATCACCATAAAGTTTTCTGTTTTTTTTAAACACCTAAATCTCTTTAAGCATAAGTAGAGTTGCTAAATCCGGGAAAATTCGGGTGCATGGCAACCCTTTTAGATATCTACTCTGCGGCGACTTCAAGGGCTGTCGAGTTTATTTTTTCACTACAGGTTATTGTGCTATAGTAATTAAATTATTTAAATACAGCACAGCATTTTTCTTGTGTTTGAAAGAGCTATGTATCATTGATTTTTCCTTCGATGTAATACCTAATCTATCTACTTAGGTACTAAGGTAGTTTTTGAATCCCTAAATCTTATACTAAGGTGTTTATTTTTGTTTTAGGTACGTCACGTGTTTTGTGTCCAGCCGTTACCCCCTTATTACAAAACGTGGTCTAAAGTTAGGCTTAGTTTAAAACTGATGCTGTCACTTTAACAGTGTAAAAAGTGACAGAACCAAGTCTAACTTTAGTCTTAAGTAAGGGGGTTAGAGTCCCATACGGCAAATATACGTAAGTACAAAATTTTCAAAACTTGCGTGAAAGGAACTGTCCTTTCACGCAAGTTTTAAAAAAAATAGGGCAGAACGAAGTTTTATGGGGGCACTGGCCCCCCATAAAACTTCGTTCTGCCCTATTTTTTTTTATTGTTTTTCGATATTTGAACAGTTTTAAATAATTGTATAAATGTAATACCTACTTAGATAATGTTCTTTTTTGTGATTGTCAGCATACTGGAACAGTCACGTGCGCTAATAAGTATCCAACCCCATTCAAATATGAACCTTATAGTGCTGATATAAGAGTCAAGGTGTTGACATTTTATAGTAGTCGTCTGTATTATGATTTTGCATATCTAAATGGAGATACCTAATCCTCGAATCCTTTGTTGGTGCGTGGTAGCCAGAAACGGACATAGGTACCTAATAGTAAATTAAACACTGAGTTACCAACTAAACTAATACGAATAAATACAAGTCATCCATCTACATCGTACAATACAACTCATTCATCTGACTCATTATATTTCTGATTACTTCAACCGTGAACCAGAGGCGTTCAAAATGTGGACAACATTTTTAAATAAATAAGTTGGACAGTTGTGACGAATTGTACGAGATACCGAGACAGACTAATTATACTGGCGAGTAAAGAAAGAAAGAAGAAATGTTTATTTGGATCCAATAACGACATGACAAAAACAAAACCACATAACAAAAACAACAATAACTTAATCTTTACTGTTATTATAAGTAGAAGTAAATTCTACTGACAACGACAAGGCTTACCTATAGCTTGCGAAACACTTGCGCGATATCATTCAAGCCCAGCGCCATCTCTTGGTATATGTAAAAGCTACTTATATCCCGGAACGAAATGAGGGCGACCCAATGTATCTAATTAATACATGTAACAGAGGCAATAAATGATTCGATTGATTGATTGCGGATCGCTAGTATAAATTAAAGATACAGATAGTATTAATTAACTAAATAGGTACACAATTGGTGTATAGTGCGTCACGCTGAACCACTCATATTCTAGTAGGCATACATACTTACTACAGCCTACACGCATTAATGAGTATAACCTTTGAGAAGGTACGGAGCCTTCACGGCCGGAATCGTGTAAGGTTGTGCGTAAGAGTGGTCCGGCATTGTTAAGCCGATGCGCGTCACTGACTTTATTCAACTAAATAGTGACCAACATTTGATTCGTCGGTCGTAGGTTTGAATACGAGTATACTCCGCCAAGTCGAGCAAAAAAGCGGCACGGCCGTACTTACTATCCTTTTCTCGAAGCAATTCAGGCCATTTTCGACCCCCTGTAACTTCGTTGTGGATTAAACTAGAAGACTGAATTTTCAGTAACTATGCAGGCATTGTAAAGACACGGTATATTTCAAATTTCATTAATTTTCAACGAGTAGTTTCAGAATTATAACGGGCCAAAGTTTCTTAATTTTTTCACTCACTGACTCACCGATCATCAAAATTCTAAGGCACTTCTAGCAGACCTAGAACATTCAAATTTGGAACATCATAACATTTAACAACCGAATCAATTGAATGCACTACTTGTGAGTTGAATTGTGTTTTAATGTGATTGCCAAGTCAATAAATGAATAACCGACTTGGTAAAACATGGATCTCACCACTTTTTAGGTTAGTTGCGAGACTTGGTTTTTTGACAATTATTGTTTTTGATGGGATAAGCATAACTGGAATTACTACATAGTTGTGTTCTTCGTTTGTCTTCTGTTTGTCCCAGTTCACCACTAAAAAGACAAGTTAATCAATTGATATTTGGGTGAATTTCCCAAGTACTTTTTTTTAGCGGCGAAGCTGAAAATCGATGTATCGAGAGCTACTAGTAACAGTTTTTATTTTTTTGGTAAATAAGTATTTGAACTATTATTTATGACATGTCATCAGCGTTTTAGCCTTTAGTTAAGTATTTATTAGTTTTAAAAATGTTGGAAGACCTAAATTCTAATAACGGTGGACTGTCCAAATTCCATTTGTTTACATTTAAAGTGTTATTGTAAGTTTTTGATGAATAATTGTAACTTTAGAATAATGTAGACTTAAAATACAATAGACGAGACTTCAAATTAATCAAACAGAATTATTTAAATATTGGTAATTGAAATTTTATATCGATCTCAAAAATGTCCCACGGGGAAATAGCAATAACGGTGGCGCGTTTTGAATCCTTCTTTACTTGGTCACGATGTGATTTGGGAGACACGAGCTCTGCTTCCTCCCACCGCTCAGGGTGTCCCCATGATCGGGATTAAAGGACATGCGGCGCGCTGTCATCGTTTTCCCGCCAAACAAGTAAGTACTAGTTGCGGTGGCGCAGGAGAACGTTTTTCATCAATACCGGTGGCATGTATTTTGAGCTGTCTTTTCTCCTTTACAAAATCCAGTTTTATAGCTTATTGAGATTAAGTTAACTGTCATATTTATAGACTGTAAGTTAGTGGGGATAATATATTTTTTTATAATACCAATTTTGTTACTGTTTCTAAGTCCGGTGGTGCAATCCCGGTGGCTCCGGTGGCGAAATATAGCGCCACCGTAATTGTACAGTGCCACTGAAATTGATTTTCTACTAATTACAGTACATTTCTGGACTCTTTCCACACCCTTTGTGCCGATGAGCAACGGCGAAGAACTTGTCACTCCACATCTCATTTCCTGGGTCTGGGATGTTTATCTTCAGACCCATTTCCCGAGCTTCTCGTCGAAGGTCGTCCAGTTTGGCCTGCATGTCAGCTCGTGTGTGGCTCAACAGGCAAAGGTCATCGGCATAGTCCAAATCTTCCAATACGTTGGACAGTCCCCACTCTATGCCTCAGCGTTTGTTCTAGGTTTAATGCATAATGCCATCCAGAGCGACAAATAAGAGGAGAGGCGAGAGGAGACACCCCTGACATACCTCCGGATCAACTGGTACGTCCTCCGAGACGAGGCCTTCGTGCGTCTCGACCTCGACTCTACAGGAATAGTTACAGTAGATGGCCTTGATTATGTTTGGTGATCCTCTCGGAAACTCCGATTTCACGAGCCACCAGATAACGTTTCATTTTAGATAGCGTTTCAAAGACTTTGTCGAAATCTACAAAAGGTCACATACATTTCCCTCTGCCTTCTGGATGCCTGTTTGAAGATTATTCGCAAGGTGTTGATTGATCTGGTCGGTACACGATCGGTTGGGTCGAAAACCAACCTGCTCTTTGCGAAGAAGGGCTTCGACGGCCCTCGATAGTCTGTCTAGGATGATCCAACAGAGCTCTTAAAGGAATTGAGAGCAAGGTGATGCCTCTCCTGTTGCCACATTCACTAAGGTGTCCCTTCTTGGGTACGGTGGTGAGAAATTTTTCTCTAATCCTTGGGCACCTCTTCGGCCAGCCAGCTGTTCTTCAAGAGGGGATTCAGCACGTTCGCAGCGGTCCAGACATCAGCTTTTAGCATTTCCGCTGTGATGAGGTCCACTCCTAGGGCTTTCCCGTTTTTCGGGTATTGGATGGCCTTCAATACTTTTCCTCCTGTAGGGGGAGACAACATCAATGTTGCCTTATATATCTCCCTGAGATTACTGGCATTGTCAGTGCGTTAAGCTCGTTCGGCAATACTGTCAGCCCACAATCGGCGATCACGACGGGTACTGCGGTAAATTTTTCTGCGAATCTGTCGGTATTGGAGGTTGTTGAGTTTTGGATGGAGAGAGAGTTGAAGATGGAGTTCCCGTCTTGTCTCAATCAGGTTCCAGGTTTTCTGAGACATACAGTCTTCGCGTGTACTGTGTTTTGTGTCCAAGGACCGGCGGAGGTTAGTCTCTGTGCCATTTTGATATGGTTCCACTCCGCTTTGACAGAAAGTTTAGAGACATTTTTCGAGTGCGAAAAGCGATTTCGCAGGTTTAGCCCAAAGGCGTCGGCTAGGTCGATTATCTTGCGAGCTTTGCTGTTGAATCGGGCCGTGATGATTCGTTCTGAGATGGTTTCCAGTCCAGTAGGCTCTTCGTCGCAAACGTCAGAAAGGGGGACTACCTACGCCGTTTTACGTACACCTTCTTCATCCTCCTTCCAGATTAAAAAAAAAGTAAGGCCCCTGGACGTTCCCAGTCTCCGAATCCTTCCTACGCACTTGCTGTGGACGAGTATTTGCAGGCTTGTATCTAAGCATTTCTGCTTCCACTTAGGCTAGTCGGCTATCCTCGCGAGTGTTTGCACATTCCAACATGCTATTCGTGACCGAATTTCATGCCAAGGTCGTTGTAGCTTTATCGGTGGTGTTTTATACTTCTTCAGTTTCTTCAGCTGCAGTTCAGGTAAGCAGTGATTAATCCACTATACCCTAGCTAGCTAGTAGGGCTGCCACCTTGGAGCCTGCAAGCGTGCTCGGTTTTGTTTCGGGTTTCCTTTCTTGTGAGTTTGGTTCGGTTTGGAGGCGCAGAAGACTCGCCTTTCGACCTGAGCTCAGCTGCACCTCAAGGAACTTGGTGTTCCGCCACTAGCACAGCAGATGGTTTCTTAGACTTTATTGGCAATGCCGTTCTCACTTACTAACAGTAATTCCCACTACGATCATACCCTGATCCCCCCCCCCCCCCCCTTACGACTATGCTATGCAACAACTTAAAAACTGATCATATTCTACACGACTATACCTTTATTAAAAAGTCATACAGGTTACATTATATCATACTAATGTGTACCTATATTAACGTGATTGCAATAACTACATGTACATTATATATACTAATTAAACTCAGGTTTTTTTTTAATAATTTAATTCAATAAATGACAATAAACAATAAAATTGTTTATTTTTATAATTCGCTGGCTTAGAATAATCGCGGTGGTAGGGATTAAATTACGTGGCCTCAAATACATTACGGTGGCTTGTAAGAATTCAAATTAAAATATCTCTAAAATAATTATAATTTTTTTATGCCTATAATATTTGAATACACAATGTTTATACTATTATGTGCCTCCATAAATGTATGTAAGTGGGTTTAAAATTCGCCACCGTAATTAGGCAAAAATGGAGTTTGTTGAAAATTCACCCATTTCTCATCCAAGGTAGGTAGGTTTGTTAAGAAAACCATCAACATAACATTGTCAGCAAAGTGTGCTAGTTTCGGCTACACAACTGTGCCGTGCAGGCATGGCTTAGCGTAAACCAGTTTGGTGTAATAACTGTTAACTGTAGTATAATTAACTACTATAGTAGAGTTAATTACGGGACAATTAAACGTGATTGCTTATTTTGCCGCTAAGATAGACGACCAGGTGGACAGAACTAGTACCTCGTAGTTAATAGAATAAAGACGAAAGATTTAGGTACTTACAGAAAAAGAGTTGTAAATGTTATGTGACATAACATAACTTATGTCGTCGTCTCAGTAGGGTATGGGTCATTCGCATCAAGCTGATATTAGAGTGGCAGTCTTTAAATCCGTATATCTTCTAAATTATCAGAATCTATAAATATTACATGTTAATAGAAGAGGCCAAACTATAAGCTTCTTTATACAACTTAATCGGTCATATTTTTATCTGATACAAGGGAGCCCTAGCCCATGTACCGTGCCTAGTATACATCTGTATCATGTGCAATGCAAATAAATACTTAATAATCTGGGTATCAACAACGTTAGTTTTACCTACTTAATCTGTGGACGGGTGCTCACGTTGATATATCATTTCTGGGAAACAATTTCTCGTACACTCGAGTTCACTCGACATTGAAATCGAATTTGAAGTTTTATAAATTCGTCTTATACCTAAAAATATCTCATTCGCCTATATTGTCGAGTCAAGTGTAACGAGATTTGCACCCATGGAGACGCATAGACCAATAAGATAAGGAAATGTCGACTGTAACATAGAAGACGACTCGACTCGACATAGAAGGCGAAAACCGAGAATAGGCCTCCTGACGTTTGTGCGATCATGTTTACTTGTTGCAAATTGTTTACGTACGACTAGGTACGCATACGCTACGATCTCTGTGTAAAGTCCGTGCTAAGCCTACACTCCTGCGCAAGTATCGAGCTGTGGAACTGTGGAAGAAACACGCGGTCTTTGTTACGGTGAAAGCAGGAAGCGATTAAGTAAGCGCCCGCGCGGCGCAAGCGCGCTTGTGCTTGTGCGCAGGAGAGTTAGGGCCTTGGTTGTATGCAAAAGTTATTAGAATTTATTTGCGTGAAAAATGGTATTTACATAGTTGGTACATAATAGACATGAACGCATAATTCACCAGAATCTGGCAGTCTTACCGCTAATAGCGATCTCTTCCAGACAATTTTGGGGTAGAGGAATAATACAGCAAACTAGCAATACTTAAGTAACACTTTAGTTAAATTTATAGTTGGTTGGTTATTTGTTAGATACCTAATATTATTGATACTTAAATACCTTTCTACAAGATACCCTCGCGATATTATTTTGAGACCGGAGCGATGTTACAATAAATTCGGTTTGCATCGTTACGTAACGTAGGCAAGTAGGAACGAAATTTTGACCGTGGGAGAGTCACCCTTCGGCATGAATGGGCGGCTCGACCGGAATGATACCACGGCGTCACAGAAGACGGCGTGGAACAGCGCCTGTGTTGTGTTTCGTCGAGTGAATGAGGGATTTAAAGGTTGGCAGCGCACTTGAGATGCTACTGGTGTTGTGTCTATGGGCGGCGGCAATCGCTTACCATCAAGTGATTCAAGCAGCACATGCTCAGTATTTGCCAAGTAAGGGAAACAGGAGTTGAAAGGTTGGCAGGGCACTTGTGACTTCACTGATTTTGCGTCAGCTCGTCTGTCATCTATCACGTAATGCATAATTGCCACCTTGTTTATAGGCGCGATTATGAAAAGCGAAGCGCGCCCAAGACTGATGGAGTGTCCCTATCGATTCATTAATCACAAAGGCACATATCGATTTGTTATGCCATGTCAACGCCATCGAAGGATCAGACAATGTGCGTTAACTAAAGGGACCGACGCTCTTTGAGTAACTCAAAGCCTACAGAGCGGAACGTTGGTTCTTAAATCATATTCAGTAATTTATCATAGCTGATCCAATAATAACATGCATACGAATCTCCAATGTAATTCTAAAGACAGAATTTGAAATGTAACTTACCCTTTCTGTAAATTTTAATTCAAAATTCCACAGTCCAGTTTTCGATATTGCAAAAGCTACCTAAGCAATAAGGGCTAGAGTTATGCTATTTCACTTTAATAAGAGCGGTATAAGCAATAACCTGATAACAATCGTTCTTTTACGTTTCGAAAACATTAACATCTACCATTCTTTTGTTTTATCCAACTACTCGATCAGGTGCTAAATAAAAAATGTTTACTTTTTTATTTATTCACATCCTAGGATTGAGTGAGATGTTCTTTTATACAACCTTTTGCATTCTTTCTTCGCTTGTTTTTTGTGCGGCTCCCTACAAGGTTTGAATTTTGCGAAACGTTCGACGATAAGGTCAAGTGATTTAAATCACAGCCCACGGTTTGTATTAACATGGTAATAATGTAGGCGTTGTGTAGGAGACAGAATCGTATGGGGCTAATGGACCTTCGATACTATTTAACTTGTTGTCAATATTTTTTGCGACTTCTAAACTTTTAATTGAACTGCTTTTATTGTATTTTAAAGTATGTACTTACCTCTCGTTTTAACAAAGAATATCATTTGATTATTCAGTATGATACGATTAACTATTTAGATAAGTAATAAAAGTACATACTCGCATAGAAATAAAAAAACAAACTTGTTTAGCTTTTAATGAGGAGTCTCGGCTCCATTGCGCTACAATGTGACTCACGGTTGCTGCGTGGAACGAAACGCGCTTATCTAACATGGCGCTACGTCAAATACAGCTGTTTAAAATGTCAAAGTTTTCGCAAGTGGGAAGCAAACACGTCAGTATTTTAGGATTTTTAATTGTGGATTATGTTTAATCCTCTTCATTTTAAAATATAAGCGATCAGGGTGATTTCTGTTCGTCGATATTGTGCTTTACATACAGTTTAAGTAAGTGTGTCAGTGATTTCCTACAATATTTAAGTGAAACGATAGTGCGAATAGTTTGCGCGATATTTATCTGTTTTCTTTTCATAAATTATTGATGAAAGTGAATGAACATTTAAATACAGTATATTTTTGAGTACCCATGTGCTTGTTTCAGGATATTAGCAACATGGGAGATATGAAAAAGTGCCTATTGAAGTTCATGATTGTACTGGTCACTATACCAACCGGTTTTTGCGACTTTCAACCTCCAGTCCTCAACCCTGGTGTGTTATCTTCAGCCAAGCCCGTCGGCGAGTGTCAAGCTTGTAAAATATTTGTGGATTCATTCAAGAAAGGTCTAGAACGGACAGCGAGAGGTAAATACGAGGGGGGTGATGCAGCCTGGGAGGAAGAGAAGCTAAAAAAGTCCTATAAAAGAAGTGAAATGCGCCTTATTGATATACAAGACGGAATATGTAAAGAGAAAGACTATTCAATCCAGTGCCATCATGTCGCTGAGAAAGCCGAGGAATTTATAGAACAATGGTGGTCACAAGATCCGGAAGAATCAGATGATCTTTACACCTACATTTGTATAGATAATTTGAAGACATGCTGCCCTAGGTTTCACTATGGTAAAAACTGTACCCCATGCCCCGGGGATCACGAAAACTTGTGCAGTGGAAATGGAAAGTGTCGAGGAGATGGCACAAGGAAAGGCAATGGTACCTGCCTGTGTGACGCTGGTTATACTGGAGAAAATTGTGACAAGTGTGTGGTAGGCTACTATTTAGCCTTCAAAGATGATAAACAGATGCTGTGCTCTCCATGTCACAGGTCTTGCATGGGTGGATGCAGGCACGGAACTCAGAAGGACTGCGCTGCATGCAAGCCTGGTTATGTATTTGATTCAGATGAAGGCTGTCTTGATGTTAATGAGTGTGACGATCCAAAACAGTGCACCAAAGATCAGTATTGCCTTAACTCAATTGGTTCTTACAAATGCGAGGCATGTGATAGGTCTTGCGAAGGATGCCACGGTGATGGGCCAGACATGTGCCGCAAGTGTGCCAAAGGATATTCCAAGAAGGGAGAACTTTGTATATCTGACAGGGAAAATGAAGATGAATATTCAGATGCTCTGACCACCTCCAGGTTATTTGATTTCTATTATTGTTTTAATACTTTCTTTTTTATTTTTCTCTAATTTATTGAATTTTTTTACAGAAAATCTGAGCTGTAAGCAGGGTATTTTAAGTAATTTAGGTAATTTAAAAAAAACCTGTTATTGGTGAAGGGTATAATATAATGTGTAAAACAGCTTTTATTTATTAAATTTATTTAATTATTATGTAAACATTAAATGTTGAATGTTATACTTTCCATATGATATTTCGAACTTAAGCATACATGGTATTGTATTTTGAGACCATTTTCAAAAGTAAAATATATAATTTATTGGCTCATTCTATGTCCATTTATCATACAATTTTTATTATTCTTGTTATACTAACTTTATAGTTAACGCAACTAACAGTGTTGTAGTGATGGGGGATTTTCAAAATTTTATTTCAAATTCTAATTATATTAAATCTTTCAAGGTATATGACCTATGTGGGCCTCCTCGTTGCAACTGGAATCTTGATGCCAAAGTCCACATCGCTTGGAAGCATAGTTGGTGCTATGGTGCTGTCATACATCCTCGGTGCTGAGTATTACTGCATGATCAATGGACACGCTGGTCTTGTCAACCTCAGGGATTTCGATTTAATGCAGATATTCCGTACGTGAATGTCCAGTTAAGCATTTTATTATTTTAGTGTCAGTTGTGATTTTAGAATAAATTAAGATTGTATGTGAGATTAATTTGTGATGATGATTTTTTGCGGTTCGCTACGTGCCGTTGAAGTAGATAAGTATAATATAGTATTAACTTGTCCAAGAAATATCTTTCGAATGGAAATATTGTTCTATCAAAGCAAATACATTGTTATTTAAATCGCAATAAGGGTCTCTTCTGGAGATTAATATAGTCTACCTCTGTCTTTTGTTATTGTAATAAATTGTTTTACTAACTCATTAAACTGGGATAAATGCAATGCTAGTATGAATCATAAGACACATTCCCCCTTAAAAACGTGGTCTAAAGTTTTTTGGGTTTAGAAATTATGCTGCATTTTCATTTGTGACTTATAAAAGTGACAGTTACTAAACCATGACTAATTTTAAACTTCGTTTTCTTATAAGGGGGTAAAGTGTTAACTTTGGATTAAATGTGTGAACAATCATTGATTAAAGGAATTGTGAATTAAAAATAGTTGGGATAGAGCATGTCATATTTCGATACCTTAAATCTCAAAGGGCGTAATCACCAAATCATCACTTTTCAGGAGAGCCGAATCAAAAAAAAAATCTAAGAATTAAATTCATAACTTTTAAACTAATAATGCCATATAAATGAAATTTGGATGTAATTATCGAGTATCGAGAGCTTTATAACACAGTTATATGGTATTCAAAATACAACAATGTTTGCCAAACTGATTTGTGATTACGCCAAAAAAATATTGACAACTTGGCATTTACGACCTAAAAAAAGGCTGTTCTGCAATAAGTTATGGTATAATGGCGTTTACGACTTAAAAAAAAGGCTATTCTGCTCTATGCTATGGTGTAACAGCCTAGTTAACTTATAGAAAATGCATTTTAAAAAGCTATTTTCGGTTTTTTATAAGTAAAAACACTTCGAGGAAGATACAAATTAAGAGACAAATACGGGTAGTTTCATTATTACAAAATTTATAGCAAGTACAGAAATGAAAACGATTTATTATTTCAATTATACAAACGCAATCATTTTAGTTTGAAATTCAAACGAAAGTTATTGATTTCTATAATTTTGTTTTGTTTTTAAATTAGTATAAACAATATCTGCATCGACAGGACTTTTACTTAGAGCTTAAATTTTAATAAGTCTTCTACCAGTACTGTGCAAAGAAGTAAAACAAACGTTTATTTTTAAAAATGTTAAAGCTAGGATTGATCTACATAAGATTTAAGCGCTAGCAAAACTCCCGCCACTTTGTTTATGCTTCAGGTTTTGCGTGCTATTAACAATCTTTAATAGGAGTACTGTTGGGAAAAATAAATAAAAGACGTCAACTTCACTATATTAACAAGAATTTAATCACAGACATCGATACAATTCGGTTCGACGAGGGGAAATGAGTGGTATATTCTGCTCATTTTCGTATTTCCTCATTTTCGTCTAGGATACTGACACTAGAGTAATTCTTCTTACGTATGGGTAGTAAAAGTACTTGCTAATTGCATGTCTGAGCGTTTTTATTTTAGAATTTATAGAAACCGGACTAAACGCGATATTCATAATGCAGTATTACTACCACTTACTTTATTTATTTTGTTTAAATTCTTAAAGTAACTCGAGTCGTAAACGCCCACTGTTACACATATCTGTCCTATACGCCTCATTCGATAGTCAGTATTTTTCACATCATTATAATTTTAACTGGTGTATCGACCGAAACCTTAATAATGAATTTTTTAAAGGTATTTACGACTAAAATTCTTGCATTATCGACGGTAAACACGTGGGCTGTAATCACCACTTTTTTGCGAATTTTAAAACTTTGATAATACAGATCGATAGAGAAAAAAAAATGGAGTAAGATAGCATTCAAAAGTCATTTTGGCCAAAATGGTGATTACGCCCTTTGAGATTTAAGGTATCGATTTATAACATTTTCTCATTAGATCTAACTGATTTTACTTCTATTCAAATATTTGTGAACCTATTGGTAATGCTCAATCCGTATTTTTATATTGTTTTATTGTAATTTATTTTTATGTTACCTCAGTTATTTGTACGGTATTACAGTGTATAATAAATGAGTAAAAGGAAATAACTCCAGTTTGTAGAATCTACTTTGGGCTAGACCAAGCATTGAAATTTTTTTGAATCCGTTTTGGGACAGTAATCAATCATTTTTAAAGAATATTTATTTTAGACATATTTCTATACGTAATATCCTACTAAACTGACTGGCTCGGCGGGACAGTGGGTCGCACTTTAAAGCGACGACTGTGCTTGTAGTTCGATTTCCAGGTCTAGCCAAAAAAAATTGTATCTGAGTTTTTTGTTGAGAAATTCTCCGTGACAACCTGAAGTACGGGAGTTGGCGGCCTCGTACCCGTGCCTCGGAAAACTTGTTAAAGCGTTGATCCATCGCCCGATGCCTTTACGATCATGTCACACTGGTATCCCAGTCGAAATATGAGGGTAAGGGAATGCATCTGTGATTGCACACAGACTCGAGGACTGTAAATATCCTACGTACGTGGCTGATCGTTAAGATGGGGCGCCGTAGCCGAATCTGTTGAAGGATATTATTATTATATCACGCTACTAAATCATTTCTTAGTTAAGCATTGGTGATTAATATTTCGATCAGGAATTTTATTGCCTAAGGAAATCCTTTCATCGTAACTGTAACGTTCGGTCTGGTGTAGCCCTGGGTACTAGTGTAATTAATATTAATTAGTGTATAATTGTGTGTGAAAGTGAAAATGGAACGCTATTTATGCGTGGAAGGCCTCAAGGTAGATATTAAAATTATCATAATATTGTTATAGGTGGTAACTATCATTAAGCTACGATGAATCAACCTCGTCCATGTAATTAGTTAATTTAATAACCTTGTCTTTTTATTTGTGCAATTTAAATTATGTGTAGGTACGCGATACATAGTTCATTTTATATTCGTACAATATTATGTAAGTAGTGTAGTTTGAGTTAGTTGGAGAAACAATATTATTTCGTGAAGATTAACATTTAAAAGGGCGAGTAAGGTTGCATTTGATATAATTATAGGCATTATATTAACTAAAACTAAAAATAAATTGACGCCATATGATACAGTTAATTAATGTTCGTCAAATAACCTTAATGCTCTTTATCTTAATAAGGGATAGTAATGCGTATTAAAATTAGTGACAAAGTAATTTCTTGTAATAATTAAAGTTAGTTGAGTTTTCTGAGTGCGGCAGATAATCTACCTTTTGATAAATTATGAAGATTATTTCGGTTATGCAAATCAAGATGTTTAAACAACCGGCATATCTGTCAAGAACCTTATATGGTCATAATTCGACATTCAAACTTGTTTGATAAAATAATTTGAATTCCAAGTTCTTGTCACGAATTTCCAATAAAAGTGCAGTTTGATCTATTGTAGTGTAAATTAATGCAAAGGAAAAAGAACTGTAAATGTGTAGTAAAAACGCTCAGATTTGCATAAGTGACGCAAGAGCACAGTTTTTGCAGCGTTTGGTAATGCTCGTATGAAGTCACGGGTGTCTCGTCAAACGCGTAGAGACCGTGACACCGTTTGAGTTCATGTATCAACGTATTTTTTTTTACTGTGGGAGATAAACAACTGTGTGTTCATTTACCATTTCTTTTTATTGTAAACGACTGATCAGTTAATGAGGGTTTTTGCAAATGCAAAATCCGATAGATGGCGTTACGTTGACGTCAGGTCCAACATTGTGGATGGGTTCCATTTTGACGTATCTTGTCATAATTACGAAGTTAGCTACGTTCAAAACGACCAATGTCGTCAAAGTAGGACCTGACGTCAACGTAACGCCATTTATCGGATTTTACATTTGCGAAAACCCTCATTGGCAAAGGCCAGTAATTTTTAATTTCTTATGGGACCGTTCTAAGCATTGATAGAAGACATAACTCGTATTAATATAGCAACAGAGTGCCAACTCAGTTATGCAGATTAGTAGTTTTTCGCGCATCTACACAAGGGCGGCGCGGCGCGCAGAAGGTATAGAAAACTGTCAAATTTCTTCAATCGACTCTCATCTTAAAGTCATACACATTAGGTTGAATATCAATTAAAGAAAATTGAATTGAGGTTGTGGTACCCTGATGTGTGGCTGACTGTACTTTTATAGAAGAGACTCTTGTCGATTGTGATTTGTAATGCAGGCATTGCTGTCGATACTAGCGCCGCCTATGTTGAGTAACACATTACGTGCGCGCGCGCATGCAGGAATCGATTACCGCATGAGCTCAACGGTTTGTCATGGGAGAGTCACAGCTAATGCATGGGATCATAGCTATTATGTATGTAATGTACAGTTAGCAGCAGAAGTCACTATACGCGTCACATGTTCATAGAGAGGTTAATGTTTCAAACTTTCAAAAAGTTGTTGACTGTATAGTATTTACTTATGAGGGCTCAATGAGTCACAAATATCTTAACAGTCTTAATTAATGTTATTAGGTATTGTCAATGCGATTGAATAGGATATGTGTTCAAGAAATACTCCAACGTTAAGATAGATGTGACAAATTGAACTGGTATTTCTGTTGAAAATTAAAACTTCGTTTAGTTAGCTTTTCATTTAGTTAGCTAAAATTGTACCTTACATTTGCATTTTTGTGATATTGTTCTCCGATTAGGCAGGTTGTCATCGTACTTTGATGTTAAAGAAAACGATTAATAGAAGTTTACAATAAAAAAGCAAATTTTGCAAAAATATTTCATGTGTTTTATATTCATTTTCTATGTTATTCTATTCATAATGCAGAAATATGTTTGACAAAGTTCCACCAGCCTCGACAATCCTAAAAGGGCACCTGCTCATAGGCTCTGCGCGGGCGCAACCCCTATATTTATATCAATTATGGCGAGCGTCCGCGCCGGCTCATTGTGGAGAGATGTACGCGGAAGCAAAACTTGTTATACTAGTTTAGTAGCTCCGTAGGAACCTATGCCTAAGGCTGGGAGACACAGAGAGGCTAAGCAGTTAAACACGGCCTTTAAATACGAGAACGTTGGGGTAGGTAATTTTTTTTTTAAAGTGGCTCAGTATACTGGCTCACCTCAGCCTGATGATAAGCAAAAAGAGAGCTCACGTTGCAGTTACAACTGACGCGACGGCACGGCATCACATCCGTAGGCGCTGCCATACTGGCCCGCGAGATGCTTCTTCACGCTTCGTTTGAAGGAGTTCTACTTACTGTAGGACAGAGGAAACACATGGGACGGCAACGAGTTCTATGTTTTAATGTCTATGATTATGTCCCACACTGGTCGTCTATTGGCTGAAATGATGAGCTCACTAGCAGCTTGTGAACTCGCGAGCTGCATCCTCCTCCTCCAGTCGTATTCCTCATTACTGAGGGTCGTGATTCCTCCCATTGGATCTCAGTGTTTCCCTTATGATGTTCCTCCATCTGCTTCTATCTTTTGCAACGAGGGCATCATGGAGCTTGGTGTCCAGCATCGAGCGTGCTTGGTCCGACCATCTCATTAGACTAACCTCTGGGTCTCTACCATCTACCTTGCCAGTGACCATTAGCTGCTCCTGCAAGCTGCATATTCCAGTTTTACCATCGTAAGGCCCAGACAGCAGACAGTAAAAAATCAATTGTTTTATGCCTTTTAAAAGGCGTTTGGGTCTTACGACTTTAATCGCCAGGTGTGGACGCGACCGAACATTAAACGGCCGCCGCCAGCGTCCCGGGTTCAACCTGTTAACACACTGGTTTACGCAAATGCACCTACCTATGCGTGACTGTTCCTGTAGGTATGCTTGTCGGGTAATGTAGATACAGGTCTGCTGCAAGCATGTTCATTTAAAAATGACTCTATATTCCAGGTAGGTACTCAGAATCATAAAAAAAATACCGAATACTCGTATATAGAAGGTTAAGGCACTGATAGAGTATTATTATATAGGCAGCTTAGGTATCTTCTGTGGGTTAGGTCCACTTTTTTATGATATATGAAGGCAAACAAGCAAGCGGGTTACCAACACTGCCGCCCATGGACATCAGCTACACTAGAAGGAGTGCGGATGCGTTGCCGTAATTTTAGGAAGGAATTAAGGCTCGTTTCTTGAAGTATTGAAGTCGTAACGTTTCGGTAACACCGCTGCAGGAAGTTGATTCCACTATGAGGAGGCGCGCGTCATTTAATCTCGAATTAATCATTAACATGGAACAAAATTTTTAAATTGTCTATTATTGAAATTTGTAAGAGCAACTTGATAGAATCTGGGTGCAGTGTATTCACGACTATAAGTGTATAATTGATGGACACGTGCAATCAGATAGAGCAATCTTATCTTGTCAAATAAGGAGTTTTCGAATAATAATATCATTAAAAGAATTCTAGCCAGGGATAACCTGGCAATTTTCTCTTAAAAAAAATATTACTATAGTTATTGCTCTTATTAAAACTGCCATACACAGCTGATTGGCTTCATAACTAAGCTCACTGTAAATAAAGCTACAATCGCCCGCCGCCTCTTAGAAGCGATTAGCGCTCGTCAGTCTAATTGTAACAGGACAGGGTCCGCAAACTGCGCAGGAGTGCGCGTTGCAGCGCAATCGATAATAATTAGTCCTGTTGAGTGTTGCTAGTCAAAATGGCGGCTTTTCTTTTATCTACTTCAAGGGGCCCGTCCTCACTTCGTTTCGGGACGTGATTTTGCGATTAGTTCTTGTCTGAACCTATAGATGGGGTTAGGTGTCGATTGCATCGCGCTAGTGTTTCGTCTTTTTATATTTT
This sequence comes from Cnaphalocrocis medinalis, assembly GCA_014851415.1. Taxonomy (NCBI): domain Eukaryota; kingdom Metazoa; phylum Arthropoda; class Insecta; order Lepidoptera; family Crambidae; genus Cnaphalocrocis; species Cnaphalocrocis medinalis. The sequence goes on along the minus strand of CM026276.1, from coordinate 16,781,193 downwards.
ATAATAGTTTTGTCTTAGTTATTTTAATTTTTGTATTAACATTGGTCTGTTGTGTATATGTTGTAATGTCATGTCGTGTGCGAATAGATGTATGTTTTTTAATATTTATTTTTATATTTTGATTTTTAACCTTAAGGAAGCGTCACCTATGTTGGTCCTATTGTAAATAAATAAATAAATGTAATTCGGCATCGTGCAAGTTTACAAAATAATGAACTTGGGCGACATTTTCCGCTTTCAGATGGTTATATGGTATATGGCCATAGTTAATACAAGAAATAATAAAATAAGTTGTTCCATGGCAACACTGCCTGCTAGCGTACAGGCTGTCAGGTCGACTAGAGTTTCCGATACTAGTTTATCGATTATCGACTATTAGTCCAGGGTTAACGACTGCGACTAGATTCTAGTTTGTCTACTATTTGCTATGAGGTTCTTGACTTGTCGAGTATTATATAATAAGTTATAATATTTAAATCAAATCTCTATATATAAGGTTTTTAACGGACTTGTCCTTACTGTTTACTGTCTAAAAATTAATTTGATAAACCATTTATCTACCTGCACAATCAGCAAAAAATTTATTAATTACTTACCAACTCAATTTTTATTACTTACTCTGACTTTTTAAAAACTCACATCAACATTGACGGAATTATCACACACACGTTTCATCAACAAATTTCGTGTCGTTGCGGGAATCGAAGCCACGATCCTTCCATCCTAGCTGGCGCTCAAACCACTGAGTTTTACATACAAATGACATTCATGTACGGATGAATTTTTGACGTCACGAGTCGTCGATTTTACTGAGACCAACTTGAATGCATGCTGTAAAAGTGCAACAAGTAAATTCTAAGAAGTTAACACATACAAAAACACCATGGAAATTCTGCGACTTACACCATCTTCCCAATAACTAGGCAATGGGAAATTTCTAGAAAGTCTGAAAGGCTTTCTGTCTGCCTGCACGTTCCGTATCAACAAAAACTGAGACAATACCGCGTTAGGGTTGCCCATGGGCGTACCCAGGGTCTGGGCCAGAGGTGGTAAATCAGATTTTTTACAAGCTAAGTGCTTATAAGGAATAAAAAAACTTAAGTTAAAATAGGTATATTTTTATATAAATTCTGTTACTACCTACCTAGGTCTTTTTTGTGATCGGTGGCAGACGAGCAGACGGATCACCTGATGGTAAGTGACAGACACCTGCAACACCAGTAAAGTGCGCTGCCGACCTTTGATCCCTTTCCCCCAAATATGTTTATCCATTTGAATCAATAAAAGTACTAGATTATGTTAAATTACGACTAATTTAAATAAACTTAATTACGATAGAGGGACCTCTTCAATTTTCATACAGATTGTTTACGATGCGCATACGCATAAGGTTCGAGTTAGGCTTACTACTGGTTAATTTGTCGTTTTATCGGTTTTAAGACTAACAACCCTGCTTGACAACCCTATTTGCGGTTAGTGGAAAGTAAAGCGATGTGCATTATGTACAATATCATACCATTGTGTAATGCTTGGGAACTTGTTACAAAACTTTTTTGGATTATTAATAAAGTAACAGGTAAAAGTGAGATGCGATAATTGAGAGACAAGATTTGGTACCCACGGTTATTATCCCGCGCTGGATTTTGCTGTATGTTGGTACAGTATAAAAGAATTTTGTTTGATTGCCTCGGTGGCGCAGTGGTTAGTCGCACTTTAAAGCGACGGCTGCACTTGACTCCCGAGTTCGATGCCGGGGTCTGTTCAGATATTCTCAGTCATCCCGAAGTAGGGAAGTTGGCGGGTACAAGACCGCCGACCGTGACTTGGGAAGTACGTTAATAAGATGTTAGTTCCTGAGCCCGGCCCCTCTTCAGTTTGCGCATTCGTTTACTTTTTTTCTTTTTTTTGTTATATGGCCTGTATTGTGTTCACGACACATTTAATTTTGCCAATGTCAAGTGTAGATTGATAAAGTGTAGTCAACAGTCGAAGTCAGTCGAAGTCACAGTCACTCGATAAAACGCCGGTGTTTAGCGTTTTAATGTCCTAAGGATTCTCTGGACACTATTTTTAACAAAGCCGTAGGTTTTAAGACTCTATTAGGTCAAAGCAAGTTGTTCACGTGACAATTCACTCGACACACAATAGCAGTGTTAAAAACGACACAATTCAATGATTCTTATATTAATATCACCCTGCGGCACTTCACTGCACAAAGTAACACCAAATTTGTACACTAAAAACCACTAGATACTAATTAAAATCTTTGGATTGCATCAGCCGATGCGGCTTGTTTCACAGTTACCCACAGAATCCTTCGTTTACTTATTGTACTAGATTTGATGTTCGAAATGTTCGGCATCTGGCAACACTGCTCGTGTCATCCAACGGTACCGCACCGTTCGCCGGTCACAAAGCACGTAATTACATTACAGAGCTGCGCAAGCGACGCCGTATAGACGCCGGCATTGAGACCCTTTCCGAGTTCAAATTGTTCGGGAAATTCCGTTACTTGATGAAGTGAGTTAAGTGAATAGATGCCCTACATCTTCCATCCAATTGGAAGTTTTAGTGAACTAGATTTCGTATAAAAAAGGGAGGCAAAAGAAGCGTCAAGATTTTGGTGAGCAATCACCGTCGTTCATGGTTTTTTATGTGATTGATGGCAGACGAGTAATGGATCACATAATGGCAGGCAACAGCGATTGCTGTCTCCCATGGACACCTTCGGGTTACGCCCCATAACCCGAAGGTGTCCATGCCCGAGAATTTCAAGATTTTCGGCCGGTCACTGTTCTAACATTAGTTACTACCCCGTTTAGGGGTTAATGGATATAGAAGATGTGGTTGAAGGGATGTAAATGTTCACAGATATAGTCCGAGGCAAGAAAGTGAATTTATGACCTTGAGTGCGCAGAAACCAATTTTGATAGAAAGTCTTCTTTTTTATAAGTGCGCAAAATAACTGTCATCGCTATACTTCGTGCCTCCAGCTATATGTATACACCCTATACTATAGGCGGTCGTCACACTTTACTGTTCTAAGGCCACACATAACAATGTGAGCACCAGGGCCGCAGTATATGTGAATGCGTTTCAAGAGCTTTTGCATACTTATCCTTATTAGTCCATACTATATTCATATAAATGCGAAAATTTATGTCTATTAATTCTCTACTCAAAAACCACTAAACTGATACATGAAAGATAAGTATTATGTAGTTGACTATTAATTAAAGAAATCTAGATACTTTATCGCGGGCCGCACAAATAACGTACGCGGGCCGCAATTTGACGACCACGGCCCTATAGGTGCCTATAGTAACTTCTGCTGCTGACTACATACTAGATACCCGAGTAGTCATAGCTTCCTGCGCCCACGCATCGCGTAAGCGCTCAAGTATGGCAGGACCAGCGGCCACGTTTGGTGTCGTAATTGTGGTTAGTCAGAGATGAAGTGGTTTCACAAGTTTTGGCGTGGATGGAGATCGGTTGAGAAATAGTGCAGGAAAAAGGATTTGGCCAAAGAGGTTAATGACGTGTTTGTGAATCCGGATATACTTTTGTCTACAAAGTTATTTTGTCCTTTTAACTAACAGCTATTTCTCTCAAATAAAAATACTTAAAGGTATCTATAGTTTCAAAGATTTCGTGATTATTAATCAGTGAGTGGTATTTATCTTTTATACATAATGGAAACCACGTCGAGTAATCGTCGATCCCACAGTGTCTAAAGACAAAAGTCTAGTCAGTGCGTCTTATCTGTCATGATATAGGTACGGAACCGAAACGTTTACACTAACGGCGCGGCTAGGCCACTTGTTTAAAGTTTCTCGAAGAGATATAGAAAGAGCTATGAGGTTTTATATTATGGTATCATTCCTTGTTGCTTCCAAAGCCCTCGCTATGGAGCCCTCATTGGGTCCCGTAGCGTTCAATGGACCATGATCCATGATTATAATACGTCTGCTAATTACAATGATGCAACTAAAACGTCTGGCCTTCTCACCACTTAGAAAAGGGAATCAGACCAACTGGACCGTATTACCGTTTGAGATCATCAAACTGTAAGGTTTCCTCACGATCCCTAACCGCCAAGCGTTGAAAGAGAGGGGAGCTCCGATTCGGTCGTAATGTCTACTTCAAATTAGACCCTCTGCAACCTTCCTGCAAATGTTACCCTGTCATATCCTCTGTGCATCGCCCTTTCGGTATGATATTCTTCCATTTTAGGTACCCAATAATTAAGTACTTATCGCTCAAAATAAAATCAAAAACAAAATCTTCCGAAAAACAAGTCCAAAGCCCTGAATATTGATAGCACATTGTTTGAAATTCAGCTCACGTACGAGAAATATGAGTACATGCATACCCATACATATTCATACATACACTTGTCTCACCAAAAGGATAAAGCCTCTCTCTCCAAGGTCAGCCGACCACTTTCAATTTCAAATTTGTGAGATTTAACCACGAAATTGAGCATCTTATCGCGGAAGACATAAGGGCTAGTTTGGTGTGTTGAAGTTTATTTGTTTATTGGGAACCGGTCACCGAATGTCAGGGGAGTCACATTGTCAGGACCTTGGAACGAGACTTGGCCCTAAGTACCTTAAAATAATATGGTTTGGTGGGAACCCTTTGGCGCGGTTGTATACCTGTAACTTATATCACGTAAAAGGGACCGAAAGTGATTCTGAGTGCGGAGAACCACTATAATCGTACATCTTTAAGGAAGGAGTGAACAGGAATCTTCTAGGCAAACACGTGCCATCTTAAACCTCATCGTCACTTTCCATCAGGTGCAATTTTGGACAATGGATTGGAGGGTCACTGTACAACTTAAGTATTTTGGTTTTCCTTGTTTCAGACAACGAGCTGTCTTCCATGCAGTAGTTGAAACAATTTAACTTTCGAGGTAAGTCTGCTTATTTACCTATAAGTAATTGAGTTTTTCAAAGTTCTGTTTATAATGAGCCTTTTCACCTTTGACCTTGTGACTCTGTAGGTACATTCGATTGCCAAAAGACGGACTTCCATACAAACTTTAAGCCCATGTTACCCCTTTAACTTTTTTTTTGAATTTGAGGAAATCAACCATTTCCTCAAATAGGTCCTTACAAAAAACCGGCTTTGCTTGACGTCAGGTGATTCGTTTGCACGTCTGCTACCTATCACATAAAAATAAAGTTCTACATATCTTTAAACGATAAATCATGACGTCATCGTACCATAAATGAACTCTAGAAAAACTGTTATGACAGCTTATAACAAGCATCTCAATTCTCTTGACAGGCAATTATTATTTTTATACGAGTAAAAATAACAATACAAGTTTTTACTAGTTCTAGTAGTTGCGCTTTGAAATCCGCTTGTTAACTTGCCAACGATGACGTTGGCAAGTAGTCATAAGGTACCTATCAAAGTATGTTTTATCAAAGGTACCCTAATCATCGAAGCAGGATCTACAAAGTGTCAAAATCTTTGATATAGGTATAATAGTCATACTGCCGCACTCAGACACGTCATTTTAACCTAATGTTCATTATCTAAACCAAGCAAAACATAAATTGAAATTGTACACAAAATTTCTGGAATGTCTAATTTTCAATTTGTGATTTTTGTGCAATAAAGTAAATCTATCAAAACGGAAAGAATTATAAAGCAATTCGAAAAAGCAAAACACTTGCGCGATGTTATCGACGCCCAGCGCCATCTACGGTACGTTTACTAATAGTCATAAATTTCTTTTTAACATACATATTAAGTGTCAATATATTTTTTAAAATAACCTTTAAAGTTAATGCTCGACCGAGTGCGGCAGTTCGATTTAGGAGGGGGCGCCCTGATATAGTAAGTGCAATAGTAAATACTTACGGTTGTCCACAGCTTTTGCTGACGTGGAATTCGGTAATACAATACATATTTTCATACAATACCTACCTAAGTTCGCCTATGACAATATGGATAGGAAGAAAAGTTTATTTTATTTTTATTTTTAAGTGATAGGTGGCAGACGAGCAGGCGGATCACCTGATGGTAAGCAATTGCCGCCGCCCATGGACTCCTGTAACACCAGTGGCGTCACAAGCGCGCTACCACCCGTTTATCCGCCTTCCCGCCGGGTTGGGCCTCCGGTACCCTCACTCACACGGCGAAACACAGCACAAGTGCTGCTTCACGCCGGATTTGTGTGAGGCAGTGGTATCGCTCCAGTCGAGCCGGCCGGGCCCATTCATGCCGAAGCTTGGCTCTCATACAGTTAACACGAAGAAACTAACGTGAAGTGTCAGTGTGAACCAAATTCCACGCGAGGAAAGCCTTGAGTTGTAGAATAATATTGTAGCGTATTAAGTGGTTGTCATACATAATAGTTATCTTATCATTTAAGGCGGCATAAAAATATGTAGTTATATTTTACCACTTTTAAGCTTCTTAATCAGTAGCAATACTGCAATGTTAAAAAAAGATACTCCGAAGATAATCCGTCGAATCGTTATCTCTGGTCCTTCCAGTTGATATCTTATCCCATGATTAACATTTGCGACTATGCCGCACACCCACACGGCCAATTAAAAACCGGTCAAGTGTGCGTCCATTTAAGAGTTAAGGATTCCGTAAACATAGTTAAATCCCTTAATAATACAAATAAATAATGACAAACCATCGACGCAGGGCGTAGCGTACCCACGTACCTAAAAAGAAAATCTTCCGCCAAGAAAATCTTCCGCCCCGGGCGGCCGTTACCCATCGGCCGCTTGGGGCGGTAGCCTCTCTTTTCTTCCATGAAAACCCCAAGTTTAGCTTAGATGATGTCCCTCCCTAAAAAGCATTGGACTTGGGACTCTACTAGTGTTGCGGGTATTGAATGTTTGTGGGCAGCAACAATCCGTGACAAACAAAGATATCAGTGTGTTTATCGCCTTAAAAAAAAGTAGACTGTCCCATTACAGGAATTCCAAAAAATATGGAATTAAGCTTAATCAGCGTTCACCTCAATAAAAAAAAAGCTGTTGTGGAGGAAATATATTTTTTTATTAATTTATTGATATTTAAAAAAAAACAATCGAAAAATAAAAGGGTCCTCTTATCCTGTTGAACTCTATAAACGTCCGTAGGTAATATTATCAGAGCGATAAGCATAATTTTAGAGCTTCGTTTATGTTCATTTATTCTATAAGCCAGCGGGGTACCAACCCGTTGATTGTCGTCTCAGCACACAAGAAAAACAAATTTCATCCCACAAAAATTAACTCGAAAACCACCCTTACCTATAACACGTTACGGCTCAAAATGTAATCACAAATATGCTTGTTAATAACTAAATACAAAACGAAGAACGTAGCCCAGAGACAATATAGAACGGACGGCCATGTTGCTTGTCTATGCTAAAAGATTTATGGTGCGAGCGCAGCTGTAATTTCGCAATTTTCTTTTTTTTTCATTCTCTCTGAGTATTTGCTGAATATTTTCTTATAGAGTTGTCTATGGTTCGGACAACCATTATTTATGAGACATACCTAGTTAAATACCTGGGTATTTTACTTTTCATTTATACTTTAACCATATTAATTGGCAGTACCAGTGCTATCTATTGCCAAAGATTGGAGCTAGTAGCAAAAGTAAGTTGTCCCAAAACGTGAGAGTTAACGATAAAGCAAACTGAAAAGATAAAACATGATGTAATGGACATCAAACCCCATCTATTGGTTAATTTCGACACCACACTTGCATTAATGCAGATTGGTGATCACAAACCTTGTTATGTTCGAAAAATTCGTAACATGTAAGTTAGTATTTCTTTTAATATTCGATGGTTTATATATTTTTTGAGCTTAATTAATATGTAAGTAGACCTTAGATATTATTTGTATCCAGATTCGAGTGGGTGTAAACTAATTTTGTATTATTTTTATATTCATGTTTGTATGCCGTCCTATTTTTACTCTACACATTGCTTTTGCCATAATTGAGCGAAGGAATCCCGTGAACCAGGAATGTCCCCGATGCAGTAGTTATCCGACATTATCAAGAGTTTACGCGCATAAAAATATTTTGCGCCTAAGCGCATGTTGCTGGGTAGGGTTGTTACAGACTTGGTATATCCGCGAGGGAAAACACTACGGGGTGTTCTGGTGCTCCTAATGCCTCCAATATAGAAATCAAGTCATCGCTCCTAGGATGGGACGCTGGCCTAATGCCGATTGTGGTCACACACCCAAGCTATTTGCCAAAAATTCGAAACATATTATTTGCTCGCCCGTTATCGGACCCAGGACCCCGAGATCATGGCCTTAATCCACAAGGCCAATGGGGTGTTGTCGGGGCAATGTCATAACTTTCAGAGTTTTTTTTCTGGCTAAATAGAAGGTTTCCTTGATTGATTGAAATAATACATATGGGTTACGTTAGGTACAAAATTTTGCTATAAAACGTATTAACTGTGAAGTGAGCAAGTCTGTTTGAAACACGATTTGGGCGATTGCGCTCAAAGTATACTTATGGGGTCACTCTAATAATAAGTACTACATATTTTAATTTCATTTTTTTTTTTTTTATTATGCATGTCGTGGCAGCCTGTAATTAAGGCGTCACTTTAGCACCTATATTGGTACAAGACTATGAATCATGTTAATTAAGGGGCTACACGAATGAAACTAGCGCCGCCAACCTATTTACACTGATTGTGGCGAAAATATGATATTTTTGAAGAAAATAAAACATTACAGACTTAGATCCAAGTAAATTGGATTTTTCAAGATGCAATACAATATTCCTAACCACGCGACAAGTAACAATAAAGTTAATTATTGCTAAAAACGGCCACTTTTAGCAATATTGACATTATGGTTACTTGTCGCGTGTTTTATAAATTGTATTGCATCTTGAAAATTCAATTTACTTTATCTAAGTCTGTAATGTTTTGCTTTCTTAAAAAATATCGTATTTTCGCCACAATCAGTGTAAATAGGTTGGCGGCGCTAGTTTCATTCGTATAGCCCCTTAAGTGATCGTTTTGTTGGCTGTCCTTAATAATAACAAATAAATAAATATTTGCGACAACCCTAAACGCGTGTCAAGAAGCGCATAAAAACGCAAAAATGCGCGTAAAAAGGTAATCGTCGAGTAATTTGTTCGTTTCCCTAACGCGTGTGGAACTGAGTTTTTTTTTCACAGTTGCGACTTTGTTTTTCGCTTTGTGCAGTTGCAACTGTTTTGTTTGGGTCATGCGCAAGTGTTGCGTCTGCGGAGTGCGCTACATTAGGAGTGAAAGGAAAAGTGGCGTATGGTTTTATTTATTGTCATATTATACGCTTACGTACATTTTTCGAATGTCTATTTCAAACTAGACATTCGATTAATGTACACGATGATCAATCCTAAAAGCATGGGTTCACCGTCTCAGTTTTGTGTCTCAATCTCAGTCTTGAATCTCGGTCTCGTAACTCAGCCTTGTACCTCAGTCTTCTCTTCTTCACGGTTCAATTGGTGTCAATTGAACCGTTTTAGTTAATTAATTAATAAAATAAATAAATACTCTTAGACTAATGTCTCAGTTTTTTGTCTTAGACTCGTATCTAAGTCTTTTTGTTTTAGACTCGTGTCTCTGTTTTTTTAATCAGTCTTGTTACGGTCTCCTGTCTTTGTCACAGAGTGTTAAATAATCATCTGTTGCGAGTGAGTGAGTCGGCATCAGTCTTAAACTACAACAGCAACTTCCATTTCTGGATACTTTTTAAAATTTCTATAATAATACCAATTACACATTTTCAAAAGTAAATTTTACTCTGCCGATAATTGCGGTCCGGTATGCCTCGTTGCATTGAGCGAGTTATCACAACATACAAAGAAAAATCACAATTATCATTCAATGTTCTTCCTTTTAAAATCCCTCCGTATAATTTCAAATGTCAATTCTGGACAATTACGATTGCGTGCCAGCCCGCCCTTAACTACGCGATAATGCGACGCACAACGTGTCGTATTACAGGTGTAATAACGCCCGAATTACCGCTGTAATTCTGTAATGGCCGCTGTAATGCGGGTGGCTTGACAGTAATCGCTGAGTTTGATTTGTAAACGTAATTGTGGCTTCAGGTAGTCACGTATGGTTTGAGGTAGTTTTGTGCGGAATCTTTCACTCGAGTGAAAAGATTGATGCTTAAGAACTGCACTCACCTAGTTCAATAGTGGAACTGTGGTGAATATTTTTTTATTCACTCGTGTAACATAGCTTAGTCGCATGCGACATAATTATGTCATATTTGTTTTGCAAGTCTAATTATGCCGAGTGGTTTCAATACCGGTTCGTGATCTCGGGGTTCTGGGCTCGATTCCCGGGTCAAGCGAAAAGTATGTTACGAGTTTTGTGATTTCCCTCAGGTTTATCATCACCAATCCGCATTAGGCAAGCATGATAATTAACCCTAATACCACCATAGTATCGATAACTTGATTTCCATGATGGAGGCCTTTGCCCTCCAGTGGGACAGTATAGGCTGTTACTTACATATTTTAAACTTCTGAACAAATTATTTGTTGATTAATGAACTAGTTCGTTAAACTCTGGTACCACTCAAGTCTAGTTCTTGGTATTTACAAGGGTATATTTAGTGGCTCGTTGGCATACAATATTTATCAAGGTAACTAAAACAATGTAATGTTTGTAGTAAGTATAACTGACAGCTAGCTCAGTGAATGTTGACTGTAAATAGTTTAAACCTATTTATTAAGTTCCGTTCAATTAAGAAAAGAAATGCGTGCTGGGACATCGTCTGACATTTGCAGCTCTTAGAATCATTTCTAAGAGTCAAGTTCTCCCAAACTTTACCAACTATTGATCGAACTTGACTGGCCGGATGGAGCATTTGGTAGTGACCCTGCCTCATACGCCAAAGGTCGTGGGTTCGATCCCCACCCTGGACAAATATTCGTGTGATGAACACTTGTGTTTGTTCAGTGTCTGTGTGTTATATATGTATTTACGTATTACATTTGTGATCCTCTGTTGTCTGATATCTGTAACACAAGTGCTTGAGCTACTTAGTATGGAGTCAGGAATTGCAATGTATAAAAAAGAAAGAAGAACTAAACTAAAATAGGGGAGGATCTCAATTCATCGAAATCTTTTACATTATGATGAACATTTACTACGGTCGTCACTCGAACCATTACGTCAACTTGAGTGAGTCGATGCTAAAAATACACAAACACACGGCACAATGTACCTACATATGAATAGTACCTGACTTAGGCTGCCTGTCCATTTAAGCGGAGCGATGCGGCGGAGCGGAGAAACGGACAAATATTAGCCAATAGTATTTATTTATTTTAGCCAGTAGAATTTTTGTGTAATACTATTGGCTAATATTTGTCCGTTTCTCCGCTCCGCCGCATCGCTCCGCTTAAATGGACAGGCAGCCTTATGGCGGAAAGAACCACTTTTTACATCAAAGTTCAATTTGTACGAATAAGTAATAAATAAAATTAGTAAATATCTGACAATAGCACAAACATCGACCTTGCCAGGTTAGAACTTGTGTTTTGAGTAGCAGAATCAACTAAGGGACAATAAAAAAGGAATACCTATATGTATTAAAAAATAATTTTTTAGACATTTCGGATTGCTGAGTCGATCCGACTAGTGTAATTTTGCTATTTTGTTCAGAAAGGGAATCAAAATGCGGCAACGGGTCAGTCAGTATTTATTTTCGAATAATCTTTACCAGAAGATAAATGTATGGTGTATTATAACGCTCCGATTCGTATGGCATGACAGCCATAAACCATAGATTTACTGTCGAATAAAAATTGGTCGAATCGCACCTAAGATGTTTAACATACTTAATACAGCGTGTATCTACATTTAAATCCCGTTAATCACCTCTTCTTGTAATTAATACAACAACATTCCTTCTAAGACTTTTGGATATTCGCATTTGCAAAGATAAAAGGATGTATAATGTTTACATACATACATCCTGTATCAGTTCATAAAAATGTATTTTAAACTACTGAATATACAACGACAATTTTATAAGCACGCGGGTGAGACGCGGGCGCAGCTAGTTCGTCACATTCTTGAGCAACTTTTCCTGTGAAAAAGGGTATATCTTCTATTTACTAACTGCGAAGGTAAACTTACGTTTAGCAACAGCAGAATAAAGTTTGTTGCACTTATCGGAATACACGTGTTTTTGGGTTCTTTAGGTTGATAGAAAATAATTTTACAATGGCAATTAAGCTATTAATTCATACCTATATTATTTAACTAGTGGCCCGCCCCTTCATTTTGAGACCGTAGTTCAAAAATGAACCAATAGATAGCGCTGGGCGTCGATACCATCACGCAAGCGTTTTGTGTATTTTGTTTACATATAAGTACCTAAGCTTCGTTAAGCGAGTGAGGGTACCGCAGCCCCAATCGGGGGAAAGAGAGTTAAAGGATGGCAGCTTAACTTTTCACTCCAATGGTGCTTACCATCAGATGATCTGTCTACACGTCAAAAGGAAAGTTTTATGTTTAATCATTATGTTTATTAGAAACAATAGAAATCCTGCATTAAACATTTCATAATTTTTTGTGTTACGAAAATCCGATAACAAAGACTGACACTGAACAAACACAAGTATTAATCACATGAATATTGGTCCAGGATGGGTATCAAACCCACAAACTTTGACGTACGAACTAACATCGTAGTTTACACTTAGATAGCAGTGCTTTTAAATAGATTTAAAACGTACAATCTAGGCTAAATTCAATATACGGAATCATCTTAGAAGTTGTTGTAGCGCTTTGCTTTGCTTGACCGGCGCGAGTCAATATTTGATATTGATTTGTTGGCTTTGCGAGTACCTTCTCTACGAATAGCCTAAGATCCCACTGCTCAACTCTGCAGGTTAGATACCAGATGGCGTATTTTTTTTATAATAAACAAAGTAAGCGGACAAAGTCAACAAATCAACAAAGTTTATCATTTAAATGGTAGGTGAACACCGTCGTCCATGGACATCACATCATCCATGGTCATGGATGGATTTGTAGAGAACATTACGATTAATACTCATGTGCAATAAAATATGCCGCATGGCAGGTTTCGTTTGTACTTTTCAATTGATGCGAACATCATAGTATCTAATATACTATATGTAACTGAGCCAATTAATGATTTGATTGATTGTTTGACCAAATCGCATTCCCCCTCCTTTTCACTCGCGCTGTGCGCGCTTTTGTTTGAATGCGATAAGTATATTCTTAAATACATTACGGGATCGCTTCATTAAGCCACCTGTTTTTTTGATGAAATAGTTAATTATTCATAATAATTCTCCCGCGCACAGTTTCGTAACGTTATTCTCTTATCAGGCGGCATACAAAAGACATCAACGCGCGTCCTTGCCCATGCGCATGCTGTGAATGTTATAGCGCAAGTCATTATAGTATACTAGCGGCCGCCCGCGACTTCGTCCGCGTGGAAAAGTAACTTTTTACCCCACTAGGGGGTTAACCCTTACAACCCCCTTTTCGCAATAAAAAGTAGCCTATGTCCTTTCTCAGGGTCTAGACCATCTGTATACCAAATTTCATTTAAATCCGTTCAGTAGTTTTGGCGTGAAAGAGTAACAGACAGACAGAGTTACTTTCGCATTTATAATATTAGTATGGATTAGTATGGATTACGGGATTATTGTTATAGGTCACGGGAATTCCTTGGATGCGGGTGGCACAGAATCGATCCGTATGGCGGACATTCGATGTCTTTTGCTAAAATGATGATGATGATGATTAATTGTGGGACATTCACGCTCTAAATGGGTCGGTTTGAGCGGAGTTGATACCACGGCCTTACAGGAAACGGGGGTGAAAAGTGTGTTTCGTCTGATTATGAGACTCCACTGAGGGGGAGGCACTGGTCGGATGCAATTTCGTTTTACTCATGACAGAGCGGATTCCTTCGCTGTCTGGTATCTTTAACACAAGTGCTTATGCTACAGATAGTATGGATGTTGTACGAATTTATTTATTCAGCTAGAAAAACAGAATAGGTTCTCTTTTGGAGATTTGGTACCCTAAATAATTATGACTTCGTCTTTTTATGTCATCCGTATCTATTTATTGTAGAGTATAAAATCGAATCAAATCTGTCTAGGTTTTTAATTAGATTCCGTTCTCAGAACGGAGCCGGCGCAGAAAGATACAATGCTAGTAGGTACACGTGTTTGACTATTGTGTTAGGTACTCCTGAGATAGCGGCAGAAAAACGCGGTTTGACTCAGTTTCCTGCCAGATATACATGTGATAGATAAAGGTATCTTTCATGCTGTTGAAATCTATATCTACTCTTAAGGCTGAGCATCGTACGTAGTAAGCGACGTCAATGCATTATTTTTACTTACTACGTTGGCTCAGCGATCCAAGGTGAGTTTTGGGCCTCCAATGTCAAAATTCGCCATTTTGAAAATTACGACCGCGATGCCGTTTAGTGTTTTAAGTAGGTACGTAATTATTAATTACTTAATTATAAGTTACAAGTTTTCATCACTCGAATGTTTGTCCAGGGTGGGGATCGAACCCACAACCTTTGGCGTATGAGGCAGGGTCACTACCAAATGCGCCATCCGGCCAGTTAAACTGAACCGATGGCTAAAATAGTAACCAATAGTTAAATATCGTAAAAATATTTTGAACTTAGCTCAACCAATAGATATATTATTACAACCGATAGGCTGTCATTTTGACCATTGATTCTTACCAATTGTTAACCATGTGTATAATTGTGTAATAAACTGGTGATCGGATTTAGGTGTACCTACACATTTTGTTACGTGTTAAAAAATATATTTATTACGTTGTTACTTTCCTCGTTACGAGACGGTTTCTTTATAAACCACCTGGGAACCCATGGCAATTTGAAGTGGCTTTAAGACTCAACCAAACGTTTATTATTCGTGACTATAATAATCAAATTAAACCAATTTCAAGCCAATTTTAAACATTTTCCACCAAATGATGATTTTAACGCGAGGCACTTAACATTACAAATATCTAAGCGAAACAATTTTCCGTCCAATTTACACGGGTACAGCGTGGCACATAAAATTCGCCATATTACAAAAACTGGTGGGATTGCCTCGAGTGCCAAATAAAGTGTTTTCTGCAAGGACCGTGTGATGTCATCTTTAGCTAAGGTCATTGACGTGACTATGTCTGTATTTAGAAGAACTTTTACAACTAAAGTGTAACTGTAAAAGCAAGTAGTTGGTGTAAACGTTGTCAACTTTAAAAAAGTCTAATAAAGATTTTATAGGTCTTATTTTTCCCCTTTTTCTCTTCACTATTTGCATGACCTATCCTTATATTACTGTTAAAATGTCCTTTACCCGATGGTTGTTTTGTAAATAAAAATATATTTTGATTAACTATTGTTTCTTGCCTTAACGCCCTGTTAGTTTAGTGGTACCGGGCCGTCATTTCGGAGTCCTGGATCAAGCAAAAACTGTATGTTTCGAATTTACCGAACATAACTCGGGTCTGTAATCACCAATCCCCATTAGGCAAGCGTGGTGATTAAGCCTAATCCCATCATAGTATCGATGAGTTGATTTCTATGATAGAAAGCGAATAACCGAATATTTTACTTATTATTCCCTGACTAAGTTTTGGATATCGGAACAATAGTTAATTTTTAATGATTCGAGTTATTTCGAAACTTTTTTATGCATCTTTAATCCCATAAAAACTTGTTGACCTGGGTTGTTTATCAACGCTAAATATGGCGACAAAAGGTTGTTTACCCGGCTCAAATAAACGGCGTTGACTCGATAAGCCAGTATGGTGTTTGGTTTCCTGGTTTAATTCTGCCTTTTCCTTTTAAAAGATAGCTTGTAAGATTTTGAGAACCACATAGAGCAACTGACTGTAACCTGATAATTTAAAATAACTTAAAAATATTTCTAATAGAATTACTTATAATTAAATACTTATCAAACCTATCTCCAAGTCTAGCAAAAAGCGGCACGGCCGTACCATCCTTTTCTCGAAGCAATTCAGGCCATTTTCGACCCCCCGTAACTTCGTTGTGGATAAAACTAGAAGACTGAATTTTCAGTATAACCATGCAGGCATTGTAAAGACACGGTATAATTCAAATTTCAATTAAGAATTTTCTACAAAAAGGAATGAGATCCCATCAAAAACAATACTTGTCAAAAAAACCAAGTCTCGCAACTACCGTAAAAAGCGGAGAGATCCATGTTTTGCCAGTTTTTTTTGACAAGTATTGTTTTTGTCGGGATAACTATTTGTCGCCAAGTATCAGATTAATTGTAAACTGTAATTCAACCGCTTATTCCCTTGGCGACTCTGCATCCTTTAGTACTATTTAAGTCTTGAGTTTAACATTTAAAATAGTAAAGGCTTTACAATCGTTTGGTGTGAGGTGCGTTATAAAAAGTTGCCATTAACCAGTGGGGTTCGTAATTATATGGCAATGTAATTGGAAAGCGGTGTTCACACTTGTGTAGAGAGTATTTGTATATTGCGGAGGTAAAATAAAGTTTGTTGCTCAAGGATTAATGATTTGTTGTAGATGTGAAAGTTGTATCAATATGAACAAAATTCTATAGTGATCACTCTTCTTCTCGGTTCAAAAGAGAGAGAGAGGAGAGAATGCGGGAAAGAGAGAGAGTGGAGAGAATGAGGGAAAAAGAGAGAGTCGGAAAGAGAGAGAGAGGATAAGAGAGAGAAAGAAGAGGGAGAGAGAGAGATAGAAAGAGAGAGAGAGAGACAAATAAGCAGTAAACTGCGGGACGATGAGGTTGAATAAGATTTGCGCGGTCTCTTGGCAGAAGACTGGTAGGAAGTGGCTCAAGACCGACCGGGATGGAGGCGTTTATTATTGGAGGCCAAGACTTGCTAAAAGTCGCTGCTTCATCATAGATAATCATATTTGTACTAGTGGCCCACCCTCGCTTCGTTTCGGGACATTAGTTCCAAACACAGCCAATAGATGGCTCTGTTTCATATTTACCTATAAGCTTTTATAAATATTATAGATTGAGGATAGTTTAGAAATTAAATGAAAAGTTTTCTATAGATCTTCGGCGTAATTGACAACATTTCAATTTTTTTAGGTGCTGATTGTGTTATTATGATAGCTTATCGAAAAATAAGGAGTACGTATTTTTTCTTTTGTTATTTCCTCTCCATTCTCGAAAATAATTATTAAAAACTGTTTATTCTAAAGAGCGTAAGTCCAAGATATAGGCAGAAACAAAATATTATCTTTGCTTTATTTATGTCAATTTAAAAAAATAAACTCAAACGGGATGTGCTTGTTCTTCTGACTATCGAGTATCGATACTATTTATTTAGAAATACGAAGAAAATGTTATTTGGAACCAACAATAAAATGATAAAAAAAACTATAAAACACATTTAGTATAACACGTAGTAGTGGTTATTTAGCCACAATGAACAACACATTATTGCACAGCTGGCTAACTAAACTGTTTTCCTAATATTGGGTATTTGACAATTTTTTTTTATGTGTTTAATCAAAAGACGCCTCAATTTAGAAACATCGTGAAAGAATCACTTGATTCTCATTTGAATTACGCTGAGATATCACACCCAAAAACGCTCTATACAAATGGCTATTGAATCGTGACGTCACGATTCAACCTTCTGTATGCGCGTCTATTAAATTTTATATGGTAGCTATATCAAATGTTTCGTTTTAAGTATATGGTTTTATAATAAAAGTTGATGAAAAAATGTACGGGTAGTTTCAATGATATAATTATTTTTTTTTAAATTTTATACTTTTAAAAATGGACTTGCCCATGAAACTTTCAATGCTCACAAAACAGCTAGATGTTATATTTTTAACTGAAAATGTTGGCCATTGGTTCTTATTTACCAATATTTTGATAGAGTATCAATATTTATTTACTAATCGAGATTAGTCAAATACCCAATTATTCTGCTGCTGGCGCTGTTGCTGCTCGTCGCTTAACCTACGCGATTGACACGGAATGCATTGCATCCTAGCTTCTTAATTTTCTATCAGTCAAAACTGTCAATCAAATAGATTTTTTAATTATGGCTCAACCCTCCTATAAGAGGATGACTTCGCCACTGTCAAGTAAAATCCTTATTATTGTGTGAGTAGTCAGCAGCTGCAGTCAGTTACGATCGGACTATATTTAAACCATTACATTACATTCATCAGGTCGATACAACTAGAAAAATGTCGATATGTTTTAGGCAGTACTACAACACTATCTACAGTTCCGATCTGTCAAAAGAAAGTTACTGTCAGTCAAGTCAAATAACCTCAAAACGGGAAGGTTATAAAATTTTGTTTGTGACTTTTGATTGTGTTAATACCTACGAGATATTACGAATAATGCAAAATCGCCCAACTATTCACCGAGACGTCTTGGCTTCTTTGTTTTGTGCCAACATGTAAAAATCGTGCATTATTATGTCCAGATAAATATTTTTATTATATGTACCAAAACCTACGCGTATAATGGTGTTCTGCTGTTGATAAACACATGCATAAATCGTCTATTTATGTATGCGAAGATCATTTAAATGTAAGTACAAACCTATTTGTGGTATAATACTTGTAGTAAGTTGCATAAAAAGTAGATTATTGTAACTTACAAAACAAATTGATAAAGTCAACGTATACAATACTAAGTTACACCTTGTTTACTATATTTTATTTTCATTACAGCTTGAGGAAGATCTCTTGAACTATCAAGAATAGATAATGGAAATTACAAAGGCAAAGATTGAAACCCCAAGTTCCAAGGGCAACTACAGCAACATTATGGAGATTTTTCTGCAAGACAAATTTTAACAATAAATAAAACAAATAATTAAATACTTAAGACTTTATTTATTTTATTATCATTTGACTACCTCTAACATTTTGTCATAAATATAGCTTTTCCATAATTCTTCTGCTTCTAAAAGTAATTTATCTACAAACAGTTTATCATAGTATTATCAGTAGTGGTGAATTTGCTGCACATTATTATTATTATTTGTTGATACACTAGCAGCAAAAATGCTGATGCGTGTATATCACTGCACTTGTGTGTGTAATCTGTTTGTAATTTAAACTGT
This sequence comes from Cnaphalocrocis medinalis, assembly GCA_014851415.1. NCBI lineage: Eukaryota > Metazoa > Arthropoda > Insecta > Lepidoptera > Crambidae > Cnaphalocrocis > Cnaphalocrocis medinalis. The sequence goes on along the minus strand of CM026276.1, from coordinate 16,762,049 downwards.
CCAGTCTATTTTTAAAAGAGTTCACTATAGGAGCACTTATCACAGTTTCAGGAAGATTGTTCCACGCATTTATGACACGGTTTGGCAAAAAGTGATATCTGGGATTGCTCGCACTTCGAGTGCGTATTATCCTTAGTGAGTGCCCTCTCATTCACGTCGTAGTATCCTGTTAGAATCTTATATGTCTCAATCAGGTCGCCTCATTCTATTCTCACCTCCAGTGTAGTGAGACCCAAAGCCCTGAGCCGCTCCTCGTATGTCAGGTTCCGAATGCTGATTACCATCTTTGTAGCTCTTCTTTGTACTTGTTCCAGTAACTCAATGTCCTTTTTAAAATATTGATATCTGAAATCCATATTCCAGTAGTGGGCGGACATAAGTCTTAGAGAGTTTCAAGAATAGTTCTTTATCTATGTATGAGAAGGATTTTCTGATAATGTAAATAAGAGAATTAGCCTTTTTGGTAAATTCTAGAATATGTTCATCCCATTTTAGGTTATGGGTAATGGTAATTCCAAGATCTTTCTGTTGCTGCACAATCTAGGCACGAAACTTGTTGCAGTCACTGTGTACATCTTAGACCTTAAGCTCTGTGCTCAGGAGTAACTCGTCCCTGAATGTAGCATAGGGAATTTTGTCTTTTCACCTCAACATACCCGGTCGATGTTTCCACATAGCATCCCCAGATGACATCAGGACTTTGGTTCCTCGAACTTCAGCTACATTGAAGGTGTTCTCGCGCATGAACTGCAGCAACATCATAGTATCGACTTTTGGCAGGTTTTGGCTGTCTGCCATGGAAAATCCTTCAGAAACCTTCATTATGACCAACTAATTTGGGATGGGCACAGAAATAAAGGGCTTGGCTTTAAAATTAAACGAACGAAATATTACAAACGAAAACAAGGAAGATCAACAAACAATCAAACTGTACTGTCAGACTGACATTTGTATTTTTTTTTTGCGGATTTATGATATGTCTATGACATAATGGGTGTAATGCCTCACTCATTGAAAGTTAGATATTTTTCAAAATATCTTTCTAAATATTGAATTAAAAAATGTGAGATATTTTTTTTTACGTTAAACAGCTCAAAATCTCGAAATGGTTTTTGAATTTTAGTACCTTTATAAAATTGAAATGTTGTCAATTGTGTATTTGTCTTAACAAAAAGACTAGCATCACACGTGGCTTACCTCGCAGTGGGAACTAACTGACGCGCCAAACACGGAGTAGACGGCTTGACAATATCGCAAGGCAGAAAAAAACACAGCAATTAATTAAAAGTCAAACGGGCTACTGAGACCAGATGGTTTGATGGTCGTGTTTGCACACAATGTTGCGATGGGAAGATATAAAAGACTTGAAGGGAAATAGACATTTTGTTTGCACAGTGTTGCCAATCTACCGTTTGTTTTTTTGTTTTGTATAGTTGTGCCTGATCGCGTGCTTAGTGCTTGGTTGAGAGATTGAGGAGGAGAAAGGAAAGGAAAGGAGAGAGAGAGTGGGAAAGAGAGAGAGAGAGAGGAGAGGTAAAGAGAGAGAAAGACTAAAAGTCTTTACACTAGACTAAAAGTCACTAGACTAAAAGTCTAAAAGGCACTAAAAAATCTAGTCTAAAAGACTAAAAGTCACTAGACTTTAGTCTAGTGACTTTTAGTCTAGTGACTTTTAAGTCACTAGAGTAAAGGTCACTAGACTAAAGTGACTAGACCAAAAGTCACTAGAATAAAAGTCACTAGACTTACAGTCGCTAGACTAAAAGTCAATCCACAAGATACACGATTAAAAGTCACAAGACGAAAAGTCAAGTCAACACGCATCTCTTGCGCCAGCGCAGACCGCGAATAAATTAGAAACCATTATCAGCTAATGGGTGTCGATCGAGACAATCAACCGCGGGGTTTAGTATGCTCGCTTAAGTGTTGTGGAAAATGCCCATAAATAAGCCTTAGATAGCCTGCGGCAGTAAAACGAAGGTATAATAGGACGCGAGACCTTAGTCCTTAATTCCTTACAACTTGTTGGGTTGTGGGGTCTTCTATGTATGCCGCCCTTTTATTTTATTCAACTAAGTATAATAATTAAGTAAGTATCAGCCTTTATACGGCCCCAATGCAAGACAAAGGTCTCCATCATATAAGCCAAGCAAGAGACCGCTACTATAATGGGATTATCACCAAGCTTGCCAAATGCGGATTGGTGATCACAAACTGTGTGTTTACTGTGTCTGAAGAATTTGAAACATACTTTTTGCTCGACCCGGTTTTCTAACCTCTAGACCACGGGGCGTTTTTCAAAGCTTAATTAATATTAAATTGTTGGTAGGTAGATTCTTTTATTTTCCTTGTTTTTCTTAAGGCGTTTAACAAGCTGTTGGTTAGCTACAAGCATCCAAGGAAATAAAAGAACATCCGTTCTGAGAATAGCCAAACCATATTAGTTAGAAGTACGTTACGCCCTAAGACTACCAAGTGACACCTGTCTCCGGTGCGATGCCAGCGAAGCAGACTACTAGCACTATAACTAAACGCAAACACTCGATCGAGTATTCCATTCATTAATGTAAAAAGCGAGCGACCGATTTACACTTCGACAAGTACAGTAGCGAGTTAACTACTCAGATAGTTAATTAATAAGTAGTAAGTAGCGTCCAAACGTAGGCGAGTGAGTTTGTCATAAGTTGCCGTCCATCAGCTAAAAGATATGGACTGTCACTGCATTATAAAAGTCACTAGTGTAAAAGCCACTAACTAGTAAAAAAGTCACCAATATAAAAGTCACTAGTTTAAAATCACCTCAATAACAATAGGTTGAAAGTCACTAGCGTAAAAGTAGCTAGACTTGTCACGACATTTAAAAGTTTCATATTTATACAAGAAGACTAGCTGCGCCCCTCGGCTATATCAGGGTGGGGGTAGAATTATTTATATTATTTTAGATGATAAACAATAAAGTTTTAAAAATTGTAGCTTATGTTTAATTAAAGTAATTATATAATTGTTATAATATTTCATCAAAATCTATTCAGCAGTTTTTGCGTGAAAGAGAAACAAACATACTTACATACATCTTCATGAATTTCGAATAATCAATTGTAAAATATGTATCATAAGTTCAAATACCTAAATTTTTTTGCATGGGCGCTTAAAAATCGTCATACATAAAAACTATTTTTTTTTGTTAAAAGTAGTTAAGACACAGATCTAAATTAAATAAATACTTTTTTGTCCCTTTCCTTTACTGTGGCGCGGGCGGCGCATACGCACGTGAGTGCACTGCAGCTCCCTTTTTATTCTCATCTAATTGCATCTTTATAGCTTCATAAGGAACGAAAACCATTGGACAGAATGAATGCTTGTATAAACGGTCGATAGATGTTTTTCTTTTGAGCTATAAATTAGACATCCTGTTTCTATTTTTGTCTTGGGAAACACATCGTATATCAAACGGATATGGGATAACACGTTTGACTCGCAGTTGGCATTTGATGATAGTTTAAAATGGATGTTGATCAGTTAGTAAAGTGGACAGAAAAAGTTTCATTGAAATTCGAATTTTCCGAGTACGAACAAACAGCTAGACAAAAAATATTGATTCATGTTCTGTCATTGTTTTATGATCACCCAAAGTTAGTTGAGGATTCTGTAGCGGGTAGAGGAACAAATGGCATCGACTGATGCAATTCAAATGTTAAACATTTGTATTTAGTTGTTTACTGTGCACATTTGGTTTTGTTATTTTGTGCAGTGAAATGCCGTAAAGTGATATTAATATGAGAATCGTTGAATCACTGCTATTGTGTGTTTTAACACTGCTATTAAATCTCGTACAGAAGGGGTCTAAAACTGACAATAAGCAGACATTCAACTTATTCACTGTATAATGACGTATGTATATGTTAACAAGACAAGCCTACATCATTTAGAAAACTACTCCCAGCTCCTATTTAAAACATACGCACAATGCTACCGTTGACAAGCCTGACTCTTAAAAGTCATTGTTAAAAATATTGTATGGAAGTGACAAGCAACCCTCATGAGACCAATACTGGCGCACCAAAAGTGGTGTGCAGGTGCAAGACTAATTCTTAGTCTTGGTTACGGTCTTGCTTTACTTACGCGTAATTCGTACAATGAATGGAGCGATGGTACCTCAGTGGATATACTGCAAAACCACCCACCGCAAACTATAATCCACAGGAAACGTGACTGCCCTGTCGTCTTTTTGCTCTTAGTATCTGCATACAAAAATTACCGGGCTAGAAGTATGGCAAGACCAAGATCAATACTGCAAGACCCAGTACAATACTGCTAAACCACGATCAGTGGACAAAACTACATAGATAAGTGTGATAAAATACTGCAAGACCCGGATCAATCCTGCAAGAACCAGATCAATACTGCAAGATCCTGCTCCATAATCAAAGACCCAGATCAATACTGCAAGACTCTGCTCTACATATACTGCAAGACCCAGATCAATACTGCAAGACCATGGTCAGTGAACCACACTAGACAGGTAGGCGTGACAAGCGCTTGCGCACCTTTGTGCCCCCGTCAGCATCTGCATACAAAGGGTTAACGTTACCGTACCGCGCCCGCGCCGATGGGACTGCGCCTGCGCATTGTGGGGTTAACGGGACGGTTTTTGCTTCCGTCTGTGACAACGGCGATATCAATCAAACAGTCATTAAGAGAGGAACGTTAGATGTCAACTGTTAACCGTTTAGTTCTTTACAGCTAGTGGCCCGCTGTCACTTCGTTTTGGGTCTTAGTTTTGCTATTAGTTCCAACCTTTGCCAATAGATGGCGGTGGGTTTAGATTACAACGCGATAGTGTTTCATCTTTTCGGATACCATATAGCTTGTGTAATTACTAGTAACCCGCCCTGACTTGTTTCGTTACCTAACTTAGACTGGTCTACTGGTATCAAGAGATGGCGCTGGGGGTCGATTACATCGCGCAAGTGTTTTTTCAGTTTGCCTATTAGCCTTGACGTGGACTGTAAGATTTACCTCTTTATAAATAGTAAAAAACTGATACATATCTATCATTGATATAGTTGAAGTTAAATACTTTAGATAGAAGATAGATACTTTGTTTGACAAAGCTTTAGATAGATGTAGGCTCATTTTATGTCATATTGGTAAGTGAATTCAAGATCCTGTTTAAATTACTTTATTCGAAGGTTAAACGAACCTTAACAGATAAATAAAGTTATCGATCATGGCAATCATACGCATCATACATGACTCATACAAATCAAGTCTGTCACCACCATTAAAATTCCATAAACGCAACAGGAGTCGACGGAATAATACCAGTGCATAACAACAACGTCTTACCTTCTCATACAAAAGTATTTGTTTATACAGGATGATTGTTTTTGTGTGATAAGCCATTGCTAGCATAATAAGAGCACCCAAGTAAAATTTATACCTACAACTTGGTACTTATCTGTGTGTTTGGCAGACTAGCAGACGGATAACTTGTTGGTAAGCGATTGCCGCCGCCCATAGACACCTGCAACATCAGTAGAGACAAAATTACGCTGCCAATATTTAACTCTTTTACCCCCAATTGGGCCTCCGGTAACCTCACTCACTGACTAAACACAGCGCAGGAGCTGCTTCACTTCTTCTGTGAGGCCGTGCAACACTTGTTCTTTGACTTTTGAAAATTGGCATGAAAAATTAAACTTTTCATACAAAGTTGGGTATATTACCTACTTGATCATTTTGCATGAGGAGACGGAAAGGTAGTAAACGTAATGTTTACAGATACATCCTGTATAATTATAGTGTCAGTCAGTGTCATTGTGGCACGAGTAGCTTTAGTCATCTGATCATTCATCATTGCTAACCCGTGTGGAATGTCGTAGTCACATAGGTACAGTCATCCGATATTGTGTACACAAGAAACGTAAAACTAGTTGTATTTGTTTGTACATACATTACTGCTTATTGCTTAATGTTCCTTTGTGTATGATTTTTTGTGTGATAGGTGGCAGACGAGCTGACGGATCACCTGATGGTAAGCAATTGCCGCCGTCCATAGAAAGCTGCAAGTCTAAATCTACCAGTGGTGGGGAAGTTAAAGGTGCAGCGCACTTGTGAATCTACTACTATTCGCCCGAGCGCGAGAGGTCCCAGGTTCGATTCCCGGTCAAGTCAATTTAGGAAACTACATTTTCTAAGTTGTCTTGGGTTTGGGTGTTCAGTTGACGCCCCCAATTAATTATCGTCATCTGGTACTTATAGTACAGGGGTTGCCCTAGTATGAGAGCAGGTTGATTGGTGTGATTGTCTGGCGCATTTATTTATGTCAATATGTTTACAGTGAACGAACCGTGAGCAGTGAATTCTTTCAAACATGAGCACGCATTTTGATGCTGGCATCATACCAGTGGTATGACAAACACGTGACTGGAATAGATAGTATCATGTAATGCTTCTCGTAACAGCGCTTCCACGGAACACCGAAAGGCGTGATTCTTGTTAACAGTGCTAAAGAAATACCAGTTGTGTCCTAACGGTGACGAGGTACTGTAAGTATTTCTTGCAGTCTTTGTCATTAAATGACTGTGCGTCATTACTTCAGCTCGTCATTCCCGGTTACGTCTAAAACCGCCGCTTTGGAGCCCGCGGTATAGTCTTCGGACATGAAACCGTAGTTATGACCTTGAGTGCGCAGGAACCAATTTTAATAGAAAGTCTTCTTTTTTACAAGTGCGCAAAATAACGGTAATTCGCTACACTTTCATGCCGCCAGCTATACGCTTGTACGGTCAGCTTCAAAAGTAGCTGGACACTTTGACCGTGCTGGACTCTAATGAACAATGAAATTAAAGTTACTAGCTGTCAAATAATTAAGTGTAGGGTATATAGTACGATATGGCTAAACGTGGCCCGCCTTATTAAAGAACGTATCTCAATGACAATGCGGCTAGTGGTTGATCCGCCGCATTTCAAAACGGCCCTGTTTATGATAACAGCTAGCCGTATTGTAATACGGCGGATTATACGATCCGGCTGCGACATCTATAATCTCTAGACAATTCCATATCGAAACACACACACAACCCTCACACAGACCTTCTCACTAAAGACCGGCATGAAGCAACGTCAGCGTTGTGTTTCGCCGAGTGAGGATATCGGAGGCCTAATCCCCCGATTGGGCCTCCGATATCCAACGCGGGAAAAGAAAGGGGGTTAAAACGTGGCAGCACATTTGTGACACCACTGGTGTAAAATGCGGCGAAACTTAACACTTTCACGATGTGTCTAGGTTGTGGTCGAAAGTAAAGAGTGACAGACAAATATAATGTTGCCCTTGGACAGCGACAGTAGCTTACTATCAGTTGATCTGTCTGTTTGTCTGCCACTTGTAAATAAGTATCGCGTTTAGTTTTAATAGCTAATAGCCAACTAAAACTACATATTCCTCTAAATCCACTCTTCCTCGTTATCTCCGCCATCAGACAGTCCTATACTAGGACCAGAGACAATAATAGCCCTCTTTGTTTCAGTAACGAGACGACAATGTGACGACGCTTCGAGTGACAACGTCCGCCATCTTGATTTCATAGACAAGCTGAGCTGACAGGTAAGTGACCGATGTCACATTTGAATTTTGTCCGTTGATTGCCGGATCGATAAGACCGCCGATGTGGCGGGTAATACTTTACGAGAATGATTATTTGTTTCATTATAATAAAGTAAAGCATCAACCTATCCTACTGTTCCACTGCAGGGCAAAGGCCCTATCATAGAAACCAAGTCATCGCTACTAAGATGTGATTAGGCTTATCCCATCATAGCGATGACTTAATTTCTTTGATGGAGGCCTTTGCCCTGCTGAGGGACAGTATATCTAGGCTTATACTTTACTTTAGTAGAGTAAAATACCATATTGTTACCTTTGCTTCAAGGTTTAATAAAAATGTTTAAAGTAATTTAGCAATATTTTACCTCATTTCTTGGTGACTCTAATAATAGCAATCAATACATTCGCCTCTATGATTGAGGAATTAAGTTGTATCAACCCTATAAGTTAAGAATTACAGTATAAAATCGAATGAGAATTTATAAATAAGCAGCATTAACTTCACTTAAGTCTTAATACGGGGCCATTTGGAGTTAATAGTCGTAAATAACGGACATAGCCAATCTGATGATTATGTCAAAAAACCTAGACTCTTTTGGTCTTAAAAGGTATTCGCCGGGGACAGTAATAATACCAATTAAGATCTACAGCACGGCTAATGTAGCCAGACGTTATAGTTATATACGTTATTATGAAATCTATGTGCATATTTCTACCATTTTCTCTGAGGTGAGGGAAAATCATTCTAACGTAACTTATACGTTTCGGGAAGCTTCATAAATTGTGGATATCATTCATTAAAGAAAAAAAAAACAAAATCTTACTGTTTTTTAGCGTTTCGCCATTTTGCCATTTCTGTCTGTCACGTTCCGCAGCCTAGCTCAAAGATTCTTAGTGCTATAAAGTTGTTATTTGGCATAAACCTAAATAATCATCACGGTTTTTTAGGGTAGAATCCAGCCACATGTACACACACACACAGAGATGTTTATTGAGGTATATCATGTAGGGTAGCACTAGGATAGGTCTTTAAAAAATATTGTGAATAAAAAATTTTTCGATTAAGGAATTATTTTGCAAAATATTTTTTGAACGCAATATAATATGTTAAATCAATTGTCCCTCTTTTACCAGCTAACCAGTAGCTTATGGAGGTATGAAAAACATGTTAGTAGCACATATAACGAGTTTTAAAGGAAAACTATCACGGCTAGGTAGGCTTTAATGGTTAATAGTTTATTGACTTATAAAGAGAGCGCGCGCGCTTTCATCCGCGCGATATGGCAGTGGATACGACTTTTTAACCATTTCGACATCACGGCTAACGTATAGGTGACATCCATTATGGACAGCTACGGAACCTTACATGGCGCCGGGCCCGCTATGCTACTTGTCCAGTTTTTTTTAATAAATTACTACCATAATACAACGAATATACATTTGTGACAAACGCTGACCATGCTAGGTATGCATGGGTCTACTGGATTCTATTTACCTGATGAAAAGACAAATAATAGCTATTTTACCTACAAGGTAATCACTAATCATAGAGTAAAGAGAATTCTGCGTTCTCCCTAGCAAAGCATCTAGTTGCGATACTCAATTACTAAATTGACGGATTAAAGTAGCAAGGTCATAAAAGTGGCCCATAACTTTTGATGGCCAATAATTTGCTCACACAGTAAACAAATTTTGACGTAAAGTATACTTATGGCTTGGTTCGCATGTAATTTTAGATTATTTTGCGCTTTTTGGAATAATTACTTGATGTAATAATAGGACTAGGTCTTACAATGTTGTGAAATCTTCTTACTTTATAACCTCAAAGGAATCGTTGTTTTCAAAGTAAATGTTTTTAAATAAAAAAGAAAAACTTTTATGGGCCTGACTTCAGTTGCGTGTGTACTGTGTATACAAAGTATTTTTCTACCTAATAGTGGTCTGAGTAAAACAAAGATGTGTCGTATCGATTAGATGGCGCCATGTTTAAAAATAAAAAAACTAATCATAGTTTTATTGGCGAGTTTAATTTTCTTTTGTTGATTTTGTGAATTCACATTTGGATCTTTCAATCAAAATGCCCTGTTGATCTAGTGGTTCAAGTTTTATGTAAATACCGGGCCAGGATCTCGGAGATCTGGATTAACGGGTTAAGCAAAAGTATTTTGGGATTTTTCGAATATAGCCAATCAACCAAACAATCCGCATTTGGCAAGCGTGGTGATTAAGCTTAATCCCGTGTCGTAGTAGCGATAATTTCTGTGATGGAGGCCTTTGCCCTGCAGTGGGACAGTTATAGATATAGGCTGATACTTTTACTTGTGGATCTCATTTTAAATGCATTCCAACAAATATCGTTGCCAAATTGGAGGTACCTAGGCGTTCTTAGTTACTTCTAAAGGGCCGGTTACTCAGAAACGAGTTGAGAGTGAGATTCCGTTACAACTCTTGATTTCAATGTCTGCTTACATCATATCAAACTAGAATGAATCTTATCTCTTATACGAGCAAGGTTTCTTTCGTCTTGCCTTGTAAGTTAGGCCTAACAAGCCTTATCTAAGATCTGGTTAGGCAGAGAATAGGTGTGAAAGTCGTATGTGGACATACGGCTTTATCTACTGGTCTATCTTAAAATATGTTTTTATTTTGTTCAGTATTGATTCAATTTGGTTGTGCGTGTGTTTCCAACTTTTTTTGAGCAACCCAGGGGTCTTTATTTTACTTTTTAAAATGTGTACAAGAATATTTTGTAGCGCAGATTTAGAGTACATCTATTGAATTATATGTGGATAGAGGCTGCCTGAGGTAATCTATGGGAGACTTCCATTCTCTTTCAAGTACATGTAGGTAGGATTTTTATTAATGTGATAGGTGGCAAACGAGCAGACGAATCACCTGCAAGTGTCTATGGGCGGCGGCAATCACTTACCGTCGGGTGATTTGTATGCTACCTACTTACGTAAAGAAATACATTACATAATAAAGGTTGTCTCGAAGAGATCGCTCATAGTGATAAGGCCGCCTTTGTTGACCATTACTCCTGTAATATCTAGTATTAAGTTTTGTACCTCTGTCTTGTGTGCAATGAAGTATATTCATTCATGCATTCATGAAAATATATAAAACATTTAATTTTTTTTGTTACCTGGTAGCTGGCTGTGCTCTGTGCCAGTAGATACAACATTTGGTTAATGATTGTGATGAAATATTGATTATATATAGCAAAAACTCTAGCCAAAACATTACGGTGGCAGAATTATTGCCACAATAAAAGAACCGATAGACCTATAAAACCTATCGAAATCCCCGAGCCGTTATTAGAAGCTACCGGGCAATAACAATTAAAAGTTACTCCGATCAAATTGCCCAGGGATTCTCAATCTTTTTGACCGTGGGAGAGCCACGCTTCGGCATGAATGGACCGGCTTGACCGGAGTAATGAGACCGGCGTGAAGCAGCGCCAGCGCTTTGCTTCGTCGAGTGTTTGAGGGTATCGGAGGTCCAATTGGGGGAATGGGGGTTATAAGTTGGCAGCGCACTTGTGACTGGTATTGCAGGTGACTATGGTTGACGAATTGCTTACCACCAGGTAATCCGTCTGCTCGTCTGCCACGTACCACAAAAATACTGTTATTCTGTAGAATCTGACAAAGCGATAATAAAAAAGAGACTAATACATCGTTACATTTAAGTCGTTTCAAACCACTTTTTCTATGACTTATTAAAAGTCGCATTAAAAAAAAATAATTGTTCATACAAGTTCTCGTGACTTAGTCATTTTGTATGAGGAGTCGAAAATTTTCGACGATTTTCCTAAACGTAAGAACAAATTTGTTCAGAATGGTGGGCAGAAGACAATGTTTACTGCTTTCTTAGTTCTTACACTCTGTATGGATTATTACCGAATATCGACCTAACAAAAATGTTGAGAAACCGTGAACTAAATCATAAACCAAGTTCGGCAGTAATTACAGGTTGCAAAAAAACGAACTATGTAGTTAATAACACGTTCCCAGGCCATAACTAACAAAGTTGGTTTAGCGTTGCTTTGTAAAAAAATAATTACACGAAATTGGTAATTTTGGCAAAAAATCGGATAAAATCTTGCGCCGAAACATATAAGTTGCTTAAATGATTTTAATGACCAATTATGTATATTTTTTATGAAATTTTCATAATGGACCAATTTAAATGTTTTACCATAGCCGTTGAAAATTTTAAGGAAAGTGTACATCAGTCTAAATTAAAAGAGCTACTCAGTTTCTTGCTCGTCTTCGCTGTACTGTTTCAATTGTGGGAGAGCCATGCTTCGGCATGAATGGGCCGGCTCGACCGGAGTGATACCACTGCCTCACAGAAAACCGGCGTGAAGCAGCTCCTGTGCTGTGTTTCGCCGAGTGAGTTTGGGTACCGGAGGCCCATCGGGGGGGAAGGGGATAAAAGGTTAGCAGCGCACTTGTTGTATGTGTTCATGGGCGGCGGCAATTGCTTACCATCAGGTGATCCGCCTGCTCGTCTGCTACCTATCACCAAAAAAAAAACTATCTTCTAATATTCGAAGCTATTAGAAATTGATACTTCATACTTGTGGTAGTTAGTTTACACTTCGTAAAAATGTCGCTAAGGGGGCAATTCGGGCAAAAAAACTCAGGCAGGAATTTTCAAGATTTATAGCTGGTCAGTGTTTAGACTTAGCCCCACCAAAATTTTGTGATGATATTACATACTACTTAAACCAGCAAAAAAATCTTGAAATTCCTGCCCAAGATTTTTGCCCGAGTTTCCCCCTAAGCCAAAAATGTTTTGTCTTGTTATAATATACTATACTATTTATAAAGAGATAACTTCTATAGACAACAACAAGGCTTATAGGTAAATCGGAAACACGAAACGCTTTCGCGATGTAATTGGACACAGCGCCATCTATTGGTTCGTTTCTGAATTACGGTCCCGAAGCGAAGTGAGGAGGCGGGCCACTAGTAGAACATAATAAAACAAGACGATGAAAGATTTTAGTGTAGGAGAGAATATGATAGTTTTCTCACACTCACTCATTATATATTGTCTTTTATTAATACGAGACAGAAAGAAGGACAGTTTTCCTCAAAAGGCGTAGGTTTTCGCAAAACCTGTCGCGTCGTTCTTATATAATCTGTGGCGTCGTGACGGATGGCGCACGCCCGTAATTGATTTCGGCGCGGGCGCATCCAAAACGACCAATAAATAACGCTTTTTGCCCCCGGCCACGTTTAGTGACGGATGATTGATATGAGAAGTGAAGGGTTTGGGCTACGGGTGGTGCTCACTGTATGGTCGTGGCTCAGAACAGAGAAGTCAAGTCAAAGTCAAAATATGCTGTATTTGCGTAGGCTCGTATCAGTCCCATAAGGTGGACCGACGATTTAGAGATGGTCGCGGGAATTCCTTGGATGCGGGCTGCCCAGGACCGGTCTGTGTGGAAAACATTGGGAGAGCCATAGGCCTCCCCCAATGTTCAGCTACAGCTAACAGCTCAGACATCTACAGCTGGGCATACAGCTGTAGATGTCTATTGGCTGAATTGATGATTTGCAAAGATATTCATCTAAGCTCAGGTTTCGCTGTTTTTCGAAGATCAGACGGCAATCGCTTCATTGTAATTATCAAAGTCACCAAACCATGGATCAAGCATACCCGGCATGCCTCCCATCCCATTTGTAATTATGGGTATGAGGCCCAATCTGGGGGAAAGAGGGGAGACAAGTAACTCCATTGATCAAACTGGTCGCAGTGATACTGGTTTGAAAAGGACCTGCATAACTATAAAAAAAAAACTTTTATTGATGTTACGGATGACTATGGGCGTCGGTCGACAATCACTTAGCATTAGGTGATCCATCTGCTCGTTTGCCTTCCTGTCTCAAAAAAACCTATGCTATCCTGTCCTTAGCTTTAGAAGTGCGCGGGCGCAGGCGTTTCCGCCAACTTGTAACGATAATGAGTATTAATTGGCGCGCATCCCGGCAGTGTCAGGTTCAAGTTAACGCCTTGACCGGGTAATGGCTAGTGGCAAAGTACACAAGTTCTTTAGAAGTAGCCACCATCAGCATCATCAGTATATTGCTAAACATTAGTTTCCCCAATTTTTGCCATTTCACCTTGTCTTTTGCTTGATGTATTCGTTATGGGACGGTTTTGTTATACGCCACTAGTTCTTCTTCTTCTTCGTACGGGCTTTTCCGCAATTAGGCTACAGGTGAGCTCATTTCGCGTGCGGAGGGGAAAGTCAGCCGGTGTTCACTCCAACCAGCCATGTTCTTCAAGGAAACCTGACAGCGCCCTGACGCTGCCGAAGATTTCCCGGAGACTACCCAGGTTCCCCAGGTAGTGCGCTGCAGCTGGCCACCCCTCTGCACTCCAGCAGTACGTGAGCGGCTGTTTCTTCCTTCTCCATGCATGCTCTGCATAGAGGGCTGTCTGTCTATAAAGGTGTTTGTTAAGTGACCAGTTTATCGCAAACTAAAATAATACTCATCAAACAAACAATATCGTTATTGCATCTAATAGGTTACATAATTACGAGTTCTTGACAACCAAATGTAGGTATTACAATAGACCCGGGAGGACACTGCAATATGGGAGATGACGCTCATTACTAAATTCAAGTTTAACTTAAATTAATACCAAAAAGTTGGTTATAAAACTTCTGAACTTGCGTAAACTTATCAGATTACGAGTACTGTCGAGTTTTCAGGATACAAGCAGTTGAAGTCTATCAGCAAAATGGTAGTAACAATATGGCTTCATTTCATAATAACGAAAAGTAGGTTTTGTATTATGTCATCGTAACGTATCTATTTAATGTTATGGAAGAGAGTGCTGCTATTTTTGCATCTAGATAATTTGCATATAAACGGCTAGTCGCAAACTAGTTTTCTTAGTTTCTGTCTGTTAGATAGGATCTGGTTTCCTTCAATATCATTGACTTGATATTTCATGTTGGTTGTAGGTGCCTGATGTATCGGATAACGGCAACGTTCTCTTTGAAATAATCAGTTCTTGCATACTTAGGATAGTAGGAAGGTGAGGTTTTTGATTTGATCCTATGTTCCTTATGGATTTTTTTTAATTATACAATCTCTGACAAGTTGTCATAATTGTATGTATTCTACTAGGTACTCAAGACTCAAGACCTTTCATTTGATACCTATATTACAGGAAAGAAGTGAAAATATAAAATTCATCATTTTGTGGTGGCAGCCATCTCAAGTTGGCGGCTATCTAATCTAGCTAACTTAGAATAATAACTCTTATTCTAAGCTAGCTAAGAACATTCCCGATTGTTAAACGACTTTCTAACGAAAAAATCAAATTCCAAATGCGTTTGGGATCTACGATGCCTCAGACAAACACACACACACAGACATACAGACAGACACGCCAAACTTATGTCACCCCGTCGTTTTTGCGTGAGTGGTCAAAAGTGATTGTTTCATCAGTATACAAGTAAAGACGGTTAAAAATCACGGCGTAGAAAGAAAGTAACATTGATTCCACAGGTGACACGCCGTCACTTGTCACGCGACAATGCGACGCGGTCACGACTCGGCAACGTGACGTGGTCGCGTCGTGCGTGAAGTAACTGCCGAAATATGTGACCGTGGCAAATGAACGTGGAGACTCTAGACCATAACTTATACGTAACTGGAAACAACAAAACACTTGCGTGATGTAATCGACCATCGGCGCCATCTATCGGCAAAGGATCAAGTGATCCGTTTGCTCGTCTGCCACCTATGACATAAAAAAGGGGAGAGCCACGCTCCGGCATGAATGGGCCGGCTCGGCCGGGGTGATACCACGGCCCTACAAAATAAGGGTACCAGTGACCATTTTCCCTCGACAGGGCCTGTTAAGTTAAAAGTTCTCTCTTGGTTACGCACTTGTGACTCCACTGATGTTACGGTTGTTTATAGACGGCGAAAATTGCTTACTATCAAGTCTTCTGCTAGTTTGCCACCTATCAGAAAAAGAAGAAAATAAAGTGTACCTCAAAACATACATACTTATGTTAGTATTTAACTTAGGTTTTGCTAAATTAGACTACCTAGAGTTTTTCTGCAAGTAGAGTGCGGAGTTGAGTTTCTGCAAGGTGACTTGCAAAATGCCTTCTCCAAGACCCTGTGGTGCTTCCTATTCGTTGCGCCCATTCATGGAAATCTTTGACATAAAAGTAAATTTAAGAAAAATTTACAAACCGTGATATTTTTTTTCCAACCCGCAGTTTACCCCGTCCATAAGCCGGCCACCATTCGACGCACATGACCCACCCAATCTAAAAAAATAATAAATAAATTATTCACAGAAGTCGAGAACAAAACCGGCATGTTGCAATCCTGCCAAACTTGAGTACCGAGTAATTGGTTTAATGTTATATTGTCGACTTTTTTCCGCTGTCGATTCTTCAAAGTTCATTAGGAGATGCCGATTTGGCTCAGCTTCTGCGAAATGTAGGGCTGCAACGATATTACGTAAACAAAGATCAATCCGTTTTGTTATTCACATACTGTATGTAAGGATGTGATGGTAGCTTAGACGGACTAAGAACGTGCCTCCGTATTTGGGGCAATGGCATGTTTAGTCGTACAAAATGATCTAAAAACTTTTAGAATGCATACATTAATCGATCGTTACAGGGCTACTATTATCCAACCAAACTAGATGCGAATAAAAAATTATAAGTCTACCTTCTGTGTGTAATTATTTTGTGGTTGAGGTTCGAATCCGACGACGATTTTTACCATTCCCTCGGCGGCAAGAGAACATATTGTGAGGAAACCTACACTTTTTGGATAGCTTCTTACCACGGTTACTAACCATGATTCAGTTTGACGATAGTGGAGGATTTGATGGAAACTGAAAATGTCACAAAGCGAGGATAAACCTATAATTTTTGCATCCTAAAAGTTACTTATTTTTGTAAGACTTACATGGATACATCTATTTGTAGTTGACTGTACTACAACTACATACTTACTTGTAGCTCATGACCAACCACATAAATATTAACGTAACCACATACATAGTTTATTGGTAAGACCTGCAATACATCCCGAAGACATTCTCTACGCAACAATGTAACAGAACGACTAGGGCTGCCATGTACACGAAGAGCCGAAGATTTAAACCAGTTTCGACGGACATTTGGGTAAAATGGCTGATAGGTATTAGGCTAGTTACCCTTAAAATAATGCATAGGTAAGCCAATATGTAAGAAAATTTCAAATTGTAAAAGACCGATAAAATCCTGACCGGCCGCTGCCGTTTAGTTCATCAAACCGTGGAAGGGCTACGCTTCGGCATGAATGGGCGGGCTTGACCGGAATGATACCACGGCCTCACAGAAGCTGTGTTTCGTCGATTGAGTGAGGGTACCGGAGGCTCCATGGGGGGTCAGTGGGTTAAAGGTTGGCAATGCACTTGTGACTCTTATTATTATTTGTACATCTAGTCTGGGAGCGTTTGTTTTCGACTGGACACTGTCAAACTGATCTATTGTGTCCTTCGCTCCCTTTAGAGATCGTCTGGTAAACCCACGGACATAATGAACCATGTGAAAGCCTTGGGAGCGATAGCCTTAACATCCTCCGGGCTGATGTGGTAGCTGCCCAGGGTTTGCCTTCTTGGGTGCCCGAGGGCATCGCAATGACACAACACGTGCACTTGTGACTCTACTGACGTTGTAGATATTTATGGGCGGCGGCAATCGCTTACTATCAGGTGATCTGTCTGCTCGTCACAAAAAAAAAATCTGCAGGCCGGGGGCCGTCTAATGTGCCCAAACACACATTTAAAAAGTTTGACTATGTCCCGCTTTATCTGAACGGCTGGCAACCTTAAAGGCAACACAGTACAAGTTGGTTATTTTTACAATGCGACGATATCGTACATCTGACAGGTTGCGCCTGCGCTTATCGGCTGGTGGGGGCAGCATCTGGAACCTTGGGAGCTACTGATCTACAAATTGTATACTTTGGCGCGTTATTTAATAAGTCAGCAAAAAGAACTAACTTAAACTATCCAATAAATGATTAGTCAGAAAAAAACTAATTTGCAATTCCCGGTTGCATAAAAGGCATTTCTTTAGTAAATAAAAATATAAGAACAACATCAAAATATGGCCAGAAAGAGATGGCGTGATGACTTAGATCACTTCTTCACACATTGGCAACCATTGGTCCAAATAGAGTCCAATGGAGACTTTTAGGGGAGGCGTTTGCCCAGTAGGACAATGAGGTCTAAAAAAAAGAAAATTAATATGAGTAATATGCCTATTTCTGTGTTTGTCAACATTATGATCTTCTCGTGTAATAATCGTAAGAATACCTAGTTTTCCGTAATCAGATATGTACAATATGACTATAATAAAAACATTAAACAAAGATGATACTTATAGGTAAGTAGGTAATTTGATTTCTTATTTTATCATCAAGTTTTCCTTCCTTCATTTGATATTGTTTCTGATAATTAAGATTGCTTGTACGATGATATGTAAATTACATTACATTCTCAGTAATTATTAGTTGTTCCTACCAAGGTTGTAATTCTGATTTCATTTATTGCTCAAGGTATGGTTTATAGGTTATTAATTAATGGTTAATTATTGTTGAATAGCTGATTGACCTCTGTTTTTACCTTAGCTTTTACAGTAATTGGGGTCCACCCTCAACTTGCCTGACTATAATTATACAACGTGTAACGTAAATACCGCAAAACTTTCAGGTGGTAAACCCATGGAACAAGACCCCTTTAATTATGGCCCCAACCATTAAGTATTCTGTGCCCCAACTCTAAAATCGGGAAAAACATAACACAAAAACATCATACAAACTTAGAGTAATGACTCTAAGCATTCAAATTAAGCTTTTGATACTTTTCGCTTGAATTTCTTGCAAACATTGAAACGTCATATTTTTAAAATGACCTATTACATAGGCACTTTTTTATGTGATAGGTTGTAGACGAGCAGACGGATCACCTGATAGTAATGCGATTGCCGCCGCCCATAGACACCGGTAGAGTCACAAGTGCGGTGCCAACTTTTAACCCCTTTTTCCCTCCAATTGGACCTCCCGTACCCTCACTCACTCGACAGAACACAGTGCAGAGTCAGACGCTACTTTACGCTTCACTTTTAGTGGTAAACCAAATTTTCCGCTAGTGGACGCCCGACAAGTCTCCAAATATACCTCTAGGCTGTATACGTGACCTGGCCAACAATTGATCGAACCAAACCATACTAAGCGAACCATACACAATTGAATTTCTTACCGGCCATCTCACCCATTGTGGCTGGATGTAGGCCGCATACGCAAGGCCGTCCATAGGTTTGAACAGATGGATTGATAGCACCACTGCATTTCAAACTTTAATCCTAACCTGTTTAGCTTTACATTCCTTTAACTAGCCGAGATTATGCTGCTTGCTAATAAACCTTTTAAGCTTTATTATGTAAGACATAAAGTCCAGTTTTGTCCAGTGGCCAGGATGTAAATGAGTCGGACCAAGTGGTTACACAGTTGTGCAAATGTACTAATTTTAAGTGGGTTGGTTGAGACATGCATTCAGGTGTCCTGTTTTGTCTTATTAGTGGTTTCTGGCCAGCTGGTTTCCTAATGAAATTTTGCCAATAACAATGTAAGTCGAACTGATACTTTGAATTATGTTAGTAGTGGTCTCACTCGCGTCGACCAATAGAAGTGGCGATGGACGGGCCACATGCTACCTAGGCGACAAAATGGGCAAGAAGAGATTTCACGGAGACGGAGGGAAGACGGCAAAAGAAATCGTGGCAGATAATTTTTTGATTGGGGAAAACGACCTAAACTTCACAGTCTAGCCGGTCCAAATTACAAACTGGAGAAGGTTCGCAAAGGACAGAGTTAAATGGAAATCGTGGTTTTCCAAGAAAAAGCAATCTTTTATTCTAATTATAAAGAGTTTAATCTCATAGTTAACGTTATGGCTTATAATGTAAATGGAAAAGGAGAAACACTTGCGCGACGCAATCGACTCCCAGCGCCATCTATTGGTGATGGTGTAAGATAAGGGTGCGTTTCCACAGAAGTGGAGCTGCGTGGAGTTGAGCGGAGACTTGTAAAAATTGACCAATCACATTGCTCAACATACACATCTCATCTCTTATGAGCAACGTGATTGGTCAATTTTTATAAGTCACCGCTTAACTCCACACAGCTCCGCTTCTGTGGAAACGCGCCCTAATTCCCGTATTGAAGTCAGGGGCCAGTAGTTTATAAATGGTAAATACGAGTATTTATAACTTATAGGTTTTTCATCCAGCCAAAACTTGTTGTCTTAAAAAGTCGCCGTGCAAATTCAAGTTCAAGCCAATAACACGAAGTCATTTTTCTCTGTCAAGTCTTCAAGTTTTTCGCTCGCCTTATGGAAAGCCCACACCATAACAAGTTGCAATATATCTTTACACTTGCAATTGGCACAATCAAGTGCCCAGACGAGTACAAACATCTGAGCAAAAAGTGAAAGTCAACACCACCAAAAAAGACGATGAGGTCGCCCGCCGTTGCGTCATACGTTGTCTGACAATCATCACCTTAAGCTCTTATTTTTATAACAGCAGAGACTAATTTTGAAAAGCAAAAGTTACTATGTATGACATTTATCGATACTTCTGAAGCTCTTATTTTTATAAAGTCAAGGACTATTTTTGAAAAGCAAAATATGAAGGTGCGGTATTGGAGTATTGTAACATAGATGAACTAAATAAATGGATTATGCATATTATGGCACACTTGTATGTCGGCCTTATTGAGTTATTGTCTAAGATATCTTATTATGTCATGATAGAGGCTTTATAAGTACTTACGGCATTTAACAGTGGAAAGTAGTTGAGTCAAGTCAATTTAGGACACTACAATTTCTAAGTTTTCTTGGGTCTGGATTTTCTGGGTTGACGCCCCTAGTTAATTATCGTCACTTGGTACTCATTAAGGAGTTGCCCTAGTTTGAGACCAGGTTGATTGGTGTGATTGTCTAGCGCATTTATCTACTTATTCTAATAAGATTGGCTAGATGGCGCATTTGGTAATTCATAATGACCCTACCTCATACGCTAAAGGCTCGATCTTACCCTGAACAAACATTCGTGTGATGAATACTTATGTTTGTTCAGTGTCTGGGTATAATTTAATCTCTGTTGGTTAATATCCGTAACACAAGTGCTTAAAAGATATTACGGAGTCAGGCATAATATAAAATAGTGATATTTTTCATTTCGAAAATGCCGTCGAGGTTGAAAACAAAATGTAGTATTTTTTTCAGTTTTAATTGCCAAATAGCGTTCATTTGCGAAGGGAGTTTTCATTGGCGGCGACACTTTTAAATCAATCAATCGTTTATTGCATCATGGGTTTTACATAATGGATGCTAGATGTTCTTTAATCGAAGACTAATATCGATATTTTCTATGTAAGTGCGCTAGCGCACCTCTAGTCGCGAGCATGTTAACTTGTAGAGAGTGCTTAATGATACCTTCGGCATGATAATCCATTGTTTGAGTGAACCATTGTTCGAAGGTAGCGTAGCTCTAGTTAAGGCTCTAAGCGAAGAAAGCTTTCACTTCTACTTCGATTAGATGTTGTGAGTTGACGATACCTACATACTTCTTCACTTTGTTATTAATCACATTTTAGGGATTAATTTTTTTTTTTTTGACAAAAATCTGACAGAACTATGCGTACTGGGCAACAATTTCACCGCTTCACCTAATAATACATTGCAATAAGAATTTAAAAAAAATGCTGCTCCTATCTCTTCTTTTATACGTAAGGTAGGAGAAGAGCAGACGGATCACCTGATGGTAAGCGATTGTAAGCGAATATTTATTTTAATAGGTACAAAGTTATAAACGTCCGCTTGTGACCACGGCCGTTGTAACGCGGTGGAAACGTCAAGCAGTAAAGTGCTATAATGTACTTATATTATACATCCTCGCGTTTAGTCCCATTTGTATAAAGTATTTATAAACTTAGCTTATTATATGAGGCGATGAGAGCCAGAGCGGCCTAACTTATTAAACAATTAAGTTACTATAGCAATGTAAAACTTTGTAAACTTCAAATAGGCAAAGGTGGTAGATCATAAGGCCATCTCTGGGTTATTTTTAAAACAAGTTTTAGGCCATATTGTGCCGCTGTAAGATACAGTTTACAACATTTTTGTCAAATAAAATCAGCATTAAAAAAATTTTAGTGGCCTACCACTCTGGCTCTTGTGGTCCCATATAAACGTATAAAAAAAAAACTAAAAACCATATTTAAGTACCAGTCCAGTTCTGCCGCATCTCAAAGTTCACATTATGCAACTTTAATGGCCGAACCAAAACAGACTCCCACACGTTATTTATCACACGAAAGCTTTTATGTATGAAGCCAGCCTCCCAGAGTTCAAATTTACTGGATTTGTAACTCTATATCTGGGTAGTAAGATGCAATCTCGGCTGGTGAGAGGTGGCTAATAACGCCGATGACGGAATGTTTAGAAGTGGTCATAATAACGAATCGCCATAGAATCCGGTCCAAGACACAGTGTAGCATTTTAACAATGATATAAAATTAAGGTGCGGAATCGTCGATACTAGCGCCACCAATGGGGGCTAAAAAACCGCTAGATGGCGCACTAGAAGTGAGGTCCATCTACACGGTGATATGTAATTTTTGATGTGCGTTGTCAAAATGTGACCAAACTAACATAACGTTGACTTTGGACCTCAGTCTAAAGTACGCTCTAGTGGATTTTCCACACGCGATAGCCTCTATTATTGAATTATAAGACATACATTATTATAAGATATTAATAAAAAGTACTTCATAGAATACTTCAAAGAAACGAATAATCATCCGTGCAACACGTGTTATTATCCGAACTGCTATCTCCCGACAGCTCGGAGCTTTCTAATATGTAATGTACGTTCAGCGCCATCTATTAGCTTGGCTTAAAACTAATCTCCCGAAACGAAGTGAGGGCAGGCCACTAGTATGACCAGCCGGGCTAACAAGCGCGCCACGAGATAATTTGTCGACACTCGTATTGTGTCGGCGCAAGTTGCATCTCGCTCACCTGACTGAGCGATGAGCGGGATAGAAGGATGCGCTCTCGCGAACGAGTTAGGCCTACATAATTTAAGATTTGTAAACTTTGCGCAATAAAGAGTGTCTATTGCCTTTTCTATCATCTTTTTTAACTTGGTTTTAAAGTTTCTGAGCGGAGAGTGTCTATCTATCTATCATCTTTATTACTTTGGTTTTAAAGTTTCTGAGCGGAGTTGCTTCACTGTTCCAGCCTCGACTGCGCGGTCCATAGTATTCTCTTATAATTATGGTCATGCACGGGGCTGGGTGTTCACCGTTAATTTCCCGGCTTTATCCTTTCCGGGCAGAGGCTTTCGTGTCTAGCATAAATTAGGAGATTTATTTGAATCCTAGACAATTTTATTGCATTATATTTTTTAGTTACGGTACCTATAGGTACCTACTATCGTGATATGTTATGTTATACGATTAATAAATTATTTCCTATAAAAAAGATACCACTGCCTCCCAGAAAACCGGCGTGAAGCAGCCCCTGTGCTGTGTTTCGCCGAGTGAGTGAGGGTACCGGAGGCCCACCCGGGGGGGAAGGGGATAAAAGGTGGCAGCGCACTTGTAACTCCACTGGTGTTGCAAGTGTCCATGAGCGGCGTCAATTGCTTGCCATCAGGTGATCCGCCTGCTCGTCTGCTACCTATATCATAGTAAAAAAAAAAGATCATTATAATTACACAAGTTACTCGAGTGTCCGCTGCCAATCCATCAAAGAGCTCGGGCTTGTGATCACCAATCCGCATTAGGCAAGCG
Organism: Cnaphalocrocis medinalis; assembly: GCA_014851415.1. Taxonomy (NCBI): domain Eukaryota; kingdom Metazoa; phylum Arthropoda; class Insecta; order Lepidoptera; family Crambidae; genus Cnaphalocrocis; species Cnaphalocrocis medinalis. The sequence goes on along the minus strand of CM026276.1, from coordinate 16,738,529 downwards.
TGGTGATTAGTCCTAATGCCATCATAGCAGTTAGTAGGCATTCTCTAACCGTGGGAGAGCCTACGCTTCGGCATGAATGGGCCAGGCTCGACTCGAAGTGATACCACGGCCTCACAGAGGACTGGCGTGAAGCAGCGCCTGCGTTGTTTTTTCGTAGAGTGAGTCAGGGTGCCAGAGGCCCAAATGGGGGGAAAGCGGGTTAAAGGTTGGCATCGCACTTGTGACTCTACCGGTGTTGCAGGTGTCTATGGGCGGCAGTAATCGCTTACCATCAGGTGAGCCGCCTGCTGGTCTGCCACCTATCACATACAAAAAAATAGCGATGACTGATGAAAAAAAAAATCGAATGCAAGTGATTTTACATTTAAGCTTTAATTAGGCATAATTATGTAAAAATACTAACATCAGATATTTTTTAAATGCACAATAATACTTTTCAACTGAGTATTTACATAAAAATATATGTATATTTTCTTTCTTTACGATAACCCAAATGAAGGCAGACATAAAAAATGCCGATCTTTTGATTTGAATGTAATAATTATGTACATAATGTTAAGAGTATCATAACATGGTCCAGGGAGATTGCGCTCAGATGCGGTCTGCCAATTAGCTGTATTTATATAGCTTTAGGCTGAGAGTATAGTGGTAAGCGATTTATATGGGCAGAAACCAAAGGTCGTGGGTTAGATCCCCACCCTAGACTAACTATGTGTGATGATCACTTGTGTTTGTTTAGTGACTGGGTGTAATATTATATTTCTATAAGTAATTTTTATATGTGATAGGTGGCAGATAAGCAGACGGAACACTCGATGGTAAACGATTGGCCCCCCTCCTATAAACACCTGCAACACCAGTAAAGACACAACCGCTGCTAACCTTTCCCTCCAATTGGACCTCCAGTACCCTCACTCACTCGGCAAAACATAGCACAGCTGCTACTTCACGCCAGGTCTTCTGTGAGGCCTTGTGTTATAGATATTAGACAACAGCGAAAACACAAATAAACGAGGGATCCGTCTAACCGTGGCAGAGCCACGCTTCGGCATGAATGGGCCGGTTCGATTAGACTGATACCATGGGCTCATAGAAGACTGTCGTAAAGCAGAATCTACGCTGTGTTTCGTCGAGTGAGTGAGGGTACCGGGGGGCCAATTGGGGGGAAAAGGGGTCAAAAGTTTGGCAGTGCATTTTTGACTCTACTTGCAGTGTTTGTGTTGCAGGTGTCTATGGGCGGCGGCAATAGGCTTACCGTCAGGTGATCCGTTTGCTCGTCTAAAATAATATTTTGAAATCGCTTGAAATTTCCGCTACTCTCTTACCTCTCGACGCAATCGATGCGTCGCGATTCAAAACGAAAAAAATGCCCAAATGTCATTTGGCGAATGCGTTTAACTGCCAAATTTATGGATGAGTAAACCCCTGGATTTGCGATACAGGGCACGTTGACCCGAGTGGTTGGGACTTGGCCGTTTTTTACCACTGATGTCAACAGCCAAAAATATTTTGGGGGTTTAAAGAACTCGTATTGTGGCCTGTGGCGAAATGTTTACCTGAAGATAAACTTTGGCAAGAAATTGTTGTTGAGCGACTTTGAATCAAAAGTATACATTTTTTATGTGATAAATGACAAGCACATGGATCTATTACCTGATGGTAAGCGATTGCCGACGCCCATTGATAGACACCTGCAACACCAGTACAGTCACAAAAGCGCTGCCAAACGTTAAACCCCTTTCCCACCAATTGGGTATTTGACAATTTTTTTTTATGTGTTTAATCAAAAGACGCCTCAATTTAAGAAACATCGTTGAAACAATCACTAGATTCTCATTTGAATAACCTGAGATATCACAACTTTACGAGGACATATTTTGGGCAAGCCCAAAAACGCTCTATAAAAATGGCTATTCAATTGTGACGTCACAACTCAAACTTCTGTGTGCGCGTCTAGTAAATTTTGTTTGGCAGCTATATCAAATGTTTCGTTTAAGTAAATGGTTTATAATAAAAGTTGGTGGAAAATGTAAGGGTAGTTCAATGATATATATATTTTTTAAAATACTTTAAAAATGGACTTGCCCATGAAACTTTGAATGCTCACAAAACCAGCTAGACGTTATATTTTAACTGAAAATGTTGGCCATTGGTTCTTATTTACCAATATTTTGATAGAGTCTCAATATTTTTTACTATATTGAGATTAGTTAAATACCCAATGGGAGCCCCGTTACCTGGGTAACAGGGCTCCAATGATGATGATGTCAACGATGATGATGATTCTGGAATCATTTAACGAAACACAGTGCAGGCGCTGCTTCACGCCGGTCTTCCGTAACATTGGTGAATCCGTGGTATTACCGGTCGAGCCAGCCCATTTATGCCGAAGCGTGGCTCTCCCACCGTTAATAGGTAAATAATGGTAGACAGCACACTTCCTTTTCCGAGTTAATAACGCTGCTAATGATGGTATTTCCGAGCATATACGAACTACGTGATCTTCAAAAAAGGGCTTTAATTCTTCCTTAAGAGCTGGTAACGCATTTGTTATGCCTCAAGTGTAGCATAATAATACGTTCTCGGGCGCCAGTGATCGCTTACCATCAGGTGAGCCGTTAGCTCGTTTCTTCGCTATAATGTAAAACAAAACCGCCTCCTACGTCTCCTCGCACTTCGAAGTATCTCCATAATCAATCAACAGTTGTGTTATGGTTAATTCATCAGCATAATATCCCTTGTTAATAGACTCCTGTCGCGTATATGCGAGCTAGTGATGGGCGATTGTTCAAAATCTTGACAATCGAATTATTCGAATGATTTTCATAATTAGTAATCGAATGATCATTCATCATTCGAATGATGAATGAAATATTCTAATGTTTCATTCGAATTATCATTCATCATGTAACATGCTTGCTTACTTAAAACCAGTTTAAGATAAGACAATTTTAAAGTATTTAACTTTAAAGTTTTGGTGCATTTTTTATAGTCTAGGTATATCTTTTATACGATAGATTATTTTTTATTCGAATGATTATTTTCATTCGAAAATTCGAATAGCTGGTTTGCGCAATTGAATAATTCGAATAGTCAGGTATTCGTTCTTATCCGCTGGCCTACCATCGCTCTCAGATAGACTTAAGAGAGTAAGCGAATAAAAACACTATAGGTACTAAATGTGGCCTTTTAGTATTTTAGCCTTTATTGACTGGTTTGTTCTTAAGTAAGAATTAAGTCGCTAAGTGTACTAACATCAGTACACGCTCCACTCAAGCTGTATAAATGTGTTAATTAAATCAAACATACCAGTTAGACGGGTCCGCCTGTCTCGCCACTAAACAGCCTTTATACGGCCTGACTAAAGGTGAACTGCATTTGAGATGGATGTAATTAAAACACATTTGTATTGTCTGTAAAATTATGCTTGTAATTAGTATAAAGATGTTGGAGTTAATTGGGGTTAAACAAGACAATATTTCACAAGTACATACAGCCACACATCAAAGTATACAAAACTGTCAAATTTCTTCAATCGACTCTCATCTTACTGTCATACACATTAGGTTGAATATCAATTGAGGAAATTTGACAGGTTGTGGTAACCTGATGTGTGGCTGTCGGTACATTTTTGGTCGAGCAAAAATAATGCTTCTAATTTTTCTATTATAGCTCGGGTTGTGATCACCAATCCGCATTAGGCAAGCGTGCTGGTTAAGCCGAATCCCATCATAGTAGCGATGACATGATTTTTTTATGATGAAGGCTTTTGCCCTGCAGTGGGACAGTATACCAATATACCGGAGTGATACCACTGCCTCACAGAAAACCGGCGCGAAGCTGTGCTGTGTTTCGCCGAGTGAGCGAGGGTACCAGAGGCCCATCGAGGAGTAAGGGGATAAAAGGTTAGCAGCGCACTTGTTGCATGTGTTCATGGGCGGTGGCAATTGCTTACTATCAGGGTGATCCGCCTGCTCGACTGCTACCTATCACATAAAAGAAGGATATATATAGGCTGATTTACAAATATTATATCATTACTGCCGACAAACTGTTGCACTGCCGACAAACTGTTGCACAGTTTGGCAGAAATACATATATGTTAAAGATTTGCTTTGTAAAACAATAAATAAAAAAATTAAAAAAAATAAATATTAAAAATCGTAAATAAAAATATTTTAATTTAAAACAAAATATTAGAAGAATAGAAATATAAAGAAGAAAGGTAGAAATACGCATAGAAAAATAAGACCTTCATTGCGAATTTGAACCTTCGACCTCCCGTTAAACAGACGCGCTTCTGTCCACTGAGCTACAGTCACTCTTAGAATACAGACAAGGTTAAGTTATCCCGCTGTGCGAAAATAACACTTATATCTTAGATATAAAGGTTCAAAATACAAAAAGAGTAACTCGACGTGAAGCTGTGTAGACAAGTGAATGCGTCAATAAGCCGGGATATGCGAAGTCACGCGAAAAGCTTGTATTAATATGCATATTCTAACATGGTGCAATAAACTTGTGGAAGACATGACTTGAAGAATGCAATAAATATGCAGACGAGCTTGAAGCCGTGTACCTATGTTACGTTCGGAAGCAATTTTCGTGCACTCGACATTGAAGTCGAATTAGAAATTTGTATGAACGAATGTATGAAATCTCTAAATTCGACTTCAATGCCAAGTGCACGAGAAATGCGAGAATATGAATGAGATGACATTTAGTACAGGGTGTATATGTGAACTTTATATCCCTTTAACCACGTCTTTTACCAATAATTTTGAATAGCATTTTATTTCGCGTAATAGTAATAACACAAAATAGTGGTAACAGTATCTAGTAGAGACAAACTTAAAGTAGGTTTTAAGCAATTAATTTCATCAAAATAACAGATACATGAGAATTGAGCAGTGGGATTTTAGTGTAGTAGGGCGACTGTATAATATCCTTCAAATAAACCTCGATTCAATTCAATACGATAAAATCAACCGGTTTGGCCACACGACACGTTGTGGGTGTCATAAGTTGTGTCATACGGCTCATTAGTTACGTGGCCTTGCTCGCCGGGGAAAGGTTAATCTCTGTGTTCTTTAAATATTATCTCGCATTAAGTAAGATGAAAGATAATGTTGGTAGGTGAAATAAAATTTCTTTGGTAAAGTGAGGACTCCATATCTATCGCTTTATAAACGAGAAAAAAGGCAGATGTGATTGCTAAATCCTCTAAAGCAACAGATTTGATTCTGAGATGATGTTTGCCGAAGTTTGCATCACAGAATGTACATACATGAAAGTCTTCGGTTGTTTTTGGGACATTAGTAAAATAATTAATAAAAACATTTTTAAAAAGTGGTGACATTTTTTCCTAATTGAAACTGCCAGGTTATTTTCCGTTTTGACGTTTAGAAGAAGCTTAAAACTTTTTGGTCGCAAAAGAAAACGAAAAAAGACTGGCTGCTATGTCAGGAAAAAAATACGAAAAGCCATAACGTTAGAGAAAGATTTTAACGTCATCTTTTACTTTTAATTTTAAAAATGGCTTTTATTTATTTTTTGGGATTCATCGGCCAGCTTTATAGAGTTATAAAACATTTTATTATCTTTAAAAGTATTATGAAAGTGTTTATGTTTTTATCCTACCTTTTTTACTTCTTTTCTACTACGATTCACTCATTTTTTTGTTGAATCATTTTGACTGTTGATTAAAGTTTTAATGCTAGTAAATCACCATGCGAGGACATTTTTGTATCGCATATTCTTAAATATCACTTCCATTACCCAGAACCGTACAAGAGACATTTAAATCACGATTTTCTCAGTAAAAAGTAGCCGAGTACAGTTGGCGTCTGCACCACTTTACGAGGTGAACTGTGAACCTTATTCCATTGCAATATGGTTCTATGTGGTATTTGTGCAGGCTGGATTTCTCAAGCATATATTTAGAGGAAACGTAGCCGCCAATTGGAGATCTGGGTACATTTTATGACTCAATCAGTCGAAGCAATTATGGCGAGATTTTGTATTGCGAGGTTTGATATCATTGTGGGTAGAGGGACCAATCAGTTGGGATCAAGGTGGATTTTGAGAAATTACATAGCCAGGTACCTACACTCTGTCAATAAACTACCTACTATTTTATTCTTAAGGAACTATTACGGAGTTCCATAGTATCAGTACCAAGTAGTAGTAGTACCAATGGAGCTACCATACTCTATGACGTAAGCGGGCAGTGGGGCTATCAGTTAATTTCGTGACTATACTCTGATTCATAATCATGTAAAGTAAACTGGCAGATGAAAATGACAAGTTTCTATGCATTTTGACATTTTGCATGTGTCGAATAGAGTGATAATGTATGGGCATGACACATTGACATCTGTCAGTTTACTTTACATGATTATGAATCAGAGTATAGGTATCTTCATGCAAATTATTATTAGGTTGTTTCAATTGTTGAAACTCCGATTTTTTTACTTGTTAATTTAAATGAACGTAAGTAATTTATATTAACTATTAGTGACGTGAAATTGTAAAAAATAATTAGTGAGTACCAAAATACCAAAATGGCGGGCGCATTCCATATTTTAGATAGATTTAAATTTTACAGAAAAAATGGATTTCAGGGCTGCCGCAAATTAAACATTGAAAATGACCCAAGTAGGTTATGGTTTTAATTTAACTCAATTGATAATTATATTTGATTCTGACTTAGAGCATTCAACCAACGATTCTGATAATGACATTTATATGACGCCATACAAACTTACATTCAATAAAAGTTTAAACGATATTCTTAGTTAATTTATTTTCCGTTGCTCTGTGTGGTCCCCCTACGGTAGAGGAAAACAGTCGAAGAGCGAGAAAGGGAAGTAAAAAAATAATTGAACACTGAATGCGCCGGCGCATTAAACTTAGTTTAACATTATTCAGCTCCGAGACCTCCGCGTCTCCGCTAAGTGCGATTGCACTTTAGTGTTTCGTATATCATCATCATCACCGACGTATTATACATCGTGTTTTAACCGTCTTACTCACTTCTCTAATCAATTTTCTCCAAGGAACATGCAAAATCAGAAAAGAGCTCCATCTAGAGTTCTTGTCAGATTAGGGGCAGGCTTTTTGATCCGTAGTTATCTTTAGTAGTTTAGGTGAAATTGACTAATAATAAAATCCTACTACTATTATAAAGGCGAAAGTTTGTATGGATGTATGGATGTTTGTTACTCTTTCACTTAAAAACTACTGAATGGATTTGAATGAAACTTTACCACAATATAGCTTATACATCAGAATAACACTAGGCTACAATTTATAAAAATATATTGTGTGGATTGTCCAAAATATGACGGTAAGTGTCAATAATTAACTCCACGCGTACGAAGTCGCGGGCGGCCGCTAGTATATAATAATAAAGTATATAATGTTATCAAAACTAAGTTTAAGTTAACTTAGACAATTAGTTAGAACCAATGGTCTTTGGCAGCATATGGATTGTAGTTGATATTTGGCCAATGGTTAGCCAATGAACTTAGCTGAGTGCTTTGTTGAAGTCACGGGAGACCCAAAGGCTGGCAGCTACTTCGCTATCCACTGAAGAAATGCTGCTAGCATTTTGAGACACTGCCACAGGGATCTCTTCAGTTTAAATTTTCCTTTTAGGTAGTTTCTTACCTTTACTTTTCAGTTATCATTTTTCCTAGCATTCGTGTTACTGTCCTCAAAAATAAAACGATTTAATTTCCTTGTTCCAGAACAGAGATGGCGCTGCTATGGTGCGTGCTAGCTTGCGCGCTTGTTTGTGCGCGCGCGCAGTCCAACTACGACTCGCAGGCGAACGACATCGAGTACCAGGGCAAGGACCTGCCGGAGGAGACGGTGCTGGATGGAAAGTCAGTATAGTAAATTAATCCATACTAATATTAATAAATGGGAACGTGTGTCTGTCTGTCTGTCTGTATGTTTGTCTTTCTTTCACGGCAAAACGGTGCGACGAATTGGACGTGATTTTTTCAAGAGTTGAGATAGTTTGAAGGGATGGAGAGTAACATAGGCTACTTTTTGCCCCTTTCTGACCCCCATTATTAGAGAAGTGGGGGGCGCGAGCGAAGCCGCAGGCAAAAGCTAGTTCATTATCATTATCAGCCCGATCGCCCCATCGGTCTAGTGGTTTGAGGGGTTATGGGGACAACTCGAACGAGAATTTGAAGATTTTTTGGCTGGTCACTGATCTAACCTTACCTAACTAATATTTTTGTGATGATAATAGGTACTGGCTAAAAACTCTACTAAACGTAAAAATATTGATGAAGCAATGACGAGCAAAATCTTGAAATTATCAGTATACGTTTGTTTCGAATTATAAGAACAAAGCCCGAGTTTGTGATCATTCAACCCGCATTAGTTAGGTACTTTCTTAATGCATTATACCTACTTTAGATTTTGCTTGTATTAAAATCCAGATCAAACCTTTCTGCTTATAAATTGTAAGCAGCAGTGGTCGATAGTGGTACAAATTGCGTATTTACTTGGCTTTACTGCAGAAAACGGGGCTAACCGCAATGTCCCGTACGTCGCTCTGATCTTTTAATCTGTGGTTCATGTTTTTGTTTTTTAACTGGATGACATTTAAACTTGAGGATGGAACATGGAACAGTTTAGGAAAAGGAGGGTAATGGCTGAGATTGCGGTAAAAAAACCAAATAAAAATAAAAAAGGACAAAATAGCACAGTAGAAAGTACAAAATACTAAATGCCAATAAATTTGAAAATACTTTTTACGTAAATTAGAGTAGAGAAAGATAAAAAAAGTATGTTTTGAGGTACAGTCAACAGCAAAAGTAGATGGTCAAAATTAAAAACTCTATACTCACTATTGAACGGAGTTCACGTTAGAACCGTATTTTTTTTTTATGTGATAGGTTGCAGACGAGCAGGCGGATCACCTGATGGTAAGCAATTGCCGCCGCCCATGGACACCTGCAACACCAGTGGAGTTACAAGTGCGCTGCCAACCTTATATCCCCTTCCCCCCGGGTGGGCTTCCGGTACCCTCACTCACTCAGCGAAACACAGCACAGGGGCTGCTTTATGCCGGTTTTCCGTATGAATCACTTTTGAGGCTATGCACGGAGTTTGCGCCAGAACTGTATGAATTTAACACCATATAGTTCTGAAGCGAAGTCCACTCAATAGTGAGTATAGAAAATAATTATTGATTTTGATTGAGGATAATTACAAAAAATTAAAGTTACCGTTAAAGATGAAAAGATAAAGTTGACATTATCAGCACTGATTTAATCGGAATGTGCTTGTTAACGAGGTACAGTTAAAAAGTGGCATCGTATTATATCTCAAAAGCTTTTCTTAGAGGCGGTCCACTCCTGGTTTTTTTATTTGATCAGTGGCACACGAGCAGACGGATCACCTGATGGTAAGCGATTGCTACCACCCATAGACACCAGCAACACCAGTAGAATCTTGTGCTCGCTTCGCTTTCACGCACGGCACGGGGCTACAAGACCGCCAACTACAAAACTTCGGGCTGACACTGAGAATGTTGAATGAAATAGTGCTAGTTCAAATGAAAGTAATGGCATGTCTCCCGGGTATGGCCGTAGTTGGGTCGCATACCCGACGTCGACATAAATCTGTATAGCTAATTATTAGCCTTAGGGTTTTCTATCTTGGGATGGGTTTCCATAGGCTGCGACGCCACGTCTTACTCTTCTTACACGCGTTACTTGTAATGGAAATAAAAATGTCGACCTATGCACTTTTGAGGAACTAATGTTGTCATCATCATCATCATCATATTATATGTCGCAGGGAAATGATAAAACCAGGGATTTAATCAAATCCCTAAGGGAAAACGATATGTTAAAATCACAACTCGATTTTATCATTTCCCTAAACAAATCTTGTGAATTGATCAAATCCCTGGCGACATATACACGAATAAAGCCAATTTAGTACGTTAAATCATAAAAATAAGTCGAATCGATCGGTAGAGTTTTTTTAAGTGAAAGATGGCAGTCGAGCAGATCATCTCATGGTAAACGATTGCCACCGCCCATAGACAACTGCAAATCCAGTAGAGTCACAATAGCGCTGTCAACCTTTAATCTGCTCTCCCCCAAATGGGCCTCCGGTACCCTCACTCACTCGATGAAACACAGCACAGGCGTTGCTTCACGCCGATCTACTCTGAGGCTGTGGTACTGCTCTTGTTGAGCCGGCCCATTCATGGCGAAGCTTGGCTCTCCCACGGATAAAAATACGAAGTAAAGTACCTAACCTAACTTTTTTACTTTTTAGAAAGTAGAATGCTTTTTTCCACTGACTTAAGGTACTTTTCTTACAAGGTCGATTTTCTTCCACCCTGAATAAGCTGATATTATTCCGTTCAAGCGTTTATCAACCCTAAATAGGCTAACTGTTAGTTAAATCTATATCTATATATCTATACTATTTATAAAGAGATAAATTCTACAGACAACGACAAGGCTTATACGTAAACCGAAAAACCAAACATGTGCGATGTAATAACACACAGCGCCATCTATTGGTTGCATGGGAAACTAATGCCCCGAAACGAAGTGAGGGCGGGCCACTAGTAAATAAATAAAAATCAATTTATAGTTCAAGCCAAAGACTTTATTAAGGTCTTTGGTTCAAGCATCCATGTTATTTTTTCTGCACCTCTCAAAGATAAGGCAATGGAAACGAACTTCAAGTCCACAGGCTATCTGCAAGTAATAGCAATATTTATCATGCTCTCCCCATAACAATGCTAGGGCCCTATGACTGCTGCGATTGGTCTAAGAGGTTCCCCTTCTGTGACAATGCCTTGTAAACGTCAGCCATTTTAGGAAACTATTGGTAAAATGTCCTGCTATAAGCAGTAGCCTATTTTAATTCTGATAAAAATAAATAAAATTTAATGCTTGGTTTAAAAAAACGTAATTTCATGAAGGTAGTTGGAAATTATAATAAATGAATAATAATGATAAATGTAAGACTTTTACTTAGTAATGAACAAAATTTATACCTAGTGGGTGTATTTTTATAGTAAGTATGTACCTATAGCTGATTTAAACAAACTTACAAGCACCTACAAAATGCAAATCAAATTCATAAAATCAATGAAAGGAAGTTTTTATTACATATTACTTACTTATATTGATATTTTAATAACCATGCACCTGTAATCTGTACTGGCAGCTTAAACAATAAATAAAAGAAAAATAAAATTAAGAAAAAATAATCGCGCCGAAAATTTGTAGGAAAACAAATGACAATCACTGCGTTGTACAAAATCTCGATATGGAATTTTTGTGTTTGCAAATTAATTAGGTAATAATGATAGGTTACGTACATAATGTTATGTATGACTGTTTTATAAAGTTTTATTATGTTAACTATAAAATTAGGCAGTCGTCGAACAAATGGATCTACATTGTTAAAAATTAATGAACTACATAGTTTATATTCTTGTTTTCTTTGTTTCAGGTGACGAAACTGGACGATTTGAGCCCTATTATATTCTTGAATAGGACTAAAGCTGAGTTGAACTGCACGGCAGGTTCTATGCAGGTATGTGAGGCATTTTATTTGAATTATTATTTAAGCTATGCCTGTTGTTGTTTTAATTAAATTTTATTAGGTGTCAAGGAGGTTTGAAAATAGTGCTTCTCTTTTGATAGACAGCGGCACACTGTACTGCGGCATTGATTTTATTTTATGAGATAGATAGTGATAAATGTGATGGAATTCCATATTTGTTGTATGTGATAGATGGCAGACGAGCAGACGGATCACCTGATGGGTAGCGACTACCGCCGCCCATAGACACCTCAACAGTAGAGTCACAAGTGCGTTGCCAACCTTTAACCCCCTTTCCCCCCATTGGGCCTTCGGTACCCTCACTCACTCTACGAAACACAGCGCAGGTGCTCATCTAAATGTGTTGTTGTGAAGGAAGGACCCAGACATGCGAAACGTACAGATTTCTGCAGTTTCCGTCTGCTCGTCCGCCACCGTATATAAAAAAAAATACAATAGGTCGTTGCCCGGTACATAAACCACTTGATGAACGGGGCATTAAATGCCAGGCCGTAGGTATCGGTGAGTATACCAGGGTCCTGTGTCCGATTATTTACCGGATCGACCAAAAAGTACCTATGTTTCGAATTTTTCGATCTTAACTCGGGTGTGTGATCACGAATCCGCATAAGGCTAACGTGGTGATAAGCCTAATCCCATCATAGTAGCGATGACTTGATTTCTATGATGGAGGCCTTTGCCCTGCAGTGGGACAGTATATAGGCTGATACTAATGAGGTCATTGCCATCGATCGATGACCGTTGATTGCGTTGTTTCATCAAAAACTCGATGAAAGACAGGAAATACTTAATTAGATACTTAGATAGTTCTTTAACCTTGTTAATGGGTCAGTAGCTCTAATGAATAGCTACGTACCTTCATTGGCAATCCACTAACGTTTAATAGTTGCGAACTTCTACTCTAAAGGGTATCTTTGCTACTCTTCTACTTCAAGTTTCTACTTGAATGTTTTAGATAAATATTGTAACATTTTTGTATATATTACTTCTTGATTGGAGTTAAAATTGTCAAATACTCATTACGCAAAAGCGACTTTTTAATTTCCATAAAATAACAATGTTAAAAGAAATTTAAAAGTTCAACTAGTTCACCCTACAAAGATTCAACCAGTTGAACTTTTCAACTTCACTAATTAACATTAGAGACAGTAATTTTCGAAGGTAAACAAGATATTTTTATCGTAAATTAATTTTACTGTTGTAGCTGCGCCCTATGGGTTTACCACACTGTTGTTAAATTATCGTTATATTTTGAATTACATAATAATATACCTTACGTATTTAATATATAGAGGTACGAGTATAAATATTATATATGTAAGTTAGGTATGAGATGTTTCATGCAAACCTATACCTAATAGTTTTTACGAGAAAGATACATTCACACAAACTTTCTAGTATTATGTATAATAATAGTACGATTATTACCTTTTTTCTAACACTTTTTTGTTGTTGTCCAGTGCTTTGGAATTTAAGTAGAATATTATTAAACACACCTAGGGTAATTAACTAGCAATTTTATCACCCCAAAGTCATAAAACTGAATGAAACATTTACGATATCAAAACAGGAGTTAGATAATCTCTGTGTGGTCGAGCGATTAAATACAAGTACTTGCATTGGATCGTTTATAACCGCAGCTGGCATAACAGAGCCGGACTAGCCGTTTAAAAGGGGGCATTGCGTCCTACGAGCCCCGGTTACTGGGCCCAAGGTTTTACATGACCTCATGCTTTCTTCTTTTTTTTCGTATGGGTTGTCCGCTATTGGGCGTAAGGTGAGCCCATTTCGCGTGTGGTCGTTTTTCAACCCATCCAGCTAAGTTTTTCCAGGAATTCTAAAAGCGCCTTAGCACTGCTGAAAATTGCGCTTCCTCCGAAGAACAAAGTCCAATCTCCTGTATTAAATAAACATTATTGCAAATTGGACTTTATTCTTTGGAAACTCATGTCTTAAAGGCCACCGAGTTTTAGATGACCTCTCGCATAAATGCCTCAAGTTATAAAATACTCTCACAGAAGACCGGCGTAATGAAGCGCCTGCGCGCACTTGTGACTCCACTCATGTTGCAAGTGTTAAAAATCGGTGGCACTCGCTTACCATCAAAAGATTCGTCTGCTCATTAGCCATTTACAATAAAGTTTCTCTCACCTTTAGAGAGAGGGGCATGCGCTTTAAAGGTCCCCGCGGCTGACACGCCTGATGGCTGCACCTCTTTACTTATGTGTTAAGTAAAAATTAGTTGCACTTGCCCGATAGCTCCTGGGTTAATTCGAAGGCATGCTATAGGGCCCTGCATTGATTATGCGGCCCTGTACAACATCGTATCGAATCGTCTATATCCGCCAGCAACGGGATCCGAGTGATACAAGTAGTTTATAGGGGTATTTTATGATTTAAGTGATAGGTGGCAGACGAGAAGACGTATTAACTGACGGTAAGCTAATATGGCCGCCGTCCATAGACACCTGCAACACCAGTAGAGTAACAAGTGCGCTGACGGTACCCTCACTCATTCAACAAAACACAGCACAGAGGTTTTGTTTTATGTTCTTTCTCTATTAAATTTTATTCTGTTTATTTTTTACAGGTGGAGCTTAAATTCCATGAGAAGTTCTATGGGATCGCATACGCAGATTTTGATAGACAGTCAGCATGCAAGGTGGCTGGCAAGGGCGCGATGTCGTACAGGCTGGAGCTGCCTCTGAAGGGATGCGGCACTCGACAGGTAATTTACAGCTCTGTAGAGCTTAGTTGTGTTCTTCGGAACTAGATGGCGCTAGCTGTACTTTACATCTCGCTGGTATGATAAATTTGTATTTGTGCATTCAATTCCTATTTCGGTTAGTAGGTATTAAAGATGGGACTCTAGGGATTCGTGGTAAAGCGATTGATAGAAGATCTCTGATATGGTAAATGTGTAGTAAGTACGTTGGTTTTGTAAGAATAGCCATACAAAGATCTCCAATGAAAAATTCAAAGATCTTATACTTATATGTGCCACAATATCTGAAAGTACATACTACATCATAAGATATATCTCTAAATCATAAATAAATACTACATCATAGGTACACCTTTACACCTAACAATTTAGTGCCTCGCCCTCATTTCGTTCTGGGATTTAATTTTGATATTAGTTTCCTGCTGTACCAACAGATGGCGCTGGATGTTGATTAAATCACGAATGTTTCGCTTCTTCGGTTTATACTCTTTATAATAGTCTAAAGAATTTACCTTTTTTTTTTTGCATAATATAAAGATGTAAATTCCTTGCAGGACCCTCTGCGAGTGTTCACAAACAACATAGTGGTGCGTTTCCACCCCAACCTAGAGATGGAAGGGGATGAGGTGATCACCATCGTCTGCCGGTACCCCCCTCCAGTGGTTCAGGAACCCATCCCGTTCCCTATCTTGGCTCCGTAAGTACTTATTGGCTTATTAGGTTTAGATTAGTGGTTTCTAGAAGTTTTACCGTGTATAGTCCGAGGCAAGAAAGTGTAGTTATGACCTTGAGTGCGCAGAAACCAATTTTGATAGAAAGTATTCTTTTTTACAAGTGCGCAAAATAACGGTCATCGCTATACTTTCGTGCCTCCAGCTGCTATACATTGAATACTTATCTAGTGATCTTCAAGAAAAGGGCTTATTCCTTCCTTAAGAGCCGGCAACGCATTTGTAATGCCTCAGGTGTTGCAGATGTCCGTGAGTGGCGGTGATCACTTACCATCAGGTGAGCCATCTGCTCGTTTGTCCGCTATAATGTAAAAAAAAATTGAGGTAACAGAAATACTATTCAAGATAACAGAAATATGTTACAAGTGTAATGATGATATGAAAAGAAATATAAAATTATTTGAAGATTTGAATATTTTCTTATTAACATAAATATTATTGTAAATTTTAATGCAAACTAAGTATTATAAGATAGCCTATCAGTGTCACTGTTGCCCTAAGGGCCTAATATGAAGTAGACGATACGTGCAAATCGGAGTTCCCCTTTCATTCACACGCACCGCGTGCGCTTTTGTTTGAATGTGACAGGTATATTCATTCGTTATTGTCAGTCTTGTGTCAGCCCGAAGTCTGGAAGTTGGCGGTCTTGTACCCCCGTGCCTCGGAAAGCTCGTTAAGCCAATAGTCCTGCGCCCAATCTCTCTTCGGTCGTGTCACACTAGTGTCCTATCGAATGAAGAGTTTTACATGACCTCGTGCTCTCTTCTTCTTTTTCTTATGGGTTAAGTTAAGGGTAAGGGAATAGAGAGTGCACCTTTATTTGCGCACACGCTGGAGCACTATCCTGCGTACATGGCAGATCTTTAAGATTGGCCGCCGTAGGTGAATATCGGTTGAAGGATTTTTTACTTAATCCCTTTTTCCAGGAGTCCCGAGTCCCCTCTACCAGTGGCATCCCCATTGGCCGGGACTCACATCCTCATGATCATCTGTGCGATCCTGTTCCTGACCCTGCTGCTGCTGGGTCTGGGTGTATCGTACCTGTGCCTGAGGAGGCGGGCTCTGCCTGTGCCAAGGAAGCTGATCGATGACTCTTCCATCTCTATCATCAGCAGGGAGAGTATACAGGGTAAGTGAATTTGCAATATTTTTTTAAATAGTAAATAGTGTTGATGGTATACCATTAGATTTAAAAGTAGCTTTATCATGTTTTTTTTGTGATATATATGGCAGACAACAGATGGATCATGATGGTAAGCGATTACTGCCGCCCATGGACACCAGCAACACCAGTGGTGTCACAAATGCGCTGCTTACCTTTTTACCCCTCTTCTCCTGGATTGGGCCTCCGGTACCTGTAGGTACCGGCAGTGAGGGTTCACTCACGCACCGAAACACTGCCTCACGGCGGTTTTTTGTCAGGACGTGGACTACTCAGGTCAAGCCGGCCCATTCATGCCGAAGCGTGGCTCTCCCACTGTCTTTGTTTTGATTTCTCAAATAGCCTTTTATCTCCAGAGGTAAAGATACCCCGGGCGCACCCCGTGTACCCGGTGGCGGCGGAGAGCGCGAGCGTGGCGTCCGACACGATCCCCTCGGACTACCCGTCGGAGACGCCGTCGGAGGCCGACCACGTGCACGCCAACCAGGCCTTCGTCGTCGATGAGTCTTACCACAGTGAGGGTGAGTGAGACCTTACACTAGCTGAAGATTTTTTTTTTAATTTGATGACAATCAAGATGACCCCACTTGGCCTGATGGTAAGCGGCGTGGGAGCGTGTGGTGCTTTATTAATTTTCTAGCTGTCACCCGCGACTTCGTCCGGTTGGAATATGAAGTATCTTTAGGCAGCATTTTTAATTATCTATTTAATCATTTTCTCCCCCGCTTCTAACTCCTTGCAAACCCCTTTTCGCAATAAAAAGTAGCTCTAGACCATCTTTATACCAAATTTCATTCAAAATCCGTTCAGTAGTTTTGGCGTGAAAGAGTAATAGACAGACAGACGGATTGACTTTCGCATTTACAATATTAGTTAGGGCTAGTGGCCGCCAGCGACTTTGTATGCCATATTTTGGACAATTCACAAAGTATATTTTAATAAATTGTAGGGTACTTATAAGCTATATTATTGTAAAGTCTCATTAAAATCGATAAGGTAGTTTTTGCGTGAAAGATGAGCAAACATCAATCCATCCATACTTATAAACTTTCACGTTATTAATATTAGTGGAATTGCACGAATTAAAAAGTATAATTTGAGCACTTAATGCCTTACAGCATTCTCTACCAGTCAACTATTGGGTGAGTCAGAAAATTTTATTCCGGCGTAAAATGATAATTACCTAATATAATTTTGTTCATTAATTAAAATGAAATATATTATATATACGGGAGGGATTATAATGATAATATATTATAATATACACATCATTAAATACGTACTACTCGTAGAATATTTTACCTAATATAATATTGTTCATTAATTAAAATACAATATATTTTATATATGGGAGGAATTATGTGATAATATAATATACACGTCATTAAATACATAAATATTTCCACTCTGTACCAATAGATGACGCCGAGATTTTACGGTGTGTATAAGTAGGAATACATGAGATTTGTCGATGTCTATAGAATTTATCTCTTTGTAAATAGTATAGACTATACAATATTAAATCAAATTAACAGTAATAAGTATGAATGCGTGTCAAATTAATGATTTTTTAATAATTAATTGTATAATCACATATTTTTATTACCTAACCACAACGAGATACCTGTACGGAGTTGAACATCTAAATTAAAATCTAATATTTTCAATGGAAAGTTAGGTAGGTATTAATGAATTATAACAATGTTAATTATGTAAACCATTTTAATCACCAAATTATTTGCTTAACTTCGTAAGACCCAAAAACCTTTTAAATGGCAAAAAACGATTGATTTTTCTGGTCTGGGCCTTACGAAGTTAACTACGTAAAAAAATAATAACCTTTTTTTGCCTTTAATAATAAATTGTTATATCTCCATTGTTTGATATTAATGAAAAATCTAATGAGAAAATTATTAATTAATATATTAATTGAATTAAAACAAAGTAACCTCACTAACCCAGATAGCAAGCGAGCTTGCTTCAAACTTGATTTTTAGATTGGTCCACGTCAAACATGAAAAATCAAGTTTATGACAAAATTTGCTGTAAGCTTGTTGATTAAGGTATGATGTTTCAAGGCTTTGATAATTTTGAAGCAAAGTTCGACCGCAAATATAAAATTGTAATGCTATGTATTTGTACTAGATTACCAAGTTATTTGTGCGGTTCAGGGAAACCGAAACGAACTCTGTGCATTTTGTTTAGCAAGCAAACCGGAAATCATCATCAAGCAACCCACGTTCGTCCACTGCTGGACATAGGTCTCCCCTAATGCACGCCACCGCTCCCGATTTTCGGCCACTCTCATCCAGCTCACTCCAGCCAGCCTTCGAATGTCGTCATCCCATCTTGTAGCAGGGCGTCCAACACTACGTTTGCCGAGTCCCGGTCTCCACTCAAGGACCTTATGGCTCCAACGGTTGTCAGTTCTGCGGCTAATGTGACCAGCCCACTGCCACTTCAGTTTGCTAATTCGGTGGGCTATGTCGGTGACTCTGGTTTTTGCGGATTACATCATTTCTGATGTGGTCCTTCAAGATACTCGTGTTGTTCTTCAAGAAAGGCGACAACCGCAAATATAAAATTGTAATGCTATGTATTTGTACTGGATACCAAGTTATTTGTGCGGTTGACGTGTTTATTTTCTACATCGCGATGACGAGATTTTTTTCCAAACAATGACTACCAGAAGTCCAATTTCATGGATTCAGAGTCATGGATTCTTTATTGCTAATCGTGAATGTTGTGGAGCGCCACTCGGGGACGTCTGCCACTGCGTCCTGCTTTGGGAAAGTGTGTAGGAACTGAGACAAGTTTTTTATATGATAGGTAGCAGACGAGCAGGCGGATAACCTGGTGGTAAGCAATTGCCGCCGTCCATGATGAACACATCAACAAGTGCGCTGCTAACCTTTTATTCCCCTTCCCCCCCGATTGGCCTCCCAAACTTTGTTATGTCAAACTTGCATACACTTTATAGAATAATTTTCTAGTAAGTTTGTTGCTTCGGAACTAGAAAGTTTGATTTAACCTCGCCTCAAGTTTATACACTTGCCACGGCAAATTTGAGACAAAGCTTCATGTTTGATACATCAAACCTATCGCAAGTCAGTTTCAAGGTTAAATTGTTATCTGGGTAACAACTAACTCTAACAGGTTACGGCGAAGCGCACGAGACGAGCGCGTCTAACGGTCGGCTGATGATGGCAGGGCCCCCGCCGCCCGCGTTCGACGTGCGCGTGCGCGTGCAGAGGCCCCCGGCGCCGCCCTCGCCGCCCTCCACCATCACTGCGACAGAGACCGACGCGGGCAGCATGAGGTGAGTGACGTCACACGATTGAAGGCCTACACGAAACCGAATTTACGACGTTTTCCTCGTCCGTCGTAACGCCCCGTTGTTGGTCTATTGGTTCGAAAACCAATGAACCAACAGGGCGTTACGAAGGACGAGGATCCAGGAAACCGAGATCACAGCCGTGATCTCGCGGGTCCTGGATTCGATTCCCGGGTCAAAAAATGTAGGTTTCAAAAATCGATGAATAGTAACGGCAATTTTGTTCCATACATTAGAAAATTAAAATCGGGAAATCCGATTTCATTTCCTTAGCATACTCAATCGATGTTTTAAGAAAATTGTTACATATTATTCAATTTGTTCTATCACTATTTTGATCAATGAAAAACTGTCAGCGATATCATCTTATCGCGAAAAGAGTTTAATTGAATTAAACATACATATGCATGGAAAGCACCGGTTTGTATACACTGAGCTAAGCTAAGTTTTTTTTATGTGGCTGTTTAATACATAAGCTATACGATAAAAGCTATGCACAATCGCATTTCAGACACATGATGATGATCGAGAACGAGCGGCAAGAGTCCATCCGCACCGTGTCGCCGGTGGCGCTGCCGCTGCCGGCGCGCGCGGCGCACCTGCCGCCGCCGGAGAGGCCCCCGCGGCCGCCCGCGCACAGGGCTGTGCAGGTCAGTACTGACGACATGATGACGATCAACGAGCGGCAAGAGGCCATCCGCACCTGCCCCCGCCGGAGAGGCCCCCGCGGCCGCCCGCGCACAGGGCTGTGCAGGTCAGTACTGACGACATGATGACGATCAACGAGCGGCAAGAGGCCATCCGCACCTGCCCCCGCCGGAGAGGCCCCCGCGGCCGCCCGCGCACAGGGCTGTGCAGGTCAGTACTGACGACATGATGACGATCAACGAGCGGCAAGAGGCCATCCGCACCTGCCCCCGCCGGAGAGGCCCCCGCGGCCGCCGCGCACAGGGCTGTGCAGGTCAGTACTGACGACATGATGACGATCAACGAGCGGCAAGAGGCCATCCGCACCTGCCCCCGCCGGAGAGGCCCCCGCGGCCGCCCGCGCACAGGGCTGTGCAGGTCAGTACTGACGACATGATGACGATCAACGAGCGGCAAGAGGCCATCCGCACCTGCCCCCGCCGGAGAGGCCCCCGCGGCCGCCCGCGCACAGGGCTGTGCAGGTCAGTACTGACGACATGATGACGATCAACGAGCGGCAAGAGGCCATCCGCACCTGCCCCCGCCGGAGAGGCCCCCGCGGCCGCCCGCGCACAGGGCTGTGCAGGTCAGTACTGACGACACTGATGACGATCAACGAGCGGCAAGAGGCCATCCGCACCTGCCCCCGCCGGAGAGGCCCCCGCGGCCGCCCGCGCACAGGGCTGTGCAGGTCAGTACTGACGACATGATGACGATCAACGAGCGGCAAGAGGCCATCCGCACCTGCCCCCGCCGGAGAGGCCCCCGCGGCCGCCCGCGCACAGGGCTGTGCAGGTCAGTACTGACGACATGATGACGATCAACGAGCGGCAAGAGGCCATCCGCACCTGCCCCCGCCGGAGAGGCCCCCGCGGCCGCCCGCGCACAGGGCTGTGCAGGTCAGTACTGACGACATGATGACGATCAACGAGCGGCAAGAGGCCATCCGCACCTGCCCCCGCCGGAGAGGCCCCCGCGGCCGCCCGCGCACAGGGCTGTGCAGGTCAGTACTGACGACATGATGACGATCAACGAGCGGCAAGAGGCCATCCGCACCTGCCCCCGCCGGAGAGGCCCCCGCGGCCGCCCGCGCACAGGGCTGTGCAGGTCAGTACTGACGACATGATGATGATCGAGAACGAGCGGCACCTGCCCTCGCCGGAGAGGCCCCCGGACAATGAAACTCATTTTGAGTTTTTTTTAATAACTCTGGAATATAAATAACACACAATAAATATGTTAGAATAAAAAATCTTGAAAATATAACAAAGAGGGCCCTTACACCTCCACTCAGAAAAAAATATGATAATTAAACAAAGCAAAATACAACTAAGCACACACACCACACGATTTAGATTAATATATTCAATTATGTAAGCACACGTGGAGCAACATAGCAATTTTATTATAATTTTATTTCATATGATTGTAGTGTATCAACATTAATACAGTTATTCTCGTGCATCGCATCAAAAAATCCTTAATACCTCACACCAAACTAGGTCCATGACAAATAACTACCTATAATGTACACACTTTGATACGCCATATTTCATAATATCCACATATTTATCATCACATAACAATAAAGTTTTAATTAAGTACATACATGAAAATGTGATTCAGCTTGACCTAAGTTTACTTTTCATCTAATATGAGTGTTCTACTATTTAATTAAAGGCCTTTTAATAAGTTAAACTTAACATAACCTCAAACCTCAAAGTGGCTCAAGTACATAATATAAAAATGGCCGACCATATAAGAATGGCGCCCAACGTGTAACGCACGCTTACAGGTTGTATTTGTGAACATTCAGGTACCTACATCCATTTAACTACGTGTTCTACCCACCATTTTGAACAAGATTAAATTTTGTTCTTAAAAATAACGAAAATTCATAGCAACTTTTTACAAAATGACCATGTGATAAAATAAAAGTTAAATATTTTTTATGCGAATTTCCAGAAGCCATTGAACAAATGTTGTTCAGAATGGTTGGTAGAAGTCATTGTTAAAGGAATGTAAATGTCCACAAATACAACCCATATTTTTAAAAAGTTATTTTTTTTCATTTGTCACTTCCAAAACTTCATTAGAAGGTCTCAAACAAATCATTGTCATCACCGTAATATCACGTTTCCATCACACTAACCAGGAGTGGTCGCGGCGGCCGCGCTCCATCGCGTCGCTCAACACGGAGATGACCGACACGCACTCGGTCACCGAGGTGACTGACAGGTCTCATGCGAGGATGTTCCATATTAAGGTTTGTGTGTGTTTTCAGAGGTTTTCAGTTGGGGGTTAAGGCACAAAATAATTACACACAGAAAGTAGACTGCCCACTAAGATCCAAAAACTGTCATGTACTCACGCATGCGCACTAACGGGGAAATACGCCTTTTCGACCACATTAATCCTAGCCTATGACATAAGATTGTTGAACCGTCAAGGTCTGTGGTAGAGGCCGCGCGCTTATGTACTCATGCCGGGCAACAACCCTAGCATATGTCAACGAACTCTTCTAAATTCAATATCAGGCTGAGTCTACCTTCTGTGTGTAATTATTTTGTGGTTAAGGTGCGGCTTCTTATTTAGTGCATACTTCGATCGTATAATCTCTACATATACTATTTGGTCATTCTCATCCAAATGTCATTACCGTCATCATCATCATTATCATTTCAGCCAATAGACGTCCACTGCTGGACATACCTCCTCCAATGTTCTCCGCACAGATCGGTCCTATGCTACCCGCATCCAAGGGATTCCCACGACCCTCACCAGATCGTCGGTGGGGGGTGGGGTCACCCTGTGAGGCGAATAGACCTAATTTTCTGAATACGAGTAATCGTTAAATTATAAGATTCTGATGTCATTAACAGAGGTACCTATATTATGTTTTTGGAATCTGCCACGGTAATGAAATTTTCGTGAGAATAACCCAATTCCAAACAATTTCTGATTTTTGCAAAGCCTTAGCGTAATAGGATAGGATACCATATCCTAGTACCTACCAATCCTATTACAACATTTTAATATTCTTAAGACTGGTGTCACCAACATTCATTTGCACTAAGAATTTGTGTTGTTAGTCAATATAAGTAGGTAATGCTATCCGCTATAGTTACTGCACGTTCTCTATAAAAATATTTATATTTATGCTTTATACAGGCTGGAAATGCTTTGATGTTTTACTCTTAATATTTATTCTATACGTATCTGCTAAGTTTTTACTTAGTACGTATACAGAGTGTAGCTGTAAACATTTACATCCCTTGAACCACGTTTTTTATGTTTATTTTTCCGTTTTGGAAATACGCATAAAAAACAACTTTTCATACAAAGTCGGTCACGTGACTTGTTCATTTTGTATGGGGAGTAGAAAACTTTAAATTTTCAAAAGAGAACAAAAGTTTGTTCCTAATGGTTGGTAGGAATGTAAATCTGCACAGATACACTCTTGCTAAAGTGTGAAGTGTTAAATACTGGTAGAACGTAGAAAGAGCTTTTATGAATATTAATATTATGGCATTTGGAAATACAGAAACCTCCCCCTCCACCCCCCGTGATGAGTGAGCGCCTCGAGACTGAGGAGCAAGAGATGCTGATGGAAAGCCTGGAGCCGATCCCAGAGACACCCATCATGCCAGCCAGGTAATGTATACCAGTATCAGCCTATACCTACACTCTTCCACTGCAAAGGCCTCCATAGAAATCAAGTCATCGCTACTATGATGGGATCAGGCTTAATCACCACGCTAGCCTAATGCAGATTGGTGGATTGGAAATAAGGTAAAAGGGAAAAATTTGTCTACCGCCCCACTTGGCAGATACCCACCACGCTACTTCACAATTTCTTATTGTCAGGCAGCCTATTATAAAAATACTAATACACACGGGAATCTAATAGAAAGAAAATACATTTATTAATCTGGACACCACAAAACATAATATACCTACTCATCATCATCATCAGCCCGGCAGTACCCACTGTTGAGTATAGGCCTCCTTTCTTTTCCGCCAAAGTTCCCGGTCCTAAGCTGCTCGGATCCAAGCAGGACCTCCTATTTTGGTGATACCATCGACCCATCGTGCTGCTGGACGACCAGGATTTCGTTTGCCCATTCCTACCTACCTATTACAGACAATTAACAACAAACACAAGAAATCCCAAAACAACACAAGAAAACTCAAGTTAATTTGTTACATGTCATTTACAGGAAACCAGAGATCACATCTCACGTCGTGGACGATGTGTTCCTGCGCACGATCACTGAGAAGAAGACGATCGAAGACATCGAACGGCACAAGCGCCTCGTCACCCAGTACAAACAGGTCAGTTTACTACTAAAACCTAGTGCAAAATAAGTAACTAGCACCAAATATTTTATTTATGTGATAGATGACAGAAGACTTGAAGGATAACCTGATGGTAAGCAATTGGGTATTTGACTAATCTCGATATAGTAAAAAATATTGATACTCTATCAAAATATTGGTAAATAAGAACCAATGGCCAACATTTTCAGTTAAAAATATAACGTCAGCTGGTTTTGTGAGCATTCAAAGTTTCATGGGCAAGTCCATTTTAAAAGTATAAATTAAAAAAAATATATATCATAGAACTACCCGTATATTTTCCACCAACTTTTATTATGAAACCATTTACTTAAACGAAACATTTGATATAGCTACCAAACAAAATTTACTAGACGCGCATACAGAAGTTTGAGTTGTGACGTCACAATTCAATAGCCATTTGTATAGAGCGTTTTTGGGCTTGCCCAAAATATGTGCTCTTAAAGTTGTGATATCTCAGGTAATTCAAATGAGAATCAAGTGATTCTTTCAACGATGTTTCTTAAATTGAGGCGTCTTTTTGATTAAACACATAAAATTTTTTTTAGTCAAATACCCAATTGCCGCCTCCCACAGACAGATGCAACAACAGTAATGGCACAAGTGCGTTGCTAACCTTTAACCTCCTTTTCCAATTGGGCCTCCGGTACCTTCATTCACTCGATGAAACACGGCGCAAACGCCGCTTCACGCCGGATCTTCTGTGAGGCCGTGGTATGACTTCAGTCAAGCTGGCCCATTCATGCCGAATAAAAAAAAAACTTACTTTATTTCTCACTCGTGTGATGAACATTTGTATTTGTTTAGGGTCTGGGTGTAATATAATAATGTATTTAAGTTTTATATTCGTGTTTCCTCTGTTGTCTAACAAAGTGCTTAAGGTACTTAGTTTGGAGTCAGGTCAATGTATGAGAGATGTGTGAATTTATTTATTATTAATTTGTCAGGTGCCACCTCCGCCACCACAGTTCGACGTCACCATTCGAAACCATACCTTACCTGAAGCTCAGTGGGAGAACTTCTCGGACATCAGCAGCGCGTCAGGCATGACGCTGACGCCCAAGATGGAGCGAGTGCCTCTGTCGCTACCGCCTCAGAAATATATTGGTAAGTGCAGTTAGGCACAGAATCATAAGACGTCCATCCACTACTGTATATACCCTATATATCCTATCTGTATATAACCTTCTCCTTTCATCACTCCCTTTGGTCTTCGATCAGCCAACCTTAAACACTGTTTTCTTCGCTACAATATTTCAATATTATCAGACCAGTGAACGAGGAAAGTTGCGTACAAGAAGTCGTAGCCGTGGAAGGCCGCCTACAAAGTTGACCAACAATCTTGTGAAGGTCACGCATGGGAATTCTTTAGTAGGCGGAGGCAACATTGTAGGAGGCCTATGTCCAGCTGTGGACGTCTATGGGCTGAACTTTTAGCAGATGGTCTATCGGTAGACCAGTCTTTTGAAAAGCGTCGAGCTCATCACGCCATCGTCGTCACTTATTTTTATCACCATTCTTCCACTTATTCATTGAACATGTCTGTTTGTATTGGTCTGGGTGTTTTCTATGTATTATAAGTATGTATTTACAAAAGAAAAGTATTATATGTATATATTTGTAATCCCACTGTTGGTTCTGATATCTGTAACTTAGGTGCTACCTATCTCAGAGTCAGATCAATGTATGTGATGTGGTGAAATATTATATTATTACTAGCGGCCGCCCGCGACTTCGTCTGCGTAGAAAAGTAACTTTTTACCCCCCTTTCAACCCCTTACAACCCTCTTTTCGCAATAAAAAGTAGCCTATGTCCTTTCTCAGGGTCTAGATTATCTGTTTACCAAATTTCATTTAAATCCGTTGAGTAGTTTTGGCGTGAAAGAGTAACAGACAGACAGACAGACAGAGTTACTTTTGCATTTATATATTAGTATGGAAGTATGGATTATTATATTATTATACTTGTTTCCATCATTTTGTAAAGAACTATTTTTTTTAACCTTGACCCAGGCAAAGGCGGGCCAGACCTATTCTCCCCCGAGCTCATCAAGCAGACCCACGTCCGCCAGCCCCACTCGCCGTCAGAACTGCCCCTCCTGCCGGAGTTGCCTCCCGCGCGCAACCCGCTCTACCGGGAGGAGGACGACGAGGACGTGCCGGAGCCGACGCCGATGCCGCCGGTGCCGCCCAACTGGAGTGTTCTCACTAGGGTGCTGAAGACGGAAGCTCAGGATGAGGTGAGTATACTCTGATTCATAATCATGTAAAGTAAACTGACAGATGTCAATATGTCATCCCCATACATTATCACTCAATTTGATACATGCAAAATGTCAAAATGCATAGAAACTTGTCATTTTCATCTGTCAGTTTACTTTACATTATTATGAATCAGAGTATAGATTAATAATTTAACTGTTAAAGTTTTTGATACCTTTTGCAGTTGGAATCTGTAACACCATGTACCTATCAATGTGTATTTTGGCAAATATAAAAATGTTTATGTTGCTGAGCCACAAAAAAAAAACAGAAATTTGAAAATTTTAATGGAAAAATTTTGGTATCCCGTGTGGGGCGAAAAGGGCCACTTACATTTTCCTGATTCTTTTGGAAGTTGACAATATCCTAGGAGTCATGTAAGTCTCGTTTATATGGAAAAAAAGCGTCCATTTTTCTTCAACCAGTGTATATTAGATGTACTTAGACATTAAGTTTTTTCATTCTACTTGTAACATTGTTAAAAAAAATAGTAAACTGTATGTTTCTTGCATTATCTATAAGAAGCTGTATACATACTATACACACGTTTTTGTGCTGCGGAAAAGTGTACCTCAGGGCTTTGTAATGGGTCCCTTCCTTTTCCTAACAAAATCAGCTTTTACATATCTTACTGTAGATAATGCAATCAAAGTTAGTGTTAAAATAATAAAAAATACTAAATTTACTTCCAGGTGCTACTAGAAACCGAACGCAATTTCCGTCTGACTCGCGAGGAGCGTCTCCGCTGGCGCGAGCTCATCACCCACGAGAGCACCCTCCGCCGAGAGCTGGCCAGGTCCTCCACACGCGAGGAGTTCTCGCGAGTGGCCCATGACCATCGCTTTGCCCCTCTGTACACGCCTCACAAGTGGGAGGTCATCATCCGCATCCTCACTCCACCTTTGGATAAACCCAAGGTAACGAAGCAAAATGCCTAAAAATACTTAGAACAATATTCTTTGGTCTAGCAGTTTTATGTATCAGGCCATGTTCTTGGGGTCCTGGGTTCGATTTACGGCTCGAACAAAAAGTATGTTTAAAATTTAACAAAGTCTGGTTTTTTGATCACCAACCGTATTAAGCAAGCGTAGTGATTAAGCCTATTCCCATCCCATGATGGAGGCCCTGCAGTGAGTTTATAGGCGGATCGCATTGATCACTTCCAATAATATTGATTATGAATTTATGATCCCTTTGGTTTCAAATAGAGATAAACAAAAGTACTTTAATTCTTTCTTCAGAATCGCTACCGCAAGAAATCAGAGTGGGACTCTCGGTCCCGCCGTAGCTCCCTCCCGACGCTCTACGAATACGACAGCGACGCCACGTCGCTGAGGGAACCTCAGAGGTCGCGCAGGTCCTCTTACCGCAGTGACCACGTTGATATGAGGTAAAGTACTTTAATTCAGTTCAATTTATTTTCCGCAGTAACAATATGACTAATGTTAGTAGTGCTTACAAACTATGTTAGGATTATTTTAAGTTATAGGTAAGTAGGTACACCATGAAAAATGCAAGTAAATGAAATTAAATGCATAACCAACAATCACGGAACTTGAAGAAGGACTCGAATCGATGAATGGTAGGTACCTAAGATGTTTACAAAAACGCTAAATACAAGTTGCAAGTGAAGTCGGTGTGGCAAGAAAGCGGACCCCGGCCTGTTAGTCATAAAACTAAAATTGAATGCTTAGATGATGATAATAATGATGACGTTAAAGCTTAAATAATCCTAAAAGGTGTTTTTTAATGATTAATCGTATCACAAAAACAAAGAAAAGTCACAGATGATACGTGGTTCGTAATTAGATAGCCGGGTGCAAACGCATCCTATTATGGAAGACAGATGCGCTAGGTAGATAATACCTATCTTCTCCAAATTATATTTCTTAATCTTCATTTCATTTGCAGGTCAATGTCAGAGATGATGGTTGACTACGCTCGCGAACAAGCTGACAGCCACTCGGAGGTTTCGGGCGGCACTCAGCTCGGCCGCTACTTCGACGACGACAGCGACACAGACCATCCCTTCCACCAGGGACCGTAAGTAGCCTTCTAAGTTTCAAGATAATTCTTAGTTTGAAGCCACAGCCTAATGGGACCATACATAGATCACGTGAGAAAAATCTGATATGTTGCGTACTGTTGAACTGAGTTCAATTTCAACAGCATTGGCTTTTGTTGGCCATAAGATCATGCAGGTCTGAGTGATTGTGATGTGACAAGACGAAATAATCCATGTGCATTCAGTTTTTGGTAGCGTTAACAAAATTACATCATGAATTTTTAGATCGCCTTCACATTTTTTTGGATTCCTATTAGTTTCAAAGCTTTCCAATAAATGGCGGTGTTTCGTATTTTTAGATTACCTGATTGCTGTCTATACAAATAATTGTCTATCTTTAAAAGTATAGATAAGACACATGCGCGAACGCGCGTGGGCAACTTCAGTGATGCGTTGATGTCTTTTGTATGGCGCAAAGTTAGGTTGGACAGAAAGTATTAAACAATCATTGGTTAATGGAAAACTTTATAAATTATGTATGAATATGAATAACGAGCATAAGAAGAGGTCTATATCGATGGATTTATCATTCCAACTTAGGTCAAGAATGCTTATGGGTGTTTTTAAAGTAACTTTAAAAAAATACTTCATGTAACCGGGACCAAATGCGACGAAATTTAATAAATACATTCTAGCACTTACTGCTTGACGTTTCGACTGCGTTACAACAGCCGTGGTCACAAGCGAACTGGAGGCGCACGGCGTCGTCTGCTGCTGCTAGTAAGTGCTAGTGCTAGTGTACTTTTTAAATTTCGTCGCGTTTAGTCCCGGTTATATGAAGTATTTTTTTAAAGTTACTTTTAAAACATACACAAGTATTTGTATGATGCAACGCGAAAGCTTGAAAACATAACTTTAAAAAAAATTTCTTACATTTAATAAGATAACAATATTTAATGTACCTACTGTAAAACTATTGTGTAACTATTGTAGAATAATGACTAACTCATTGTTCATTAGCTATTTGACTTTGACATTTTCCCGTCAGAAATATACTCAATCTTCCCAAGTCCACGCAACGCCATCTCCCCCATTTTTATTCGTGTTGGTCCTCATTGGCATTCGTGCTACATGAGTACTTAATTATCCTGTATTACTTCCAGAGGATGGTCTCACCACTCACTCCACCGCTCGGTGAGCCAGCCGTCGCTCGCGCGCTCGGCCACCGAAGTGGTCGAGCAGTGGACCGCGCCCGATGGTGACGTCACGCCAACGCCGGGCCGACGACTCCGAGGTCAGTATACAATAGTCTTACATTAATATAAAATGATTGCATGAACAATAATGTACTGAGCGATGGTTGCTCCATCTCCATACGGGATTTAATATGGATAAATAATAAAATTAAATAAATAAATTGAGACAACATCACATACATTGTCCTGGTCCCAAACTAAGGTTTTCCCTTGTGCTATGGAAACCAGAAACAACGAAGGAACCACAAACACCCAGACCCAACACAAATATCTGTTTCATCAACAAACATTTGTGTTGGTGCGGGAATCGAACCCGCGACCCTTACGTCTCAACCGGCGCTCAAACCATTGCGCTAAACGGGTCGTCGGGATGTTTCAAATCTATGTGCAGATTTCTACCATTAGCATCTGAACTGTGTATTATTGATTCAACTGGTTTGGCTCCCCTGTTAAATGCTTGCTAAGGTTAGACGGCAGTCGCTACCAGACTACTCAAATACTGAATCATAGTCTAGGAGTCTTTGGGCTCCAAAGCGACAGCTTTGAACGCAACTGGGTGGGAATTAGACGCTAAAATGACCAAGACAGTATGTCATTTTATACCATGTTATTATTAGCTAGTTATTATTATTAGTTTTAATATTGGGATTAATTTAAATTTTACTTACAGGACCCCAAGGCCTATCAACTTTCACATCATCGGAAGTCCGCACCTTCCAAGCCTCGAGAGAATGGCGCGAATAGCAGACACGTACAAATTAATCCGATATTTCACCATCGCGATGCAGGATCACCGCAAACTTCGCCGATAGATATCGCCTTACAATATCCAGCAACTTAGTACAGCAATTTATGGATAGATGGCATTTTTCAACAAAAATGTAATGAGGATTGGAAATGAAATAAACGCGTAAAATAAAATAATTATACAATTTTGGAAATGTCATTAAAGCGAAACATGTGTGATGAATTTTCATAAATAAAAAAATTGAGAAAGGACCAAGTCATTCCTGAATAGGATTTTTAGTAAAAAAGATTATCTCATAAAACATTACTCAAGTGATACTTTCACTGCCTTTCGAAGTAAGATTTTGTGTACATTATCATTGTACATCCCCTATTGATTTTAATGTTTAGGGTTTAACAAATGACAATTCCGTCCATAGTACCTAACTAATTAATATAAGTAATATTTTCGAATAGCTGTTTATACTAATTTTACAATAAATTATTATATTATCTATAATTATGCGTATATATAAATCAATATTACCTTCATTTCATTTTAACGCAATTTTGAGAAATAACTAACATTGTGCCAAAATAGCTTTTTGCTGCTTTTTATTTTAAAATAATCGCTTGTAGATTCGATATATTACAGTAGGTAGTATTTTTCCATATATTTATCATGCACTTTGAGTTGAGATGTTTTTAATAAAAATGAGCTGTCTTAAATCAAGTTTGATATAATTATAATATGAAAAATAATTTAATTTAATTGAATGTTCAATGCATTAAAATATTATAATAGTTACGTAATATAATTTAGTATCAGTAGTTACTGATATAAATGATAATATAATGATCGCCATATTTGAATTCTGTTTTATAATCAAAGTTTATTTTTATATTTTTTAGTGTCAATGTCATATTTTTATAACATAGAAAATAAAACTAATGTGAATATTTTGCAGTAATAGAAAGAAATGAATAAGTTTTACAGTTTTTATCTAACCTTTTAGTTTATTTGCTTACTTAAAATGTACATAACTATTTTTAACTGGGTTGTAAAAACCTAGCAGTTGAGGCAAGATAAAGGGAGAAATAAAAGTAAAAAATATCAAAAAAGTAAAATAATAAATGGCAAGTAAAAAAAGTACATAAAAATAATTTATGAACCTATAACGAAAATGCAATATTACAAAAAAGATTTAAATAAGTTACTTATTGTGATTCGTCTTGTTAACCTTTATTACCGAATATTTTAATTAACTTTGTTTTAACTAAAATTCGGCGAAAAAAGGTAAATGTCGGCGACCTTTTGCTGAACGCTTAAATGGTACGGAGTATAAAAAGTTATAATATTTGTTTCATTATGCTTCTTATATTTATACATACATAGGTGTATAAATATCATAATGTTCTTGCCTTAATTGCTATGTAGTGTGGGTTATGAGGGAGATGGGATCGTGCAAGAGTGCTCAACTAATTATAGCTCTAGTACTTTTTCTCAGTGTGAGACATCACATTATATTTAGTAACATTTTCAAGTCATGAAATGACAATAATTTTACAAATCATAAAAAAAAACATTTTATTATTGTAAATAATAAAATAGAACATACAATTATTTGAATTTCATCTCCAGTGTTTATATAAATCTTAGATGTTAGACATCCAGATAGCTTTTATACCGACCACAATTTTGCAGGGTGCTAAAATATTTCCTAGTGCAACCACAATGTATATTTTGGATTTAAAAACTGATTTATAGTGTTTTGATAAAGGTAATCAAATATACGTATTTTAACAATTATATAAGTGTTTTTAATTTTATCCCTTCCCATAGGTACTAAATACCTACATAGGTAGTACTTTGGTAGACAAAATAAATTCTTCCTTGCACATTGAAATGAAATAAAAATGTGACTGGGTAACGCTTAACTACTTATACTTACTTGATGGAATGTGACAAGAGGTCTATGATGTTACGCATTTGTCTAACTAGAACGATGCCTGTTCGCTCTTGCTTTAAAGATGTCCAGATTATCACTATAATAAGTAGGGGAATAGGACCTCGGCAAGGAGTTCCATTCCTTATCTGTCTGTCTATAAAATAATATTGTAATATGAATCGCTTTGTGCGGATAAGGGTAAATCAACAACATAAGGATGAAAGCCCTCGCCGCACTTCAAATAAAACTTAAAAAGAAATTTAAGAAGTTTATTTTACCTTTGAATGAAGGAATACAAACGGAACGTGTTAAAATATGGTTAAAAATTAATAAATTCGATTCAATCGTACAATTCCACATGTATCTACAAAAGTATATTAAAACTTCAAGAACGACTTCCGCTAAATACATTAAAAAGCTTCTTGAATCTTAATTTACATAGATGAACCACGTTCTTTAATTAAAAACGCTTCACCATATCGTGCGACTTAAAAAATTAAGCTCTGATATTTTATTAGATAAAAACTGGACGTAAGTACAGGTACAACAAGAAATAATTTTATATTACAACAGTGATATTAAGAAAAAGGTATATTTCACCTATAACAGCGTTACACGACAATCAGCAGAAAACAATTTGTACGTATTTCTATCCTAACAATCTACTTAAAATAATAGGTAATCTATCACCCTTAGTGTACAGTGTACATGTACTAAATAAACTATAACCGCCTTTGAAAATGTATGTACAATTTTAAGAACTAATAGTTTGAGTATATTCTAATCTACATTCCTATAAATGTAGTACACCAAACATTTGGTTACCTTACCTACGATATGAAGTAAAGTCGACAGGTCCCATTCGTCAGTTTATTTGGCATATCTTTTACACCTCTGGCATCTTTTGGCAAACTTTACATTGTCCAGATATCACATCTTCAACTTTATAATCGCGCACCATTTTTCAATTCTGATCCTTCAGTATTATGAAATACGAGTTACTATCTACACGTACAGTCTCTAAATCAATTGTATCTAACTCTACCGCTGTCTTAGTATAGACGTGAACACCATTTGTTTAGGTACGAATAACAATAGTTCTGTTTATATTTGGCTTATTGAGCCGCAAGACTGACGTCTTCGAGTCACTTGTTTCCAGAACCGTTTGTCGAATTGTTTCTCCTGCAAAACATTACATTTGAACAAATGGTGAAAAGGGTGATCAACTTTTTTTGTCTGACGAATTTGTGACGTATGAAATGTTACTCGTCAGACAAAAAACCAATCGTCTAATAAGTGTTCGGTGACTAAGTTCTACAGTTGTTTCCAAAAACGTTGCTGTGAGACTAATTGGAGTTATAGAAGAAGAGCACAGGCTAAAACGGATCGTAACAGCAGTAAACAAAAGGTACAAAAACAAAAGGAAGGGCATAGCTGCAGGATGAAGAATGAAAAGCGCAATGAATTTTTGGTAAAAATATATTTTTGAGAACACTCGTTCCAATCAAAATGGACAGATCAGTTCAACAAACAACCAACAAAACAAGGATTAGCGTAATTTCGAAAGCTGGATTTAAACTTTAATACTAAGTATTATAAGCAAAAGGACAGGACAATTGACATGAGCTCTTTAGTGCCAAAGATTCACAACTCGTAACAATTTGACCAAATATCAAGAACGTTTTAAGCGAATATAATTCATCAAAAACATGAAATATTTTTACTAAAATTTTAGTTAGTTACTTTATAATAACAATGGCATTCGATTCCAAAAGATCTAATTAAAAGGCAATTTCATTGGCCAATACATTGACTAAAATTTCACACACAATCTCACTACTTATCGTATTAAAACTTACCTAATTTTCTCCGTTCAAATATGTATTCCATTCAATCTCATGAATACTTGTAAGATCCAATAAAATGTTTTAACAATTTGCATTATTTTTGTTTCATCTTTCTTATCCATTAATAAGTTTTGTAACTACTTCTAATACAATTTCAGGCAGTATCAAAATCTTGGATTACTTTATGAACATTTATTGAAACAAAGTCAAGGTTTTCGTTTGAAACTACAATGATACTAAAATGTATGTAATTATAATAAATGTAAGTAAAAATCAAACTTTGTGTGATTTATAAATATTAAGATTAGAAGTTTTTTCATTTTACATTATTTTCACAAGAAATATTACTATCAAAAGTTTTAACGTACTTATTTAACTTCACATTTCAATGGTGTTTTAATAATATCAATTTTTTTATATTTTAAGACAAAAATAACTGATTCTTCGCAAATAAAAATGATTGTTTATTATTATTGAAATCTAGAACTTCAATTATTTGTATTAGATAAAGTTATACAAAAGACATGGGTCTGTAGAAATCGTAGCGTAACTTGAATTACAATTTCATTATTTTGTTATTTGTACATGTGTTTTTATGTATCGTTTAAATTGATATCACCACTGAAATATTGGTTTAATTAATGGCTCAAAAATTTTCTTCAAAAAAGATCTTGCTCACCTCCAAAGGCCTCCAAAGGCAAGAGGTGGCTGAGAATAGAGCAGGGCAAATTCTCGTGTTGGAGGCCAAGGACTACTTCAAGTCGCTGAGCCAGAGTAGTAAGTAAAATTTATCTTATGAATATTGAAGTTCGAATTCCAAATGAAACCGATACCAAAACAAATGAAAAAACTTCGTGTCCCGTTTAAATCCAGCTGATTGGCACATAGAAGCTGTGTGCTCGTGCGCTAGACATAGCCATTGACAAAGCAAATCTTGTAATAACCGTTGTTGCTCACAGAGGTGCGGCGGGGGGAGAAGGGGCGGGCCGAGCCGAGCAGCAGCGGCTCGCGGCGCGGGCTATCGGAGGACGCTCGGCGCCGGAGGAAGCCCATTCTGGAACATACAGCAGAACTCCAAAAGAGTCCAAAAACCACTTAATCCTCCTTCATTTGATCAGCGCATTTGTGACTTCTAAACATAAACGCAAGACCTCATATCTTTCCGTTCTGGCATCAAGAGCGTGACTGCAAACGATGAGCGGTGGCAATCACTAAGATACCCTCAGGAGAACCACCAGCTCGTTAGCCGTCTATCACATTAACCGAGGAACTGAATTCTTCCCGTTCTGGCGCAGAGAGCTGGGTGGTGGCAATTACTTAGATACCATCAGGAGATTAGTCAGCTCGTGTGCCATCTATCACACTAATTAACCGCAACCGAGAAAGTTACATCTCCCCGTTCTGACACAGAGAGCTGGGCGGTGGCAATACTTAGATACCATCAGATGATCCGCCAGCTCTACTTCCCTTCTAAGGATCACATAAATAAAGAGCAACCGAACAACTCACATCTTCCCGTTCTGGCATAGAGAGCGCGTCCGCGAACGCATCATCTGAACTTCCACTCGTGCCAGTTGCTCCATCTCCATAAGCTTCGTTTCGTTTTCTGGAACTGTGAATGCAGAATCAGTAAAAGACATTGGGTAAACGCGCTTTTTTTTGTTGACTCAAGTGAAATGCCGCTGGCCCGAAGTGCAATGAGCCGACGTCGCCACCTTTTAGGCGGCGCCTTATGCACACTCCCCGCTGGGAGACCGACGGGTAGTGTTGGGCTTGAAGATTTAGGCCCGGTTACTTACATTAGCGCTTATTATTCGTTCATACGTGTCCGCGCGGATTGATAATCCGCGCGCCTGCCGTCACTCGACCCACGCGGCCGCGCGGTTTCCGCCGTGTCTGAACCGGGCCTTAACCTCTTTATAATACTTAGTTTGAATGAATGGATAGCTACAAGTACACTCACGCTTCCAGGCATATACAGAATTGCGCGAAGTAGTATGCGGGGCGGTGCGGCGCGGGTGCGCGCGGCACAGCGTCACGGCGTCGGCGCTCGCCACGCGCCGCAGCAGCGAGCGCTGGCACGCCGTGCGAAACGACCAGGGGTCGGACCCGCCACCCGGCTGCATCAGTAAGTAATCATTTGTTTGGCACAATAAAGATACTAATAAGATGCAAAAAATATAAAAAGATAATTAAGACACAATATAAATATAATATGTATATCTTCTTCTATACTATTTATAAAGAGATAACTTCTACAGTCAACGACAAGGCTTATAGGTAAACCGAAAACACGAAACGCTTGCGCGATGTAATTGGACACAGCGCCATCTATTGGTTCATTTCTGAATTGCGGTCCCGAAGCGAAGTGAGGGCAGGCCACTATATATATAAAAGGAGAAACTGATTGAGTGACTTGGAGACTTGGTGACTGGATGATTGGATAAGACAGCCCAACTGAACTTACAAACTTGAATTTGGGGAGACTTCACTTTCACTGTATAAGGTACCTCACTTTTTACAGTGAAAGTGAGCACTAAGAAGGTATTTTCAAAATTTCAAAAAGGGGTTTGGACGTTTGTATGATAAGGTACAAGACGTGGTTAAAGGGATGTAAATGTTCACTAATACACCCTTTATAAAGAAAAACTGTGGGAGAGCCACGCTTCGGCATGAATGGGCTGGCTCGACCCGAGTGATACCACTGCCTCACAGAAAACGCACGCGCGCAAACGCGTTGGCAGCGCACTTGTAACTCTACTGGTGTTGCAGGTGTCCATGAGCGGCGGCATTGCTTACCATCAGGTGATCCGCCTGCTCGTCTGTTACCTATCACATAAAAAAAAAAAGTAAAAAGGCAGCATGGTCCCCAAACCAATACGTCTTGGTGGAAGACTTCAAAGTCTTACCAAGGACACCTCCTGATCTGCCAGCATGTCCTTCCCCTGGTCGAGTGCCAGCCTCATCTCCGCTCGAGGACTGAGCCTCTCCTCGGACATCGACTTCGGCTCTTGCGTAGCCTCCACTGCCGCTGGTGCTGGGTCCAAAGCTGCGAAAGATTTATATAAATCTTTAATGGTTTAAGTCGAACCACTTTTGTGTAACTATGTGTGAGTGTTACCATCATCATTAAAAACTGCTTAATGCAGAAAGGCTACTATAATGTAGAAGATTATTTAGATGATAAGGATTCCTGGACATGTTAATCTCCTTGCCTATTCTATTAAATATATTATTTGATTTTATAATTTTACTTTGACGATTATCTAAACGATATAAAGCATTGTAACATCATACTGTTACTGTAATCTTAATACTATTTTTTTATTATCAGAATGAAAATTGTAATGTAATGATCATAATTTGACTTGTGTCTACTAAGTTTCTTGCTGATTCTTCTCGGTAGAAATCGACTTTCCAAATCAGCGGTAGCTTACATAATATTTGACATTCATAAATGTTCTATACGGACTTAAATTGAATAAAGAATATTTCTATTTCTATTTCATCAATGGTACATACTAGTGGCACTTATCCCCATTTCTTACTAACAAAACTTACCCGGCGAGGCTGGTGGCTGCGTAGGGTTGTGTATGGCGGTGCGCTCGAGTGTGGAAGGCGTGCTTGCCGAGCTGGCTGAGCCCCGACGACCGCCCGCACCAGCAGCGGCTCGCACCTCCACATACTCTCTTGAAACTGAAAACGCAAGGTTAATCTATACTATTTATAAAGAGATAACTTCTATAGACAACGACAACGCTTATAGGTAAACCGAAAACACGAAACGCTTGCGCGATATAATTAGACACAGCGCCATCTATTGGTTCGTTTCTGAATTACGGTCCCGAAGCGAAGTGAGGGCGGGCCACTAGTAAATACATAAAGTAGTATACAAGGTATAACTGTGAACATTTACATCCCTTTAACCACGTATTCTACCAACCACTCTGAGCAAAATTTGTTCTACGAGTTTTGAAAATTCGACGAAAAATTTTTCGACTCCCCATAAAAAATTAAGAAGCCAGGCGCATGGCCAACTTTGTTTGAAAACGTTGATAATATTCATGCGGATTTCCAAAAGTCATTTAACAAAATGTTAGTAGTAGTTCAGAATATTTTAGAAGACGTGGTCGTCTTCTACCAAAATAACTCAAATCAATTCTAAAGGGATGTAAATGTCTCTACTTGAAAGCACGTCCACTTCAAGATAACAAGTTGTTGACCTAAATGTAGTCGAATTGAGAACACTCCTTGTTGGAAGTCGGTTAAAAAGATCTCAGGGAAAAGATCAAGAGGACTTAGCCCCAGGACAGATCAGATTTGCACTAACAACGTCACTAACAATAGTGAAGTTAACCCAGATAGCGCGCAATTTGGTCAGAGATATAAAAATCGAAAGTCCTCGACCCTCAGTATTGGAGAGTTTGTTTTGTGAGAGGTGAAGGCTGTTTGTCTCACCAGATTGTAAGGGCGTCGAAGGCGCTTCGTTGGTGGGCGTCCGGTCTGGGCTCAGCCCTGACTCGACGCCACCATCGGGCTCCTCTCCAACAACTGGTGCGGCGCCCGCACCCCCGCCCCCTGCTTCTGTTGAAATATGAACCATAAGTCCAACAGTCACGGTTCCGTTTTCAAATTCGTGTGTGTTTTGTGTGTCAGTAGATATAAATGAAAAAAGAGTAGATGCAATTGATTTGAGTATGGTTGATAAGGAAGGAGTAGATACGCGATGTTAAAAAGGGGTAAATGAAGATGATAATGCAAAGACAGCCATTTGCAAATAAACGATTGAATATGAATTTGCGTAAGCTAGAATGCCTAATTTTGGATAATATAGAAAGCTTTTAGTTTTTTGCAACGATGACTAAGCATTTTCTTACTGCCATATCTACTTGATACAATGGTAGATAAAAGCTTCCTAAGAAGTACTTAATAAAATTATAGATCATAATGTTTTTCTTCATTTCCCTTTTTTGTTTTATTTACCTTGTTTGAATGTAGTTACTGTGTGTCAGTTCTGAATCAATGATTTATATGGATAATGTTATATATCAGTTACTACATTAAATGTTATGTGAGGTGCAAAACTACTATGTATATCGTGCTGGGGAACATCAATATACCATAAACCTAGGAATAAGAATACAAAATGTAACTAACGTTACTAACATCGTGTGTTGCATAGTTCCATGACATGCATTTGATGCATTCGTGCACAACATAGATATTATAATAATACTCTTAGTTCAATGTGTATTAAATGTTTATAAAAATCATAACGTGAAAGAGACCTCCTTGTCTTTCTCACCTTATTGCTTTTAAGTTGTCCATTTTGCTGTCAACATGTATTTTGTTAATTTCTAAAATGGAGGTGCTATTTTGTTGTGTGAAATATGATCTGTAAGTACCACTATAAAGTATTTTTCATTTATGATCATTTAGTCCTTTTTTCTAATTTCATGATCAGATTAGTGATGAATCCAGAATTTAAAAGACCATTCAATTCTACAAATTTTGTCCTATTAGTTGTATATCTGTGTTCAACAAGTCCATTACTGTATGTTATGATGTCGTCTAAATAAACTCACCCAAAGGTAAAACTCACCTGGCTCTGAAGCAGAGGGCGGCCGGCGCGGCGCGTCGCAACAGTCGTCAGCATCGTGGCCACGCTCGCTGTCCTGCGCCAATCGCCGCACCAGCGGACCAGTCACAATGTGAGATTTTAACCTAGCTACTGACTACTCGTCGCGACTTGCCAATACCCTTGCGTTAAATCCAACCAGTGCCGAATTATTGAGTAGGCAAAGTGCAGTTTCTTTCGCGCCTACGATTAATGGGCATGGGTTTTTTACATCCGAGTTAGTATTAACGTCTACTAGCATCACCTAAGGTATCTACAGGGTGTAATCCGGCACTGTAAATATAGTAATTTTAGACAAAATTTTGATTGCGAATGAACTAGGTATGAAATTGAATGTTTGTCTACAATTGAAAAGGCTTTTGCCGAAACTAATTTGAGAAAGTCCTTTTCTAAGGAATGATTTTGGTAGAAATTTGTATAAATTGGACTGAAAACTCTAAGTGAAGTGGATCTGCTCATGAAAATTGTTAAACATATCTAAATATTAAACGATTATAATGTTCATGCAACACGCATGCTCAATTCAACAATAGGGAACATAGTTAATATACTTGTACTCATTGGCATGCTATGGTAGGTACACAAATTATTTTGCATAGCATTAATGTCTGTCAAATTTTAGATTTAATACTCACAAAGTAAGATAATTAAATTAAATTAATCTATTAAATTATACAGCAAATATGTAAAAACATGTTTACGTAGGTACTCACTTCCAGAATTTGACACGGCAAAAATGCTTCACATTCATGTATACAGATATATTCATTCAATCATACATAAAACTTTGACAAAACAACATACCTACATGTTTATAGGTACAACTTTTACTTGTCATTATTGATTTTTGGAAATATTTTTTTGAGAAATGCAGCTTGCTCGTAAATTAGTGTAAGTATATTGAATTCCTTGAAATAATATAATAATCAATATTCGTAATATATTTAGGTAGGTAATCTTTTAAAAATCTGATTTTAGGAATTTTAAATATTTCTGATTCAAATTGTGGGGTCTTAAACTGGCCATAAAATGTTCGTATTATATATTCACCTGGTCATCCGAGTTGGTGGGGGTAGCCTTGTTGTCTTCACTTCCGCTGTCTGAGCCTTCTTCTTCTAGAAGAGGCTCCAGTCTTCTCCTGAAAACATCCCTACGTTACATTTTATCGTTAGTATTGTGTTTTATGAATTTGGCTTATCTTGTGTTACGTAATCACATAGAGCCTTAAATACATGCAAATTTACATTTCGTTAAAGACTTAAATAAAATGGAAGTATTTGAAGCTTTTGTATATATTTAAGGCTCTGTGTATTTACGTAACGGCATCTGCGAATAGTCATGAAGAAAAACATGCAAAAGTTAAAGAAAAATTGTATTTAAATATTGAAGCTAAAAAATCGTAACTTTAAAATTGAGAATATTTTAATAAAGTCTCACCGACAAAACCTTTGAAAAGTGAAACGTAATAAGACAGAAATACCTGTTCATATATAAATAATAATAATACAAGAGGTACAACTTCAAGGTAAGTTTATCAGAAGACGTTACAATTATATGTAGACAAAGTCAAAAATCGTTATTGATAGTTACCTTGGTAATAAAGGCCTCAGAGTCGTAGGTCCAGTAATAGTAGGCGCCATCAGTAGCTCATCCATCATCAGCTCAGTGTCATCATCCCCGGCATAAGATGATGATGACTTCGTTGGTGACTAAAATTATAAAAAAAATCTGTTCAAAAGGCATAGGTAGTACGAAAACTATGTATGCTCATGTAAATTAACGTAACTCAAAGCAAGGTTGACTTTGTTTTTTTATTTGAGGCCAAATATTTAAATTAAAAGATAGTAAAGAATTCTCATTAATATTTTTCGTTCTTCACTATACTTTATTTATTGTTTATTGCATATTGTATCCACCTACCGATAGAGTGCCGTGCTCTGAATCTGGTAGATTATCTGATAAATCTCCAGACGACGGTGTGCCCCAAGCTTCTTCTCCACTTGCCCCACTGCCTTCTCCAGTTTCAGCGGTTCCTTCTTCAGTGCCAAGAGCAGACTTCCAATCACTTACACCTAAGCATCTGTTAAAAGACATTTCAGTGAGAGGATAATCTTCAACAATAAATCGTGTAAATATATTTTTAAATCATTCTTAAAAATAAAATACGACTCTAAAAATGTATAGTTTATCTATGAAGTCTAGGTATTAATATATTTTTATCAATATAAGTCTACCATTAATTTGGTCATTTGGAAATTCAAAAAAGACACTGGAGAAACTATTTCTATATAGCTATTTGTTATACAAATCATTAGTGAACAATTCCATAATACAATATCTACGAATTTACAATAGTACTTCTTAATATTACCTATGCTATGGTAGTTGTAAATATACACACATCTATTTCAGATATTTTATCATCTATAAATTTTTGGATACCAGTTACAACTGTGAGCTAAACTAGATAATTATATTGTCTACTAAATGTCACATTGTAATAAAAAAATACAAAACGTTTAATTGTTAAAATATTATCTTTTACTATGTAACGGAGACGGTTATAATAATTTCTAGCATCATCAATAATTGTACTGAAATATTTTACCTAGAGATACCAATATTATAAAATATGTAACTATAAAATAGCATAATTTATCTAATGATTTCAAGTAAATACTAAACAGTCATATAATCTACTTTATAAGCGCAAAATTCAACGCAAAAGTAATTCAAAACATTTTATTTTTGAATGTTTATTACTGGTTTAGTATTTTCTTGAAGATATAGGCTCTATGAGCACATACCTAGTTAATAAAAATAACACAGATATAGTGAATAATATGTATTAATGAAATAGCACCCACGCATACTTATCGCTGTCTCAGTCTCACCCAAAGAGTTGAGTTCCTCCTAACAGGTGAAAGGAAAAGTTATTGATACACATAAGTTAGTAAAATATGATAAATATAAGAATACAGAAATAGACGAAAATATATCAAATGTTCTGGATGAAATAAATTTTGAGTAAATGAAGAAAGAACCAAATTATGATATGATACAAGTTATGATATTAAGTCTTAAGAGAAACATAAGAAGAAAAAATAAATACATAAAGATGATTATTTCAAAACAGGGATCAAAATATAAAAGTTACATTGGAGATTCAAAGAAATAGTTATATCATAAAGGAAGAAATGCAGATCAGGAAATCGGTCAAAAATTCACACCAAACGAAAGACAGAGTTGTTTCTGAGCAAAGAGAGAAAATTGGAATCAAGTTTGAAGATGTCTAAAATTTTGCTTTTGACGAATACGACTATTACGATTTCTTATCATGGATTTATTTATATAAATTTGGTAATGTTCAAAATTTACCTTTCCAAGAAAGATGGCTGTTTATGTGCAATAGACGTGTTGGGAACACTTTCGGTGTAGCTGAAGATGTTCATCTTCTCCACGACGAAGGAGCCTGCTCGGGCTGTCCATCCCATGATGCCTCCTGCGGCACCTGCTGCAGGGAAAATAACTAGTGTTACAGATCTATACCATTATAAAGGTTAACTTCTGTAGACAAGCACAAGGCTCATTATGTTACCCGAAAAGACTATAACTTGTACGATATAATTGACGCACAACGCCATAACGATAGAAACTAATAGCAAAATTAGGCCCCGAATCGAATGAGAGCTGGCCACTAATCTGTGGCCAGCTCTACTTCGTTTCGAAATTTGTGTTTTCGTGAAATCGTAGAGCCGAAAACCTAGTTCCGTACCAATGTTTTTCTAAATAGCAGTTCTGCAGCAGATAGTGCAGAACTGCTTTGTAAGTTCTTGTCAAATTATGGCGCCATTTCCACCTACTGTGATGAAA
Source organism: Cnaphalocrocis medinalis (assembly GCA_014851415.1). Taxonomy (NCBI): domain Eukaryota; kingdom Metazoa; phylum Arthropoda; class Insecta; order Lepidoptera; family Crambidae; genus Cnaphalocrocis; species Cnaphalocrocis medinalis. Next base: position 16,694,353 of record CM026276.1, on the reverse strand, counting down.
ATCATTAAAGTCTTAAAATTATATCTACTTTAGCTGAATCATTTATTAATACGAGATATGATATGATACCATAGTAGGTACAAAAAAAAACCAATTTCTCAATTCTTGTTTTGTCTCGTCTAGTCTTGGCACAGTTTGTTAGCAATTGTGTGAAATGTGTGTGTCTTTGATGCGTGTTTAATTTAATTATATGATATTTATGGTCATCAAAAAATTTGAACCAGTTCTAATACCTGGATTGTAAGGTTTAATAAGCGGCTCAGGTTCCTGCGCAGACAGCCTCACATTCCCATCGTCCGTCTCGTCTGACGGTAGCCTCTCCAGGCTGGACATCGTGCCGTATCTGTAAAACATGTTCCTGAATTTATCTTAGAGAAAAATTTGAGAAAACAGCCAAATGAATATAGTACTGTACCTTTTGAGTGATACGTAAGGTAGATCTTCAGGTACGTCAGGGGATTCTGGGGAATCGTCTATTAGAGTGTCCTGGAATAGGAAATGCTATCAGAAATATATTTTCCAAATACTTAAGAAAATAATCTTTTTCCCAATACTTTATGCGGTACGCTTGAACTTTGATTCAGAATTTGAACAAACGATTTTAAGATAACATCTGACAACCCTAGGTCATATTAATTAAATTATTCAGAAAGTCATGCAACAAATTGGTCCAATCCTCATGACCTTCTTTCCACTCAGGCGATGAGTGAAACGAACGAGGTGGGTATGCCTCTGAGCAACCTCTGTGACAAAGAGCCCCACAACGCAATCTACCTCATTGATCGAGTATGGATTAGAAATTCTTCGTTATTAAAAAAAGGGAACCAGCCCTAATCGATTATGGTAGAATTGTTATTTGTTATTATTATCAGTATTGATGAATGGGTTTCGAAATTTTCTTTCTCAAAAAGACAGTGTAAATTTTCGTTACTTACAGTCTTATTGGTGTTGTAATCCGGTGTTGGCGGGACGACGGCTATGTTGGGCACAGGAGATTCCGACTTAACAGAGCCGAGACTCCCCGGCCTCGACAGAGCCGTGCTCGTCACCGAAGACCGCTTGAACGGCTCGACCCTCATCAGGTGCGCTGCAGGGTTGATCGCCGACAAACCCATTAGCATCAGCGGCCCTAACTCTAAGTCATCATCAGACCCTACTTCACTCGGATTAGTATTAGCATTGAAATCTTCAGTCCTCTCAGTCTTCTTATTTATATCCCCATTCATTTTACTAACTGCTGATATACCCATTCGAGGAGACCTCCTTAAACCCCTATCTATTTTAAAATCATTATCCTCCTCGTGAATGGAATCGTCTTCTAAAAAAATCGACGAAGTCTTTAAGCACGAACCTACATTTTCTCTTTTGGTTATAATGTTCATACCTAATACTTTATTTAGTACATTCTCAGCCTTTTGTCTTGTGATCTGTTCTTTCCTCGCCGACGCCGGCGACGGATAACTAGACGTAGTAACTTTAGATTTGGACAGCGTAATGCTTTCGACGCACTTGACTTCATTCAAATATTTCTCTTGTGCAATAACACATTGTACTTGATTGGCAATGTTCGAACTGGACATTCTTAGATCATTAGAACTAGAGTTAAAAACCATGGAGCTGCAAGTCGTATGGCTAGTTGAGATGGGGCTATTATTTCTACTGCTATTTGATGGACTCGGCGATCTGATTGAATGGTCTTTCCTCAATTCTAGATGACTCTTCGTATGATTTCTAGAGTGGACGTTTCTGTTTAGGATAGGTGAGTCTGTTTTCAGTTCGTATGATGTAGATTTGAGTCTCCTTTGGCTTTGCTCAATGGAATCTATTACTTTTAAGGCCGCTAGAGGCGCATCTTCCGGACGTATCTTTATAGCACCTTTACGCTCTAAATGACTAATAAACTTTTTTGGCTTACGGTTACCACAGTTTGCACTACACGCACTATTGGAACTTTTGTTGGAGTTCGAGTTTTGTGGCGATGGTTCTGTTTTGGGTTTGACTGGTATGGGTGGTTCTTTTTGGGATATTAATGGGCTATTTGGTTTGGACAAACATTTTTTGTGGCACTGTCTGCAGACGGGTATCGTGTCGACTACCACAGGGCTTGTTCTGACGGTAATCTGAAAAGTTATGTTAATTAATAAAGTCCAACTATAACTAATTAAATGTAAATAGAGACTGGACTTTATATACCTGGCTTCCAGAATTACTGCTCTTAGAAGGGCTTCTTTCGGTTTCTTTCTTTTCACTAGGTGAAGAACCTTTGGTTTCGGGAACGTTAATAACTAAATCTGCTACTTCTAAAAGATTGAGTTCTTTGGACCTCTTCCTAAGTTCTTCTACACTCCACATCTGGAAAATTTTGTTTTTCTATACGGTTTTGGGTCTTTGGTAATTATTGCGAAAATCAAGGAAGGTGTATGGTTAGTGGTCTTCTTGGCTATTGGTTTACTGATTTATCGTTCATTGTTGTCGTTACCTCCATATCAGGTTCAGGGGGGTCCATCTCCTCTGCCTCGGGGAGCTGGGTCATCCACCTCTGGAGGTGCATGGTAGACCCCCTACTTCTTGTGCTTCTGGCACCTTCAGTTGCGCTACCACCAGCTCCAGTCTGAGTTTCAGCTGAGCTTCGACGTGTCTAAAATAACACTTTAGAGTTTCTTTATTGCTCACTATTATCCACTATTAGGAATTACTAGAGGGCCTACAACAGATCGGAATCTACGACTGAATATTCATCCACATTTCTTTCACACGCGTAGTGTGACTCTCTTGTTTCTCTGGTTCCTTATGGGAGGTTTTTGTTGTAGGCCTTCTTTTACCAGTTATAAAATGTTATGAAGCAAAAAGTTTTTACTTAGATTCTTGCTATGAAATTTAGATAAAGGTGATGTGGATATTCATTGATCAGAAACATATAAAAATAAATATAGGTTAACAGTGTATTTATACGTACTTACCGTCTGTATGAAGTAGATTATTCGGAAGCTAATTTAACAACATTTTTCAAAGTTCAAATATTTTTTCCATGTTTGACGAGTTTTCACATTTGGATTTAAAAAAAAGTTTGATTATTTTACTGCGACATGGCAAAAGTAGGCAATAAAAAGTTGTTATCTACAGTTTACATAAATTATATGAAATACGTTTAGATAAATACGTAGAATAAACTGAGAAGGCCATATAATAAGAAAAGTAGATACATATAAAATTACATAATTAGACAGTAAATTGAATACATAGAAAAATGGTTAGTCGTTTAAATGTAATTCAGATGTTGATAATTCGTTAGCGTCGCAAAATCGTGGTAATTTAAAATTAATAAATAAAAAATATATTCGCCATTGACAAAATCACTTTATTTACGGATATTAGAAATATACTGCTCCGATCTAAACATAAACATCCAAATTCATATATTATACTTTTAAGTCCATTAAATGTCACAAAGAACCCAGAATTATAAGTAAAATGCTTTCTCAAAATTATCTTTTTTTTCTCGTATTCTATTAATTTCTATATTAAAATTTACACACAGCCAAAGACATCGAAAATTATTGATTCTAACTACGAATTCGTTTGGTAAAAAAGGAGATCTCACACACAGAGCCCCAGACATTAGGTTATGTGAACATTTTGCGATGCTAGCGATACAATAACGCGTTTACTAATCTCAATTTTACAATCTGCTATTACATGATTCACATATTCATCTATATGTTCATTATTACTAACAAATAAAAAGCAGTAGCTAAATTATTCCACATCGAATTTACACCGACTACCATTTTTCACAGTAAACATGATTAATTCTAGGCGAAGAGTGCATTTTACAAAAAAAGCGCTGACAAAATAATAATTGCTTTAGATAAAAGTCTACGATGATGTCTACATGATTCTGATTTCGCGAAGCTGATCGCCAAATATCCACATGACCTGTACAATGATCCATGTATGTACAGATTTACAATGTTAACAATCTGCTGTCTCATGCTTTACAAAATCTTGGAAATGATTACTTTCAAGTTGAAAAAGTTGCTCCAATACATAAAGTGGTTAAAATACTAGTCATACATTTGTAAGAAGTAGAAGATAGTGTAGAAACTAAAGTTGCCTCTGAAATTAGTTCCATAGAAGTGAAGAGTAATACCATAGGTAAAGGACGGAAGACTTAAGAAGCAAAGTATATCCAAAACGAGCTATGTTCGAAGTCTTTATGTATCCTTACGGTTTGTTACCCTACTGTTACAATTTTGACACTGATTTCTATTCGTTAAAATGTAAATTGGCATTACACATTGGTTAATACTTAAGCGACTTGTACATCTAATTACCCCATTTGTGGATTTATCAGTTCTGAGAAAAATTTTTGCAGTACTCGGTTGTGTTTTTTTTCGCAATATTAATACAAGAACACTCTGTATATCATAAGTGGGTATCAGACTTATTATTAATTTTCTATTTATAATCAAAATACCGAGATTTCTTTTCAATACTGCTAATGTTCGAAAATATGTCTCTCAAAAATTTTTTTTACCACAACCTTATTCTCAACTATAAGCAAATTTATAACAATCCAACAATCTTTTCCCGCGCGCCTCGACGTGTACAAGACAAAAGCTGACTGTACTTGAGAGCCTGGCTCCTAACACCGCTATCAAACCACAGGGCTATAGGACACATTGAAAGGTCACTGAATTAGCCACGTATCGTTTACTTATCTCCACCTGTTTCCTCTCCGGGGGTAGCAGGAGTCTGCTAGCTCCGGATCCGACTCCGCGGATCAAAGTTCTAAATACGCAGGGGGAGTCGGCCGCTCCGGCAGGGCCACCCGGGGCAGCAGGGGATCGTCTGGCAAGAAGATACGCTCCTCTACAGCATGTTTGTAAGAGGGATCGACGTCTAAGTCTGCCAACGCCAGATCTGCTTCAAAAGACTCCCATCTACAAGGGGACATTTCGGAGTAGTCTTCGCCACCGTCTGGAGTTAGTTGGGCACTTGGGGATGTAGCCCGCTCCTCGTTCTTCTCAATGCTAGAAGAGGATACGAAGTGAGAGGAGAATGTTTGAGATTCAGCAGGGGATAAGTTTGCTGATGGGGTTTCTGGGGTTGGGGCGGTTCTCCAGACGGTGCTGAGCGGGCCTCTCACGGGCTGTGGAGTGGGGGAGTCTGAGCTGGTGCGGACGTCGAAGCTGACCCTGACTTCCTTTTCAGGGCGCTCCTCGACGAGCATGTTGAGGTGGGAGCGGTAGGAGCTGGCCGGGAGCAGCGCCAGGCTGGAGTGCCGTTGGATGCTGGAGGCGGATACCTGTCGCTGCTGGGAGTCCAGGGTGGCGAGGGAGAACGTCAGCTGCGGGTCCGGTGAGTCCAGCGGCGAGCCGAGGGGAGTTCCCGTCATTGTGTGTGCTCGGTATCTGTAAAGTTATTTTTGAATAATAAAGCACGATATACTCTGGTGTCAGCCAAAAGAAACATCTAACTAGATGGTAGGTACATAGTAAAGTAATATTACTTTTTTACTGAGAAAATTAAAAACCATACATGATGCTGATGTTACGTGGAATGTTCACACTTCTTTAACTTTTGCGTTTAGCATTTAATTTATAAATTAACTCGTTTTAATTATAATTTCATTTTAGGAAGTGCGCTTGCGACCTCAAAATGGGGCCGCAGCACTTTAGCAGTTACCTATCAAGAGTTAGGCAACCAGTTTTGGGTTGTAAAATATTTAAAATTGGAACTAATCCTCACATTTGCCTCTGCAGCAAGCTCTGCCAGACCGCCTTTAAGTCTATGGACGGCGCGCGCAGCACGACGGTGCGCGTGCGACCGGGCGTGCGCGGCGCGCAAGAAACTAGCGGGCTCTCCCCTCCAGTACGGCCTAGGATCAGCCGGAACTCCGTTGCTGGAAAACGACAAAAATTGTGTCACATATGGGTAATTTTATATTAATAAAGATCACCTGCGGTATTTTCAGACCAAGAAGACCTTCAAACCTTAAAAAAACGAGCGTCTTTCTTTTATTGGCTGTAACTGTGATGTGACTCTTCTGGTGTCCATGAGTGGTGGTAATCGCTTACCTACCATCAGATGTTTCATCTGCCTATCTGCCTCCTATCTCATAAAATAAATTGACTATACCAGCACGAAGCAGCGCCTGCATTGAGTCAATAAATCTAACGAAGTTTGTGAAGTGCTTTTTTGACATAAATTTCAATGTATTGTATAATTGCTTTTGATGAAAATAAATAAATAAAAATATCAACCTTTTTTCCTAACATTGAATTGCGCCTCCGAGACCGTTCCCAGAGCGACGGGTTCCTCCGTCACAAACAACACCCGGTCCCTGGAGACGGTGGCGAAGAGGAGCAGATCCGTGAAGAGCAGCGCCCAGTACGGCCGGACAGCCCGCCCTTCCACCCGGGACAGCTCACCGCCGAAGATCCACTGGCGGCCTTCCATGGCTTAGGACGAAGGGCTGGAAAGAAATTCAAGAAGGTTCCTAAATTCGCCAATATGAAGTGGAACTGGGCCAGTATCGGCGCCATGTTAAACGGGCTTCTTTTGCAGCACGGGGGGAGATGGTTTGGTGCTTCCAGATAATTATCTCTCTCTCACTCTTTCTCAATTACTGTCAGAAGTTGTGTCGGGCCCGCGCTGTAAGCGGTCCTTGACTTGGGGAGGGACATGACGAGAGTCGAGTCGAGACTTGTCGGATCTCATATGCCCTCCTTACTCTGGGGTAGAAGGAAGCACTCTACTTTTGAGCTTAATTTAGTTGGTGGACCCCCGCCCCCAAGGGAGGAGTCTGACATAGTATGCTAAGTGCATTTCCTGGGATATCGGAAAAAGGAAGATTAGGGTGTATCAAACCCTTAATCTTTAGCCCCGTGTTTTGTAACTATTGTTTGTCTAATACTTCTAAAGCCTCATGGATGAAAATGCCTGCCTACCACGAAATGTAAAGGAATACTATGTTATGACTGCGCAACTCAGGTAGGACCTAGATAGTTATCATCTTCTTCTATACTATTTATAAAGAGGTCAATACTTTAGACAAACACCAGGCTTTAGGCAATCCGAAAACACGAAACGCTTGTGCGATGCAATCTACACATAACGCCATCTATTGCTAAGGTTTGGAACTAATAGCAATTCGTAACGAAGTGAGGGCGGGCCATTACGGTTTAAACTAGTAAGTACATACAGTGTTTGAAACCACATGGTAATAATAATGTATGGATATACTTACTTTACACCTAGTGAACACAAGTCTGCTTTCAAGATCTGAAACTGACAGCAGAGGTTTTCCATCTCCAGCTAGACCCATTAGTCCAGAGCCTGCTGTCACATCTTGATATCCACTCTGAAATTAAAAAAAAAATGTTTATAACACGAGTAGGACTTATGTTCAGTTTATGCGTATCACCGATATCCAACAATCAAGCAACGACTCAATAGTGGAGTCATAAGTGTGCTGCTAACGTTAACCCCTTTCGTCCTGGGACAACGATAACCTTACGCAAATTTCTGTGAGCCTGTGTTATCACTTTGGTAGTGCCGGCTCATTCATAGCAATCTTGACTCTCCCAAAGTCTCTCATTAGTTGTGCTTCAAGGATGTGATCTTCAGCTCTCCTTTTGTGTTCAGGACCTTTTTGAGTTGGATGAGCCTTTAGGATATTTCAATTTATAGGGGGCCTGGCACGGCTGTGTCTATACGCTGTGCCCAGACCATTCCGCCAAACGACCATCTATACCAGTGGTCGTCACACTTTACTGTTCAAGGGCCACACATAACTATGTTACCACGAGAGCCCGGGCCGCACAGTAGGTATATATTATATTATGAGAAGGCGTTTCATGAGCTTTTGCATTACCTACTTATCCATAGTAGTCCATACTATTTATATAAATGCGAAAATGTATGTCAGTTACTTCTCTACTCAAAAACCACTAAACTGTTTGACATGAAATTTGATAAGTACGGATATGTAGTTGACTATTAACCAAAGAAATCTACTTCATCGCGGGCCGCACAAATAAGCCGCAGTTTGACGACCACGGATCTATACTCTTCGCAAGTGGATAGCTCTCTCTTTTGCCATTTGTGTTACTTTGAACCTTCTTAAATGCTGCAAAGACTACCAAAATACCGAAAGAAAAGCACAACTAAACTGTAACAAATTTTGTGAATACAGATTATGGTTCTTCTCACCTGTAGCTGTTCCACTATGACTTGCAGCTGCTTCTTCTCGAGCTGGTCGTACGGCCCCGCGCCGTTGGCCGACGCCGCCGCCCTCATCAGCCTCAGCAGCTCTCGGAACTGCTCCAACGGCTTGTGCACCAGGGACGTGATGTCAGGCCTTCTCCGAGGAATGGGTGGACTCGTGCAGAAGCGGGAGAATGCGCCACTTGGGTCTTTTGACTTTTTTACCTGGAGGCAAATAGATAGTAAAGTAACAGCCAGTAGGGGCCAGTAACAGCCAGTAGGGGCCAGTAGGGGCCTTTTTCCTGCAGCGGGACAGGCTGCAGGACAAGGGCTTCCGTCATCGAAATCCTGTCATCGCTACCGTAGTAATCTCATAACAGGATTAGCATTCTACAAAATCTCATGTTTAATGGCTCATTATAGGCACATAAGCATGCAGACCATCTGACAGTAAATGGTCTTCAGTACCTAAAAATAGTTGTGCAAGAATATGGGCATAGTAGAATCAAAGATTTTTATTAGAATGAAAATGTGGTTAAGATGATGTAATAGGTAGTTTACCGACGTGGTGTTTAGATTGCCTACTTCTTCTATACATATAATAAAAATGTAAAAAAGCTGTGTCTGTACATTGAAGATATTTATCTCAAAATAACTTAGGACGACTAAAAAACAGTAACAGAACATGAATCAATGATTTTTAAATTTTTTGTCTGTCTGTTTGTCTGTTTGTCTGTTTGTCTGTTTATCTGTTTGTCTGTTTGTTCGCGCTAATCTCGGAAACTACTGAACCAATTCGAATGAAACTTTTTTTATTGTATAGCTGTAATATCAGGGCAACTTATAGGATATATTATATTTTGAAGACCAGGCTCCTTGATGTAGAACCACAACAGCCCAGCTAAACTATAAGAGGTAGGTCAATGGCACTTTAACAAAAGTTGTTTAGATTGATGAGCATTTTATGATGCCATGAAAAAATAAAGGATCATGGAACATCTGGTTTGGAACTCTAAGAGCCCAGCTCCACTATAACAAATATGGAATGAAATGGAATGGAAAATTGTCAAATGTGATGAGCATTTTTGGATGAGATCCTATAAGGAAGGATATTCCAAACTTAAACCCCTAATGGAGCGAAAAGGGGGTTCCAAGTTTGTTCATCTTTAAGCCAAGTGTCATAAAGTTCACGCAAACGAAGTTGCGGGCGGCCACTAGTTCGTAAATACAGTATCAGCCTATATACTGTCCTACTGCAGGGCAAAGGCCTCCATCATAAAAATCAAGTAATGAAGAAACTTGGTACTTAAGTAGAAGTTATTTTGTGGAACGCATTAAGCATTTTATTACACAAATAGAAAAAAAAACTGAAGGATTCCCATACTTACTTAAAACTAAAATTAAAAAATGTATAATTATGTGTGGGGTATTTATAGATTAATTTAAAAAAATTATATACCTACATTTGAATTTTTCAGTACTTACCAAAACACAGTCCGCTCTTTTCAATCCTAGGCAATATTTCTTATAAAGGCTAAGGAACACAGGGGTTTTCTGCAGGTAGACCGCCACCACCGTCGACGTCTGGATCTCGCCGTCGTCTTGCACCACTTGGTCAAGGATGTCTTCTGATAGTCGGAAGATCTGGTGGGAATTGTCATGGTTAGGCCTCTGGTTATTTCTGTTCCCCATATACGAAAAGCCACATATCAGGTCACTTACTACATTTTTTCCTCCATATTATGTTCTATCAAATGTGTCTAACATAATGATGAATCAATAGAAGAATTTGAGAAATTTTGCAACATTTATCCGTAAGCAACTTTTTTTATGTATGTATGTCATTATGTATGTTGTTTTTAAAAAATGTGCTAAATATACTTTCATCTAGACAGTGTCTTATCTTGTAATGATGTGTAGAACAAGTTTTTCATTAAACGTTTAAATTATTCTTTACTCATCGTTCACCCTGAAGAATCGAAAGGATCAAATAAAATTGTAGATCATAGACAGGTTAAAAAAAGGATAAAATAAAAGTAAAAATGCAAAAAAAATTAAAAGCAATAAATTTATTTGCGCTTATGAAACATAAATTAGAAACGAAATAAAATTAACAGGAACCAAATTATTAGTAAATTACACAAAAAAAGAAAAACTAAAATCTCGTGAATGCTACAAAAACAAAAAAAACATTACATGACATTTGAAGATACAGTGGAAAATTATGTTAAATACAAAAAAATAACACGCAAAAGTCTTGGACAAAGAAAATAAATAGAAAACATTAACAACATAAATATTAACAAAAACAGCGAGGTTAAACGTAACGATTCCCCTTTGAATGAATTTGCCTTACAAACTAATTGTTAAAACATTAAAACTAAGACACGTTTATTCTACAAAGAAAACTCTACTACAACATAATAATAAATGATTATAATTATTAAATAGTGGAATGTATGAAGTCTACAAACTAAAAAGGCTATCTGTACAAAAATAAATAAATAACAAAAAGCATTACAAACTTATAATTTAACTTCTAGAAGAAAGGGTCATACATAGAGCAAACTTCATTTAAATGATATTGACTCGTAGTAATCCATATAGATAAGATTAATAGAAATATAGGTTTTTCAAAGAAAATAAATAGAAAACATTAACAACATAAATATTAACAAAAACAGCGAGGTTAAACGTAACGATTCCCCTTTGAATGAATTTGCCTTACAAACTAATTGTTAAAACATTAAAACTAAGACACGTTTATTCTACAAAGAAAACTCTACTACAACATAATAATAAATGATTATAATTATTAAATAGTGGAATGTATGAAGTCTACAAACTAAAAAGGCTATCTGTACAAAAATAAATAAATAACAAAAAGCATTACAAACTTATAATTTAACTTCTAGAAGAAAGGGTCATACATAGAGCAAACTTCATTAAAATCTGATATTGACTCGTAGTAATCCATATAGATAAGATTAATAGAAATATAGGTTTTTCAAAGAAAATAAATAGAAAACATTAACAACATAAATATTAACAAAAACAGCGAGGTTAAACGTAACGATTCCCCTTTGAATGAATTTGCCTTACAAACTAATTGTTAAAACATTAAAACTAAGACACGTTTATTCTACAAAGAAAACTCTACTACAACATAATAATAAATGATTATAATTATTAAATAGTGGAATGTATGAAGTCTACAAACTAAAAAGGCTATCTGTACAAAAATAAATAAATAACAAAAAGCATTACAAACTTATAATTTAACTTCTAGAAGAAAGGGTCATACATAGAGCAAACTTCATTAAAATCTGATATTGACTCGTAGTAATCCATATAGATAAGATTAATAGAAATATAGGTTTTTCAAAGAAAATAAATAGAAAACATTAACAACATAAATATTAACAAAAACAGCGAGGTTAAACGTAACGATTCCCCTTTGAATGAATTTGCCTTACAAACTAATTGTTAAAACATTAAAACTAAGACACGTTTATTCTACAAAGAAAACTCTACTACAACATAATAATAAATGATTATAATTATTAAATAGTGGAATGTATGAAGTCTACAAACTAAAAAGGCTATCTGTACAAAAATAAATAGATATCATTAGGGTTGTAATGTGTGCAATTGAGGAAATTTGACTGTTTGTGGTAACCTGCTGTGGTGCTCGCTGTCACCGGGTGCCATGATACAGGACTTCTCCTAGTGTGGAACCTACTGTAATGCTCAACAATGCTACATGATCTTTGGAAAATGAAACTATTTGTATATTTTGTATTCTATTTGTATTTGATAGGTGGCAGACGAGCAGACCAGCAGACGGAAAACCTGATGGTAAGCGATTGTCTCAATTTAAAATAGATGGCGTGGTCATTAACGAATACCTTCGTTCCAAATTTATCCGCCAGAATACTTACTTCCTCAATATTTTGGAACAGCAGCTGATGATCGCTTGGCGCGATCAGGTCAGCTCGCTCCGCCAGGGGGGACACGAACCGCACCAGGCCGAACTGGAGGCAGGTGGCATAGTGCTGCTCTCGAGCCACCACGGCCAGGAGGGCTCGCTTCCTGCCGTCCGTGGATAGGCCTGGCGTCTGAGGGAGAAACTAGGTTGGGGAAAAAACCACTAGAACTTACAGTTATGCCTAGTTGTAAGTTATTCAAGCGTGCCTAAGTGATTGAAGTGTTTGAGTATTTAAGGATAAAATGTATACTTACAATATTACCAAGACCATATCTATATAAGATATCTAGGATCATATTTTAAGATTTGTAAACTTTGTGCAATAAAGAGATCTGGCTTATTCCAAGCCGTCACCTCTGGCTACGTAGCCATGCTTCACCCATAATACTTAGGTCAGCACTGGCACAAATGGGTTTTTTCTCATTTGTCGCCAGTAGGAACGTCAGAGGTGACCGGGGATAACCTGACTATCTATTGCTGAGACTATGGTCAGCTCATGAAGGATCAAGCAACAAAAATTTTGTCAGTTTTTTATCGCGTTCAGTTGCATAGTTTAATTGGTAGAATAACCACCCGAAACTCCACCACCGTGGGTTTGAATCGTCTTTAAACACGCGATGGGTTTCAGTGTTTTTTTTTGTTGTAGGTGTATTCTTATTCTGGACAAACGTTTATGTGGAATTTGAGTTGGTTCAGTTTCAGTCTCTGTCAGTGTTTATTAATGTTTATTTAAATTACCTACTTATATAATAAAGTACCTACTACTTATGTTATTTGGTTGATCTTAATTTTACTTTTCTTTGGGGTCAGGTCTATGTATGTCATTATGTATGTTGTTTTTAAAAAATGTGCTAAATATACTTTCATCTAGACAGTGTCGTAACTTGTAATGATGTGTAGAACAAGTTTTTCATTAAACGTTTTAATTATTCTTTACTCATCATTCACCCTGAAGAATCGAAAGTATCAAATAAAATCGTAGGGTAACCAGGTGAAATAAGAATAAAATAAAAGTAAAAATGCAAAAAAAATTAAAAGCAATAAATTTATTTGCGCTTATGAAACATAAATTAGAAACGAAATAAAATTAACAGGAACCAAATTATTAGTAAATTACACAAAAAAAGAAAAACTAAAATCTCGTGAATGCTACAAAAACAAAAAAACATTACATGACATTTGAAGATACAGTGGAAAATTATGTTAAATACAAAAAAATAACACGCAAAAGTCTTGGACAAAGAAAATAAATAGAAAACATTAACAACATAAATATTAACAAAAACAGCGAGGTTAAACGTAACGATTCCCCTTTGAATGAATTTGCCTTACAAACTAATTGTTAAAACATTAAAACTAAGACACGTTTATTCTACAAAGAAAACTCTACTACAACATAATAATAAATGATTATAATTATTAAATAGTGGAATGTATGAAGTCTACAAACTAAAAAGGCTATCTGTACAAAAATAAATAAATAACAAAAAGCATTACAAACTTATAATTTAACTTCTAGAAGAAAGGGTCATACATAGAGCAAACTTCATTAAAAAATCTGATATTGACTCGTAGTAATCCATATAGATAAGATTAATAGAAATAAAGCTATTTCATAGAAATAAAATTTCAATGCAAAAGAAAAGACATCAGAAACAGCTTAATTTCCTTGAAGTTTCACCTCTGTATGGTTTTTACTCAATACGACCTTAAATATCCTCAGTGTGATGATAATGACGCAAGCACAATAAAATAGGTTTATACTAGCACCATTTTCCTAAAAATTTCATTTCCAATTTAAATTCGATTTTCTAAAGATGACTAGTATGCCACAATTTTTAATTTTGAAAGACGGTAATGTGATGCAAAATTGTAAGACGCAATACATTGAATTCAAAATACATCCAAAATAAAAGTACCTACATAAAATGTAACCTCGCTCGCTGATTTGTAGGAGCAGTCAAGTCACCAACCTTCAAATAAACGGTCTGGGTAATGAACGAGAATATACCCATCGCACACCAAGAAACTCGCATGGCGTATGTAGATGGGATGGATAATAAAGATTCGAACGTAACTTCTGAATCGTTATAGGCCCCCACATCGAAGATTTTTTCAAGTGCAATAATTTAAGAAAAACGAGACGCTGCTGTAACTCTAAAAGTTTTAATTCCAGATCTATATTGATGAAGAAAACTGTAAAATGCATTTCAAATTTAGATTGCGTCATAAATTTTTCACCACATTATACAATGATGCCATTACCGACCTCTTTTGAGAACGTGACTTGCGGTAAATGAAGTTTGCGACGGTCCAGGGACTGGCTGGTGGATGAGCAAGCCGTGGGGGGGCGGGCCGCGGTCGCTGGCGAGGCCAGGGCCGTGGCCCGGGGGGAGCGGGGCGCGGGCGGCGGGGTGGACTCCGCAGGGGCTGGTATGGTCACTTGACCCAGTCGTGGCCGGATGCCGGCGCCGTTTTGGGGCACCCGTCTGAAGGTTTCTATGGTCAGGAACTGGCCTGCTGCTCTGTAAATGGACATTGATTTGTGAGCTTAAGATATTTTTTTAAACATATGACTGCTTGCAATCCAAAAACAAGTTAACTTTTGAAAATATGAGATTATGTCGCAATCAGATGTGAATTGGTCCCATAGTCTGAGGTGAATATTTTTCCAACTGAACTTACTTACTTGACGAATACTTGTCAATTTAAGGGATTGCTTCCTTGGGTAAGAGGTGTTTAAATCATGCATGTAGAAAAATAACAGAGACCACTCCACCCTATTTAACTTTCGGTGACAATGGCTGACCAATATAAACATTTGTATTTGTATGTCTAAAAAAATGTTTTGCTATAGATAATTGTCTATTTTGAATAGTGAGGAATTTAGTAGTTACATCACTACATGTTCTCTATCCACCAATTAGAGTTGACCCTACAAATTCTATTAGTTTCTAAATAGGTACATCGTAACCAAAATATGTGCTTGCTACTTACTTGACAAGATTCCGGACCTCCTCCTCAGGAGCCGTCACCACATTCTTGTTCCCTACGAAGACGAGGTAGTCCCCGGCCCGGAGCCCCGCGCGTTCCGCCGACCCCCCCGCAGCCACCCTCTCCACCCTGGGTGGCCTGGTCCATACCACGGTGAAGCCGAAGCCACCGGCTGCTCCGCGGACGAGTCTGTGGAAGAGAACATGGTTAGAGCAACTCTTGGATGAAGGCTTTGAAGATGTTCATTTGGACGGAGATGCACTCAAATTTTAAATAAAGTCATACACTTAAATTACCCTTCGAATAATAGAGAAACGGGTTAGCCTCAAAACCCAATTGTAATAAGCCTAAAATCAGGTATACCACAGGGACTTGACAAATTCTTCCACCATCAAAACCAAGCGCAATATTTTGACCGTGACATTTTTTTGTCTAAGATTAAGTGGTCGAAACCACTTGATCTCATGTTTATTCTACTGGTGTTGCATGTGTCCATGGGCGGCGGCAATTGCTTACCATCAGGTGATCCGCCTGCTCGTCTGCTACCTATCACATAAAAAAAAATATTTCTGAAAATATTTTCTCAGCTATCCCTACGAAATCACAAGGCTTATGGAAACTGCTACTCTTTTGGGGAGGTCTATAGCTGTTAATCACGTAGATTTATTACTCACTTCCTAGAAGTAGTGAAAGGTGTCCGTCCGTTCCTCTGAGCTCTTCTCGGCGCATTAGGGTCCTCTGGTGGGTCGAGCTCCAGGTATCGCAGGAACAGGTGTTCGTCTGCCTCGCGCTGCAGGGCTGCCGCCACAGTCTGTGCCTGGTTCGCGCTGGCCGCTGACGAAGGGCCGTTTGTTGCCACTCCTGGAGAAAACAGATTTTTTTTTCTTATTAGACTATAGGCCAACGCTTGACCACAATCGCACCTGATGGAAAGTGACGATGAGGTCTAGGATGACACGCGCTTGCCTAGAAGATGCCTGTTCACTCTTGCCTTAAAGATATCCAAGTTATAGTGGTCAGGAAAAACAGACCTCGGCAGGGAGTTCTACTCCTTAGCTGTCCGTATGATAAATGTGGAAGCGAATCGCTTCGTACGGGCAGGGGGCAAATCTACCACATAAGGATGAAAACTCTCGCCGCGCCTTGTCGTCCGGTGGTGATATTATAAGATTATTTTTTAGGTTATCAGAAATCAAGCCTTTATTGGGCCATGACTTATGGCTGTAACCATTTATGTTATGTTGACATGTAAATATTTGTCACTGCCAGGATGTTTGTTACAAATTTTAATTTTATAGGCAACAATCGTTGCCAAAAGTTACTACTGTTCACCAAACTGTTCACAAGGAAGTTGGTTGATTTTATTGATATAAACACTTTATTTTTACAAAGGAGTTTCTTTTTTGAACACATTTCTTCATTAGCTACATCATCAGCATTTGCTTGAAAATTGATGCCATTTACCCTACATGCACATTTTTAGGTGGAAATCACGTCATTCTCTGTCCATGATACAGATAGTATCATGGATCATCAGCATAAAACTGATTGTTGTATCTTTGAATTGACTTCAATGACTTTCGCGTTGTATAAGTTTATTGAGTATAATGACGTCATATTTACCTTTATCATTATGATTCTCTTTAGTTCCGTCGTTGGTGCTGGTCTCAATGTTGTCCGTGGCCATCTTGCGGTCTACTCGGTCTTTCTCATGCGTCCGGCCGGTTTGCTGCAGGAAGTAGGTGCCGCTGAGGTCACTGCTCGTGGCATCTTTCAGAGGGAACGAGACACATCCTAGGAACTCGCTCCGCCTGCAACAAGAGAGAGGGGATGTTAGTGGTCGGTGCTTTTGCAGAAGTACCTAATGGAAAGGTAAGGTGGCCATAGAAACCAAAAATAGGTTTCGTGGCTGACCAAGGATAAAAGGGTAAAATAACCACATAGTGGCATGAAACAATAAGACCTTCAAGATCGAGAAGTTTATTTACATAAAAATATTACAATATTAATCGAAAAGTGTTCATGAGAACAAAATATTGGATTGTACGTTCACCTTAGATTAATGAATAAAGACACTGATAAGAAAGAGAGAATGTACATAATACATATAGATATAGTAGAGTCAAAAGATTTATTCAAATACATATAGCAGGGTTAGAACAAGAAGTTCG
This sequence comes from Cnaphalocrocis medinalis, assembly GCA_014851415.1. Classification (NCBI taxonomy): domain Eukaryota; kingdom Metazoa; phylum Arthropoda; class Insecta; order Lepidoptera; family Crambidae; genus Cnaphalocrocis; species Cnaphalocrocis medinalis. The sequence goes on along the minus strand of CM026276.1, from coordinate 16,676,989 downwards.
AAATGAAGTTGCTTAACATAAAAGCTTACATAAATTTCAACAAAAAAACTGAGAGCATCTCCGGCATAAAGGAGCAAGGAGCACTTTGCTTCGGGAGCATTCCGCAATTTGATTACAATGTAATATTTTGCAATTCCCGAGATTTCTCGCTGACGTTTTGCTTCGAAGTGGTTTCAAATTAATTCAATAACACTCAAGGGGGATAAGACAGTGGAGAGACTTCAGTCCTGAAGTAGGGGAGTATTGAATTCTTTTATTAAAGTAGAATTTTAATGCTCAGAAATGTTAAGAAGTCTTTGGAGACAAAAGTCACCGAAAGTTGGTTCTGGTTTAAACATCTTCTTATTAAAATTAGAATATTTGAATAGATAATAATTATGATACATTTTAATTAAAATTTTAATTTGGATTATTTTCGCTTTGGTAGATACTAACATAAAGTTACTCTTAATGTAGGTTTTATTTTCTTTGTACTGGATCGTATTGTGGATACTGTTTACCAGCAGTGTCACAATATCTCCCAAAATCTTTCTCCAAAGACATTTGTATGCTAATACAATGGCTATTCCAAGAGTATTGAAAACCCAAAGTATATTCCAATTTTTGGAACGCGATCAAATATCTGATGATGCTTTCTATTGCGCAAAGTATATATTACAAGTGACGAGAGTGACTGGTCAAGACTATGAGCTGACCTTAATTTAGCATGAGTAGGATATATTTGACCTAGATAATGTGTGCTTGATGTATGTGTTTAAGATATGAGAATTCCTGCAAGTCATGAGAGCTTTCGCCTTCATTTCACTTTTGACGGAGAAAATAGGTTTTGATGTATTTGATTAAATTAATGTGAAGTAAATTCATGGTACAATGTAATATCAGAATTTGATTTATAATATTAAAGAAGGTAGGTAGTATCAGTTATCACTTCTAGTTACACTCGAGTAGGACAGATTTTAATGATCTTTGCTTTGTTCTCAATATGGTCCCGAAAGCAAAGGAAAGTAAAGTAAATCGGAACGTAGTTTTTGTTACATGCATCCAGCTTTTGCTAGCTATCTTGTGCAGATCATCACTTCATTTGGTCTGAATATGGCTTCTTACACTATAATGATGATAATCAATTCAGAAGTCCATTGGTTGAACTAAGTATTGACATTCTTGTCATTTCGAGATCCTTTCTCATTGAGACAGCAAAGTTAAATATAGTTACATGTTCAACACCGATTAAGAATGGAAAAAAGTCCATCTATTCTTGAACTTTCCTTGTTACACGTTATGAAAGCAACCGATGTTATCGGTTTGAGTGGTATTTTTCACGGCATCATGTCTTCATTTCCCCCGATGGCTGATAGTATGCAAGTCCTTGCGTGGATCGCGTGGCTTGCGTGTTCCTTCAGTTTAACACACGTAAGCTAGGGGAAATGTCCGATTGACCTTGCAGGCTGGGTTAAAAAAATTAATAGCTTAAGAATATGAGTGGAAAGTCTTTTAAACTTCGCCTTTTATTTTTATTGTGTACATAGAAACAATCCTGAGAGACAGTGAATGACGGTATTGCTGGTAATAATCACATATTATGTGATTTCTTTAGTAACGTTTTGTGACTTCCGATCATTTCTTGAAATCTTAATGGAACTTCTGTAATTGAAGCAAAATAATAATGAAAACGATCATAAACTCATTGAAAGTAAATTCGTTTTACTCTTTATAAAGCTTTGGCTACACGTTTTTAGTGTAAAAGTAAAATATTTGGTAATCTTTACGTTGGTCAGCAATCTGTGATCGCCTTCATTATGTTGTCAGATCTTGTAGCACGATTGTGTTTTTGCTTTGAATTCATAAAAAATATATTATGACTAAGAATTTGAGTACATTTCAACTGAAGTATTTCTATTCTTTCCTCAATCGGAATATTTCATGAAGACTTTGCCATGATTTAGATTTCCATTCAGTCACAACACAATATTTTTCGTTACCAATAACTTCATAATAATGAGTTTTCTTGACTTTTTAATGAAGCATGGTGACATTTTGGTTTGTATTATATAGCATCGTATCTACTAGTTCATTAAAAATTATGTTATTATTGGTTGCAACATTGCTTCCGTTTGCATTGACCAACTAGTGCCTGCATATTAATTGTAGCACTTTCTATAACAAGTTTTAAATTTACTGCTCCTTTAATTTTGAAATGCTATTTCCTCGCGCAGATGGGGAGGGTCCGTCACTTAATCATAATTTAGTTTAGTTTCCTCCAAGTTCAGCCATTAATTTGTGACATAGGTACGTAGACCGGTCATCCAATTTGCTTCTGCCCTTGATTAGTTCTTGATGACCTTATATCGATTTTGCCAATTTTAGCATACTTCAGCTACTAAATCAACACTTTTGTTGTCATAGCTTATAATTTTTGATATGTTCAGCTTCAACATAAATAGTTACAATGGCAGTGTCAGAAGATCTCTTAGTCGAAGGCGGATATTGGCAATGAAGCAATTTCTAAAAACCAAATTCCTAATAATATTTATATAGGACTTGATTAAAGCTGGTGTATTAGCTTTTACTCATTTTAGCTCCTTTACTCATCCATAATCATATTCCATGCCTTCAGTTCAAAGTATTGTATGAGGCATAATATGCCGTGCTTGGTACATCAGCATCACAGCGAAATATCAAAATTTGATGTTTTGTTTACTTAGAAAATTTTTGTCAACTCCGTCTGTACAAAGATTGTACCAACTTGTTCCATATAATTGAACTTAGTTTATGGCTTATAGAAAACATAACTGTTAATCATTGATTTCTTGATACATTTTGGTTACATTCACAACATCGTCTTCAAATAAACATTAATCACAAAATAAACACATCTATACAGGATTTTCGTGCAAGGTCCTCCCCTAGGGTCTCACAGAAGCTGCTAAGCATGCAAGGGGCCTGTCCCAAAAGCCGGTCCTCTTCGTGCTAACACTGGAGTGCGTCCATGCGACTAGAGTGACTGGGGACACCAAGGACTTACGGAGATGGTTGTCACTCTTCCTCCAGAATAGGCGGGCTGTGTGACGGGGAGTCCTTAACTCTGTCGAGGATATCAGCTGGGAGACTGTTCTTTCGGGCCCTGGGCTCGGGTGGGTCCCATTCGGGCAGGCTGTTCTTTCGGCACAGTTGGTAGTTCCGATGGGTGTGCTGGTGGGAGCAATGTTGCCGAGGTGGTGGGTCCTCGCGGCGGGTTTGGCTCAGCCCAGCAACGGTTTGAGACACGAATGACATCTTGGGTAAGAAACTAGTCGGTCTGTCGGCGGAAAAGTTTAAATTAACGCCGTGTTGGATGCTCGTGTGCGTGCATGTATTTACATGGCAGAGTGGAAGTTCCTATTGCACCTTTATCACCGTTGTGTATACTCAATATCGTTATTGGTATGAAACGTTGGATAGGTACTGAAAATCATAAACATAAGAAAATATTGACATTCTCTCACAATTTGTCTATCGTTGGGAGGGGCAAAGTGACGTCATAGGGTTGGTATAATCTAGTGACGTTACTTGAAGTTATCGGTGGAGTGTGTTAGAGGGAGACGAACAGAATGGCACTGACTGACCTTTAAGGTAAATTTATTTAGCCTCGTTTATTAATAAGCCAATTTTTTTCTGTTTCATTTTGTAGTTTTGCCTTGATTTTTAATGGTGTTCTCGGTGACAGAGAAGCTCCAATTAAAGATAGTCAGAAATCTAGAATCTAAAATCTAGAAGCGTCTCTCTTTATAGGTTCAAGCCACTACAGTTCTACCTACCTAAAATCTAAGCAATGATATGAAATGAATACAAGCTATCTTGGTTAACTACTTTGTGTGTGTAGTGAAATGTTTTTGGTATGATATCTGGTGCCTACGTGCAATTAGGATTGTCACATCTAAACTTGAACGCACGATCTAGTTATTATAAGGTTTTCTTCTCGTTTCGGTCTAATCAACCATTGGGTTGACACAAATTTAGCTTAAAGAAGGTAATAAAAATATTAATAGTGTTTCAATAGTTTATTTTTATAAAAAGGCGATGAGACTTGGACTTAGGTGTCACCGAAATAACAGGGTCTATTTCTTTACTAGGAACAGAATTATTCTGACGCTCCGATTCAGGACATCATCATCTTTCTGCCCTATTCCCATGTTAACTGAGGTCCATTCTTCTTCCATTTGTCCCTGTCATTCGTTTTCGTATCATCTAACCCTTTTCAGTCATGTCAATCTTCATACAATCCATCCATCTCTTTTTTGGTCATTCTCTGGACATACAGGACACTCCTATCTACAAGAAGGTCAGCATAAGTGGCGTTTTTCACATTATCCAATTGCACTTGTATTTCTTTACCCCTGCGTGCAATGTTTCTGACACGTCAGCAAATTACACTTTCGTAATCTGCCCCAGGTGGGTTGAAGGCAAATGCAGAATGAATTGAAAGTGAAACATGGGAACGGAACATGTGCTTGGAGTCACGCGACGGAATGAAGGTTGATTAAGGCGTGTGGACTGCATAGGGTCGTGTGTACTTTCCTTTGTGGAATGAAGAATCGAACGCTACTGATAGAAAAGTATTAAGTAGTTCTAGAAAGACTATTCAGAAACGAGCTTCTTTAAATTGCCTTGGGTTTGGAAGTGCTGGATGCTCATGGCTATTCGCAGCTAGCTCTCGTAATACAGAGACTAGATTAAGAATAGTCTGGCGCTTTTTAATAAGTCCTAGATTACTTAAAGGTGAATAATTTACCGCCGGCAAAAAGATAATGTGGTGGTCCCCTTATAACAACGGCTGCTGTAACGAGTTAGTCCAAACGTAAAGCAGTAAGTTTAAGATTTAAGAATTTAAGACGCCGCGTTGACGCTACCACGCGACGCTAAACGCACAAATGGGGCATCACACTACCTTTGTATTTTGTATCATAAAGTATTCTACTTATCAAACAGTTTAGTCTTTCATCAAACTTGGTATTCAAGCCATCAACACTCTATCAAGCGTTTGCCTCACCTCTTTACTACTCGCTTGTAAATAGCATGTAAACCACTATCTCTGATGTAAAAACGATAAGTCTCCGTTGTCTTTGTTAAAAACGAGCGTAAAAACCAAGGGTTCAGAAACCAAATAGCCAGAAATCACGCGAGGGCGTCCTTCCATACAATAGGATTGGCGATTTAAATAAATCACCCATTCTGTTGTAACATTGTTTTTGGGACAGCGGGCGTTTCATATGGGAAAATCCTTGGATGATCCCATTTAGATATGAAATGGATTAATAGGATACGGTAATGAAAATTTTGAATACGATGAGGCGATTCGCCTACGCTCAAATTACGTGTAAAATAAATGGCAGGTAAATACTCAGCGTAATGAAAGATCCCACCAAAACATTTCATGTAAAATGTTGCCAAGACAACCCACATATGGTTCGCCCTGTGAAAAAGATATCAAATCTCATGTAGCCAAGCTTCGGCATCTACACGGCCAAACTCTACCGACGAACTTCAATAATTCTACATATTAGTAAAATGTATGTCATCGCCGTTTCGCTACCATCGTGTAAGTGATGCAAATATTTAGTCTCTGAAGTAAATAAGATCTGGTACGGCTCTTAAACGGCGGCGGTTTCTAGCAAGTCAGTAAGTCATCTTTTCAATCAATCCAATGAGTTAAACCAATAAATGTCTCATACATAGATATTATGTGCTTTAAGAAAAGTGAATTTCCCTTCCCGGGTGGGCCTCGGTACCTCGGCGAAACACAGCACAGGGGCTGCTTCACGCCGGTTTTCTGTGAGGCAGTGGTATCACTCCGGTCGAGCCAGCCCATTCATGCCGAAGCGTGGCTCTCCCACAGTTAACACACTTGCATTTTTTATTCTCAAAATCGATATTCCCTTGCATCGTTTCTCAACCTCACACTTCAACCTTTTTGAGAGGATTTCCAAGAGCTTTTCTTAACGACCCGTAGGTCTAGTGGTTTTGAGTACCGGGCTATATCGGAATCCTGCTTTCGGTTCCCGGGTCGAGCGAAAGTATGTTTCAATTTTTTTCGAACGGAGCTCGGGTTTGAGATCCCCAGTACGCATTAGGCAAGCGTGGTCATTAAGCCTAATCCCATCATTGTGCGATGCCTTGATTTTGAAGAAAAAGTAGTGTGAAAAGTTGAAAATGTTTTGTGCGAATTCCAAAAGTTATAAAACAAATTTTCTCCAGAATGCGCAGGATGGCTGGCGAGAACTGGATGCGAGTAGTGAAATATCGATTGGAGTGGCGATTAGTAGGAGAGGCCTATCTCCAGCAGTGGACTGCAACAGGCTAATGACAATGTTCAGAATGCTTGATAGAAGACGTGGTTAAAGGGATGTAAATGTTCACAAACTCACCCTGTATATCTATAGTATTTATAAAGAGATAACTTCGACAAGGCTTACAGGTAAATCGAAAACACTAAACGCTTGCGCGATGTAATTGGACACAGCGCCATCTATTGGTTCGTTTCTGACTTACGGTCCCGAAACGAAGTGAGGGCGGGCCACTAGTCTATAACAAATTTATATTCAAGGGTTATCCTTCAGGACGTTTCTCGGCTTCCCTAAAGGGATGTTTACGGGGTACAAAGTTGGCACTCAGCCAGCTTTCTCCTAGTTCACTAATATAAATTGTACGTAGGTATATCTGTACATACATACCTACGAGTGTTGACCTACTTTTGGCTGTGATGCCCCTAGCACTCCAGTGGCGTATTTATTGTTAGATATGGAAATGGTCGATAGAAAAATGAACACCACGTTAAATGTTTTCATGTATAGTTGGACTACGATCTGAAGACCTCTCAGTGACATTGACAGGGGGGCGTTGTGCAGCATTTTTTCTATGGGAAAATGTCAATCAATACAGACACTTGTAAGGAAAATGGCATTAGTTCAGACTTTTTCCTATATACCTAGTAGAGCTAAGTTTTTAACTGTCCTGTACAGTTAAATTCACGAATTATTCAGAAAATTTCGTTACTAACATCATAACGTGTAAATATCTATTTTAATTATTACCCAATACAGAATCTAAGCTAAGCAACAGCCTTATCTGAATTCCTCCTAAATTAAAGCAACTATCTATGAGACCATAAGCCCTAAGGCCCTAAGCGGCAATCGTTACTAACATCATAACGTGTAACCATCTATTTTAGTTATTAGCTAATACAGAATCTAAGCTAAGCAACAGCCATATCTGAATTCCTCCTAAATTAACGCAACTACCTATAAGGCCATAATCCTCTAAGGCCCTAAGCGGCAATCGTTACTAACATCATAACATGTAACCATCTATTTTAGTTATTGGCCAATACAGATAGATAGATATTCTTTATTGCACAGAAATAGAATACATGAGTGAAACAACAGCTATAGACAGTACAATAAGGCGGTCTTATCGCTTGTAGCGATTTCTTCCAGACAACCTTTAGGTAGAGGAGAGGAAACAGAATCTAAGCTAAGCAAGAGCCTTAACTGAATTCCTCCTAAATTAACGCAACTATCTATGAGACCATAAGCCCGTAAGGCCCTAAGCGGCAATCGTTACGAGCATCATTTTGTGAAACCATCTATTTAATTTATTAGCTAATACAGAATCTAAGCTAAGCAATACTCATATCTGAATTCCTTCTAAATTAACGCAACTACCTATAAGGCCATCTTTAAAAGGCCATAAACCCCTAAGGCCCTAAACGGCAATCGTTACTAACATCATACCGTGTAACCATAGATTACCGTAACGATGTCAAAGTCAATGGGTGAACCTTCGGGGGGAAGCGGGCGGAACGGAGGGCGCCGCCCTCGGTGAGTAACGATTTTAATTACAAATAGGAAGGTTTTTGTATGATTTGAAGCTAATATTAGACTTGTGTGAGTCTTTGTGAGGGTATAGGTTGTCAGAACTAATTTGGCGACAAACGAGCAAGCGGGTCGCCTGATGGTTAGCCATCACCATCACCCATGAACATCTTCGAGATCAGAGATTGCTGATGCGTTGCCACCTTTTCAGAAAAGACCACGCGTTTAATGCATGTATTTTATGTGTACTCGAGATTATTTGGAAGCAGTAAGTTCATACACCTCATATAATAATTTGAGTAGCTTCATCTTCTTCTTTCTCGATCATCTATTTACAGAGACCTAAGAAGTTTGCTGCCTCATATTTTGCATTGAAGAAACTAACACAAGTGGAAATAATACGTTTTACATTTCGCTTGTGATGTCCAGGTCAATTTGAAGTTTCCATAAACAATTCGTGCATAGCTTTATTTATTCTTTATCATACATTGAATTGAAACCTAATGTTTCAATACTTGAATTAATTATCTTTTTTTTAACTTAAAATAAATAAATAAAAATCGATTATTGTCTCTTAAAGTTTCCTTGAGAAAGGGGAACAATTTTGAGACAAAGGGACGAAGTTCAGCTCATGCTGCCTCGAGTGTACACCCTCGGCCAGCGCTGGTTTTCAACTTCTCCCGGCTCTCTAAGGCGGAATTTGAGAGCCTATGGTTTAGCTGGTTGACATCTAACTACATAAGTACCTAGATCTTACATCTGAACTAGATAAGTACATATTAACTTGTTACTTAATTACTTACATATTATAAAACTTGTTTTTCTTTTTTCGATCTTCGGTCTATTTCAAAATCATGTAAATAACATTGCTTTCAAACTCACAGTACAGACCTACTTAGATTCATCGCGTTAGTCTACATGCTTCAAAGTAAACACCCAACTTCGACTAGCAAACTTCAATGACTCGGTAAGTTTGAATGGAAGTGAACCCAGTATCGAGCGCATGTTAAAATCAATAACATTGTTTACCGGGCTCAGGCAAATGAAATGAATAATGCATGACAATACACGTTACTCCTTAGGCTTCCAATCCATGGGGGTATGTTCCAGTTTGGTAAAGGACATCGCAGGTAAAAAAAATTGGGTGTTATTTAACAGGTCAGAAAAAAACTAACTTAACCTATTTAATAAATAACTGGTAAGCAAAATAAATAATTGGTCAGAAATTACTAAAGTAGCAATAAACATTTGCGGATCAATGACTTTTTTGTTGATTATATATTTTTGTACTGCTCTTATATTTTTAAATATTTCTCAATTTTATCGTTTGTTTTTTTTAACAACATTGTCTAGAATTACTACAAGCGAAAAGAACGCCTTTTTATATTATTGTCTATTGTTTTACTTACATACAGAGTGTATCTGTGAACATTTACATCCCTTTAACCACGTGTTCTACCAACCATTCTGAACAACATTTGTTCTATGACTTTTCAAAATTCGCATAAAAAATTTTCATCTTTCCACACAAAGTCGGTCACGTGACCTGGTCATTTTGTATGGGAAGTCGAATTTTTTTTCGAAGAATTTAGAAAAGTTGTTGAACAAATGTTGTTCAGAATGGTTGAAAGAAAACGTGGTTAAAGGGATGTAAATCTTCACAGATACACCCTGTATTACGTTTTTATGCAACAAAGAATATAAATGTTTATTATAATAATAGAATTCTATCAAAAATTAATTACTCAATGCCGAAAGACAAAACTTGACAGACTTCATAATTTTTTTACGGTAAGTTAAACAAACAATATATCCCCGAATACCTCACAAAAACAACCACCACTTTCCATAAATTTAAAAATACTAACCTCATTCAATTCATACAAATGTACAGTCAACAAGGAAGTAAAGGGGGAAACCTGCCGTTGGAAACATAAATACCATGCTGCATACGTATAAATTAGCTGCACAATGTTAGCTTTTATGTCGTATGGAATAAGGTTAAACTCTGAGTGCTTGTGGATATGGCCGATAGTACAGCATGAATAGTCATTACAGGCGAGATCGTAAAAATAATTTGAAAGGGAAAACGTGGGGAAATGTGGCCGAACACTCCCTGTTTCGGGGTTGTCAGCTTAATACGAGTTGATGGTTAGGAAATTAGCGTAAAAAGATTTGATTTTTATTTAATGACGGAAAATAATCCGAGTCGTAAGTTGATCAATTTCGGATGATTAAACTGTGGGAGAGTCACGCTTCGGCATGAATGGGCCGGCTCGACCGGAGTGATACCACTGCCTCACAGAAAACCGGCGTGAAGCAGCCCCTGTGCTGTGTTTCTCCGAGTGAGTGAGGGTACCGGAGGCCCTCCCAGGGGGGAAGGGGATAAAAGGTTGGCAGCGCACTTGTAACTCCACTGGTGTTGCAATGTTCATGGGCGGCGGCAATTGCTTACCATCAGGTGATCCGCCTGCTCGTCTGCTACCTATCACATAAAAAAAAATGATGATCACCCTCATATGTAGGTACGACGCGCACACATACGTAACCATCTAACTGTCTACTGTCCTACTGGACAGTAGGTTAGTATATTGGCTAATACCTTACTTTACTAGGTACTAAAGTTATTTGCAACAAATCACACTAAATCGTTATCCACTAATCCCCGCGTCCCATAAAACAAGATTACTAGCCAGCCAATGGGACTCCCCATGGGGAAAGAGCGGGAAGGCAAATAAGGGGCACCCGCTTCTGTTTGAGTGTGCCTTAGAGATAATAGGTTATTGGAATAGAAAGAGTAGCTAAGGCATAATAAGTAAGTGTATTACCTACTTAAACATGGGAAATAACGTGGAGTTGATTGAAAAGATTTTATTTTTGTTATGGCATGGATGGACGAAATCCGAAAGAGAACTAGGGTCGTCGATGTTGGTACACGAGTGTGTGAGCTGAAGTGGAGATGGGCAGGACACCTAGCAAGGTGCAAGGATGATAGGTGGACTATAAAGCTTACCGAATGGCAGCCAAGATTGGGGCGACGTCTTGTGGGTAGACCACCTGCCCGTTGGTCCGACGATATTGTAAGGGTGGTGGGGAAACAGTGGATGAGGCTGGCTGGTAACCGTCAGGGAGTGGCGTAATAAAGAAGAGGCCTATACTCAGCAGTGGGTGGATGTAGGCTGACATGATGATGACGATGATGATGGATGGACCCTGCTCTTGGGCACTATGCATTTTGCCAATGGCAAGTGAGTAAAGAGACGTTACGTTGTGTTCAAAATTAACTGGTGATATGCTGTCTTTTAATGAGTTGAGTTCTTTTTTTAGTAAAAGTAGCATCTTTAGCAGTAATGAAGCGGCACTTCAAGAAGAAGTGAACGGGAGTTACAAAGAGTGAGTTGTCACGTGAACAACTTACTTTCATTCAATCAAATCTTAAAATAACATGTAATGTCATTTATGGATGGCCCCTTTTTTGAAAAATCACCTATACTCTGATTCATAATCATGTAAAGTAAACTGACAGATGAAAATGACAAATTTCTATGCATTTTGACATTTTGCATGTGTCAAATTGAGTGTTAATGTATGGTAATGACACATTGACATCTGTCAGTTTACTTTACATGATTATGAATCAGAGTATAATAACTGTCTACAAGAGGCTATTTATTGAAGTACCTAGTATCTTTTAACTCAGTGCTTTCACTCATACAAAGTAAACTTGTTCAGGTCACCAGGGCAGTGTTATAACGATTGCCAGCGATTCTCAAAGACTTGAACGAGCACTGGAGCAAGCAAATAGAAGAACTAAATATTGATATACCGACGATTGTCTGTTAGGTAAGTACAAGCCGGTATCACGGTCAAGTCTCGTGGTCAAGCGAATTTTGACGAGTGCAAGTAAGTAAGACATTTAAGTAAATACGAATGGAGACTTTGTCGGTCGAGATGCAAGAAGTGAAGTGAAGTTCATGTGATAGGTGGAAGACGAGAGCAATATTAATACCTCACCGCCGAGCTAATTAATTAGGTAGCAATTTGCACATATATTTGATAAATCAATACAAGTGCATGCTCGTATCCAAACTACGACCCGTGAAGCTTCCACTAAGCTACCATCACTCTAGAAAAAATAAAAGCTTTTCTATTTTGGGCTGCTGTTCGAAAAGTTTAAAGGTTAGCTTTAATTGTTAGTTAGGTATATCATGACGTGTTTTCCACCCTTTCCCGATCTATATTATTCTAATTCCTTGATTTTTTTAATGTGATAGTGAGTAGCAGACGAGCAAACGGGTCACCTGATGGTAAGCGATTGCCGGCACCGATAATCACCAGTAGAGCTGCCAACCCCCTTTACCCCCAATGGGCTTCCGATACCCTCACTCACTCAATGAAATACAGCGCATGCATCACTCAGGTCTTTTGTGAGGCCGTAGTATTACTCCGATAAAGCCGGCCCATTCATTCAAGCGTGGCTCTTCCACGGTAATAATCTAATTTGCTTACACTGCTTATTGATTAAGTAGTCCGATTCCGACATAAAGTCACCGAAGGTTGTTTAACGTGGGACAAACACGGGGTATATGGACTCGACTCAAACGACTATTTGCTTGCCTGTTTACATAGCGGTTTAGCGGGCGAGTGCAGTGGCCAGTCAGAACGGGGCTTGGTTTCAATTCAATTTAGCTGTTATCATTAAATTGCAGGCAGGTTGGTGACAACTACTATACTTTGTTTATAGCTTGATACGCAAGAGAGCAGACGGACCATGCGTCGAGATTTAATAACTACTATTTCTCCGAAATTCGCATCAGAATCTTAAAAGGTACCGACTCCATGGAAGGCTTTTCCCATTACCCGGGGTAGTGCCCCAACGCAAATGCAAAAAAAAGATGTTAAGTATGACTAATTATGTGATGTGATGATGATATACGATATGATGAATTTGAATCTTCACCTCTTCACAACTCGATCAATCCCTGACGGAGACCGAAACATACAAATTTCATCTGCTTGTATGATAAGTAGAGTATCTTTAATTATGTGACCGCCACTGTACCTATGTTTTACTTTCGCAGTTGGCAGAAAGTACCTAACGTAATCATACACTTGGTCATGGACAATTAATCTAATGAAATCCAAACGAGAAACTAAACTAGACACTATTAAATTAAAAAGTTGGCTTGAAAGCTTAAAGGCGGCACTGTAACATTACGGCGGCTATGAGGCTACCGGTGTCAAGCATTAATCGATGAGGTCTCGAGGCAATTAAATTGATTACGCCAACTTAATGACCTCCAGTTGTTTGAGCGAATGAGTACATTGCAAACATGTGTAATCATAGGTTACTTGTTGAGATGAGGCAAGGTGTATTTGTGAACATTTACATCCCTATTAATCACGTGTTCTAAGATACCAAACAATTTGAACATAATTTGTTCAACAACTTTTCGAAATTGATCGACGAAAAATTTGAGTCTTGAGAACTGTCCTTCTCATCATCATCATCATCCACGGTGATTGGTTATTTTGATGTAAGATGTTAATATGCCACTAAACAACCAATGACGTCGAAGTTTGATCTCAGTTCTCAAGTTTGCCATCTAGCGGAATTTTTACACTGCGATAGCCCCCAATGCCTCTAAAGTGGGGTTTTAGAACCCAAGGTACGCTTAGGTCAGTCGGGATTTGAGTCTGGTAATCACAATGAAGCGACTGCCGTCTGACCCTCGCAACTATTTGAGAGAACCAGACCAACTGAATCATGGTTCATATCATCAACACTCCAAGTCAAGTCCTTGAGTGGAGGACCGCGACTCGGTAAGCGTAGTGTTGGACGCCCTGCGACAAGATGGGATGATGACATTCGAAGGCTGGCTGGTGTGGGCTGGATGAGAGTGGCCGAAAATCGGGAGCGGTGGCGTGCATTAGGGGAGACTTATGTCCAGCAGTGGACGAGTGCGGCTTGCTGATGATGATGATGATTATCAACACTGTAGGAACACTGGAGATTACCAATTTACATTAACTGGTAATCCACGCTTGTACAGGTGGATTTGGTCCTAAGCTCGGATTTATACCACTAGCTCTGCCAAACATCGTGTAAGCTACGCGTTCAGATTATCTTAGATATCCAATTTGTCCCCCATCCCCCTCCCTATGGCTGTCTTGTCTAAGGATTAGGTATAATGGATGGTTTATTACGGCCTTAGTATTGGGGGATTCAGCTTTTAGCATGGAGTTTGGCCTTCACTGTTTTTTCGATTATCTGTCAGCGGGCTTTATCTTGTAACTGATGGGTGGTCATTTAAAATTATATTATTACTAAGTTGGTAGAAGTTGTAAATAATTAAGATGGTCAGGATGCTGGTTGGTAAGGAGGTGGACTTAAAACTTACTGAATGGTAGCCAAGATTGGGATGTCCACAATATCGGACGTAGCCTCTTCTATATACTGTCCGTACTTTGCTTCTCCTTTCAAAAACATATGCTCTGGTAACCAACACGTTTATTACAGTCATGTGTTATTTCTCAGGCCCACGTGAAGCTAATAACAGGTTTGTGTGACTTAGCAATTTTGTCCGATCTATTTTGGTCTCTAAGCCAGTTACTAAGGAGTGGGTATGTCTTGTTTAGGCTGATCGATATCGGGTACATTACACGCGTTAGTTACACTCATAATACGATTGGTGTATGCTTGTATTATGAGCTATGGTAGATTTATAGGTAAGGGTGTGATAGCCATTGGTATACATGCTGAGAGATAGAGTAAAACAGTAAGACAGCATGATATTCATCATATTCACACGTCATCTCATACACCTGACTCCGTAATAAGTAGCTCAAGTACTTGTGTTACAGATATCAGACAACAGAGGATCACAAATATAATACTTAAATACATAGTATATAACACCCAGACACTGAACCAACACAAGTGTTCATTCACATGAATGTTTGTCCAGGGTGGGGATTGAACCCACTACCTTTGGCGTATGAGACAGGATCACTACCAAATGCGCCATCCGGCCAGTCTAAATAAAAAATAGTATCAGCCTGTAGTATCAGCCAGCCGGCAAATGCCTCCATCATAGAAATGAAGGCATCGCTACAATGATGGGATTGGGCTTAATCACCACGCTTGCCTAATGAGGATTGGTGATCACAAACCCGAGCTATATCCGAAAAATCGAAACATGTTTCGCTCGAGCTGCGAATCGAACCAAGAGTCCGAATCAAGGCCCGAGTACTTAAACTACTAGACCAACGTGGCGTGTTGAATGATTTCATTATTACGATAAAAAGTAAATATTTTTACAAGTAATGTCATTGACTGGCAAAAAGTAGGCTAAAAGACAATAGCAGAAGTCTTAATGATCAACGAATCGAGATTTATCGACACTCAATAATGAAAGAACCTTAGCCGACTGCACCCGTAGCCAATCTAGTCATTAATCACAATTATCTTTAATGATTTAACCACATAATAATGAAACTAGGCCACGCGGTCGATATGTTACAGTGGACACGTGTGTGCGCAACCACAAGTGCAAACTATTCCCTTACCCTCACCGTTTGATTGGACACCAGTGAGTGAGGACCAACAGCTTAAAGTGCTTTCCAAGACGCCAACTGAGAATTTCTTAACCAAAGAGAGTTCTTTAACACGCAGTAGGTACATACAGTTCGTACCTGAGTAAATACAAACTGGGAATCTTTAACAGTAACTCAGGTACAAACTGGGAATCATAACAATAACTCAGGTATGAAGAATCTTTATTAACTCAGGTACGAACTGGAAATCTTTAACAGGAACTCAGTTACGCACTGCAAATATTTGAAAAGAAACTCAGGAACTAACTGAGAATCTTTGAAAAGGAACTCAGATATGAACTGGGTATCCTAGAAAAGAACTCAGATACGATCTGAAAATCGTTGAAGTATAAATAACTAGACCCTGCGGCACCAAAGCAGTCCCCACTACACTTAATGTTCGACTCATTTATAATTAGGTTAAGTTACCTTTGACTACGCTGACCGATATTTTACAAAATCGATTAGCCATAACTTATATGCGTTTAGTATTGTGCCTATTTGAAATGGAGCCATGGGAGTGATTCAAGTCGTTTGTCATCTAATTTATGGACGTTCACTGGTTTAATAGATGCCGCAGTAGTGCCAAAATGGTGGCAGTAAATATTGCAAAGTAGTGGCTAGTTTTATTGACAGGTTTTTACTAGTAGTTTATGGAAAAGTCACCATCAATCACCTGGAATTTATGTTAAAATCCAACATAATATAACCCCGTTTTAGACCATAATAAAACAAAAATACAATAATTTGATAAGTAAGAAATTATTACTTGATCAGCAAAATATCTAATTAGTCTGACCAATTATTTATTTTGCTGACCGGTCATCGCATTGAGTAAGTTAAGTTAGTATTTTTTTGCTGACCTGTTAAATAACATCCATAATAATATAAGGTTTGGCAAGTCTGGCATGATTACGTTGAAATGACTCCAGCAGATCGCTGCTAGAAGGCACGTTCTTAGCCAAAGACCTAACATTGGCTCCTTGAGCAACGCGTTTCTTCTTGGTTGTGATTCGAGTTCTAGCATGGACCTCTGAATTTTTCAGATCTATATCATATTTCTACCATTAAGAGCTTTCGATTCTACTAACGGATTAGACAACTGTTTCTGACGAGATCTTATCCACTTAATGAATCACAAATTGAACTCGTCTATTACTTAATTAATAAATTTGGTTCCGCTCTACTTTCTTCCTTTCTTTGCGCGTAAAATTATCTTTTCTAAGACATTTAAGTGAGAATTGAGGCCCTGTTCATACGGCTTCAATCAAAGCAACCTATAAAATTTATGTGTGAATAATGGACGCTATAACTTTCTATATCTTAATGCTCTATCGTTTGACCTATTTGATAACTATATTGTCTTGACTTGTATAATGATTTTTAAAGAAATAGGCACATTAGATCGCGTATGCTTTGTCCAGTCCATTTGAAAGTTTGCAGAGCCACGCTTTGTCATGAATAGATGAATAGGGCTGGCTAGACTGGAGTGATACCACGGCCTACTAGAAGACCGGCGTAAAGCAGCACCTGCGCTATGTTTCGCTGAGTCAGGTGGGTCCCGGAGGCCCTCGCAGGTGAAAGGGAGCTAAAAGGCTGGTAGCGCACTTGTGTCTTCATTGGTGTTGAGGGTGTCTATGGGCGGCGGTATATAGGTACTATCAGATGATCTGTCATGCTATCACATAGAAAAAACTTACTCTCAAAGATTTAGGGCCTCGTTCACCACCTCTGAGTAAACTGTCAAGTAATTTACTCTTCAACTAAAGAGGGTTCGGAGAAAATTGGCCCCTGGTCTTTGTATTGAATAAATTAATTAAATTGTTGGATCAGGGGCTCAGAGGTGATGAACAAGGCCCTTAAATGTTTGCTTACTCTGACGTCACATAAAAAAAGTCCAAATAAAATTGCTACTACGAATAGCTCACCAGCGCACTAGATACTGTTCAAGAGTGCGCAAAGATGGTTGCCATCCGAAACTTCACATTCTTCTTCATAATATAATTTCATATTGCACAAGTTTGAGAGAGACTGTGGATGCAGAAAAATGTCTTAAGTTTTCTGGCACCCATCTGGCGGTGAGCCAAGATCCCGGGTTGGCCTCAAATGAGGTATGACGGGCGTTTTCTTATATTGTTATATCACTAAAACGTACAGTCGGCGTCAAAATAAATTTAAAATCATTACGATCTTATTCCAATGGTATAAAACTTAAAATTGTGCTTGTTATATCGCTAAAACGTACAGTCGGCGTCAAAATAAATTTAAAATCTTACGATCTTATTCCAAGGGTATAAAACTTAAAATTGTGCTTGCAGATCTTAATTTAATGTTCTTGGTTTCCGAATGGACTTGGAACTGGTATTTTCGTGCCAAAACGGAAAGTCTTCTTTTTACTGTGCGTATTTTAAATACAATTAATCATTTTTGAGTTGTGATTGAAAATAATCTGCGCAATCGCGCAAATTTTAATTAAGTCGTTCTGAGTTACTAATATAATTCAGTTTTCTTTTTTTTTTTAAACTATAGGCCAACGCTTGACCACAATCGCACCTTATTTTTTTTTATGTGATAGGTAGCAGACCAGCAGACGGATCACCTGATGGTTAGCAATTGCCGCCGCTCATGGACACTTGCAACACCTGATGGAAAGTGACGATAAGGTCTAGGATGACACGTGTTTGCCTAAAAGATGCCTGTTCACTCTTGGCTTAAAGATGTTCAGACTGTAGTGGTAGATTATAGTGGTATTTTCTATATTATACAGCTTCAATAACAATATAGCGTAATGATACATTCCCTAAACTCGTCTAAAGCCTTAACTTTAGGCAGGATGCTTTGAAACTGATAATAGAATGTAAAACCACTCTATACATTTCAGCTCACAATGTCAAATACATACTACATAGTCCTTTGTATTGCTTAATACACCTATTCAAGTAGAAAGCACTTATGGCTCCACTAGCGTCATAGGCAAAGGCATATTTACATAGCGCGGGCGATGCTCGGCCCCGAGGGAAATCAGGGGGCTACCTACTGAACTTGGAGCCTCAGGCTAACATAGTGATGTCTCCCCGAGCCAGACTCGAACCCCCGTTGCAGGAAAGCTAATGCAAGAACACGTAGGTTAGTATAGTGTGTCGGAGTAACTTTACTGACAATTCATCTAGTGGCGGTTTAATAAGTCAAAGTGTAGGGTGCCAAAGATTCACTGCCGGGCTCTAGCAGACGAGGCTGTGCACCGCCAGTCCGCTTGTGACCACGTCTGCTTCAACGTAGCCGAAGCATCAAGCAGTAAGTACTATACAGTACCTAATCTATTCTATTTATAAAGAGATAACTTCTATGGACAACGACAAGGCTTATAGGTAAACCGAAAACACGAAACGCTTGCGCGATGTAATTGGACACAGCGCTATCTATTGGTTCACTTCTGAATTACGTTCCCGAAGCGAAGTGAGGGCGGGCCATTAATTAACAATAAACGGCGTGTTAATTCCCGTTTTAATATTTTAGTTGCAGGAATATTTTTTAAAGAGTTGCTTAAGTTTTTAATGCACGGCAGGTTTTTGATATTTGAAATATAAAAAAACAAAATAGTGACCGTTTGGACAAGGAATTAAATTAAACCAAGCCTAAGTATTTCTTATTTCGACGTGCGGTGGCGTGGTGTTTACTGATGATGAGGGTAGATCAGGTTTGGCTAAGTAAAATAAATAGCTTAATTCACTCTTTTGAAAACTTTCAAATATTTTTTTAAGGACACTCTATACTCGAGTTACAAAATTAAATGCATATTTCAATTCAAATTAACTCGAGTCATGTTTATTTGTACACATCTCTAAACAAACTGCTATACATAGCTTAAGTATTTACATATTTATCAGCCTGTCTAGCAACATCCTGAACAAATGTTTCTGGCATTGAAATAAGTGTACTAAGATCCAAAATCTTCCCTGTGGAGCTCTGTATACAGTCAGTAGAAAAAAGCTCCACGTTGTTAACTATTTGTGAGCCTTATTTCAAGTATATAAGAGTCAATTGCTGTTCTAACTTCTCTAACTTTTGGGGCTGACTGTACTAGGACCAGATTATGTAAAGTCTAGGCTAGGCAATCCTCTTATGATAAGACCTAACTTTTATTCGTAAGAACCTTTAAATAATTCCGGAAAAGTGGGCCTTAAATTCTAGAGGTCAAGAGTTAATATCCCATGGGAGATGGCCACTTTGTGTAAGTAACCACAAATTGGTTACATCACGTGATTGTCAGATACGGGATTTTAGGGTCCTGTAGCGCTACCATGAGTTGACATCTAAAACTGACATAACGTAAACTATTGCTCTGTCTCTTTCAAATGCACCACAATGAAAAAGACAAAGCGATAGTTTTCGATAGCGAGGATAGTATTTCAAACTCATGGTAAGGCTACTGGTCGTTCTGTGAATCCAAACGGGTTCATAGCTTAAAGTTATTTAATTGTACCTACATAATAATCTGAATACCAAGTATTATTGTTTTCTAAAACACATGACAATCCCTGTGACAGAACATCTGTCAAAGCTACCAAATGGTAGCTTATAGTAGGACTTCGATCAGAGGGCCTATCGATGACATTGACAGGGGGCGTATGCAACATTATTTCTATGGGAAAATGTCCATCAACTGGCACTAGGCACTTCTAAGGGAAAGAGCAGTTTGACGGGAGCCAAACTAACCGTATAGCAACTATTTAGCCTTGTTTTATGTAGAAGTAACGAAGTTATTAAGACATTTGCATTCAGGTTTCCACACAAAAAAAAGGAAGAAAATAGTGTTTGTGGGAGAGCCACGTTTCGGCATGAATGAGCCGGGGTGATACCACGGGTTCACAGAAGACCGGCGTGAAGCTACACCTGCGCTATGTTTCGTCGAGTGATTGAGGGTACCGGAGGCCCAATTGGGAGGAAACGGGGTTAAAGGTTGACAGCGCACTTATGACTCTATCTATAGGCAGCAGCAATCGCTTACCATCAAGTGATCCGACTACTCGTCTGCCACCTATCACATAAAAAAAAGTCGAAGGAGCCACAAATCGTTTCCCTGTTCTAGGACTTCTGGGAGCAGCCAAAGTATCTGCCAAACCTGAGGCATAACCTCGACAGATTGTACAGTCGAGTTGAAAAACATGTATACACTTTAGGACCTTGTCACAATACATATTTATAAGAAAGTGGAAGTCGTTTTCTTATACATATGTACTGTGACAAGGTCCTAAAGTGAATACATATTTTTGAACTCGACTGTATCACGATCCAACCCGGGAGAGTGATAAGCATCAGGCTTTGTCCCAAACCTTAACGTTACGCAATCGTCAAATATCTTTTGGGGCTCAGGACTCTTTAGGTCAATTGATGTGCTCTATTTATTTACTCTTTACTACGGTTTCATCTTTTAACTCTGTACTCAAGACCTCACAATATGGAGAAAGGGTAGATAGACCCTGAAATGGGATATGATTGACTAAGAAAATGTAGGCAAAAATTTTATTACTGATGCCATATCAATCCAAGACACAGTCCTGGACCAAAATGTTAGTTCGTTTTTGAAAGTGTGAGTGAGTCTTATACAAGTAAAGTGAGTTTAAAATTAAATGGGCACTAGGATTAAAACTAAATGATTAGCATAATAATATTAAGTGTCAAATCATTTCTGTACCTGATCCATACAAAACTGTTAAGTTGATGATAACGGAGTTCTATACGAGTAAAGTCATTCTTAAAGTTAGTTAGGTACTTTATAACATTGATGATTTTTTTTCTAAGTGATTACGTTTCGATTTAAGTTGGTTAATGATTAGCCAAGATTAGGTAAGCAAGACAAAGGTCAATAAGTAAGCAAACACTTATATTCCAATGATACACCAGGGTATCACAACTGGTGAAGGTATGATAATACAATTCAGGCTATTGTTTGGTTTTTAGACTTTGCACTTTTGCTAGAGTAGTAACTTTTACTCTATGTAACTAGTACTAGTAACTATTACTTTTACTCTAATTCCTAATGGAAATATGGCAAATTCTAATTGGGAGAAAATTTCTTCACTATGTTGTATGTATGGTGCTGCGTATACAGTTCAATTGTTTAATATTAAAAAAGAAAAAATATCTTGATGCAAATTTTTAAAATTAGAACAATAGTTTCCAAAAATTAACAACAGTAGGAACTGTTAGGAGAATTACTAATCCGTATTATGTATTAGACTATTTACTGATGTAAAACCTTGATTAGGAGTCCGTTGTTAACCCTCGCTTAGTTATTCAAGTCGTAAGTACAGTAGGACATGAATAGGCAGTTGTATTCCGTTTCAAGTGTAACTGCCATGTACAAACGTCAAGCCTTCGTGCTCTAGACACCATTCATATTCTCTATGAACTGGGCCAATTGCACTTTATCTATGACAAATGTACTCAGCTTTTTGTACAAGTTCGCTACTAACATCTGTGTTATTGGCACGATTACCTTGAACAAACCAATCTGCAGTCAATACGGTGCTGTTAATATCTAATTTATCACCCTTAACACTCCTTACAATTGATTTATGAGCGGCATAAAAATGATTACATTTTTAATTACAACTCTATGAATAATGGTGCATTGATTATAGATAGTGCGTTCAAGCTATTATTAAGGTCACTTGTTGAGTTAGATGAAGTGATTGGGTCGTAGTAATGAGAGAAATTTTGAAAAAAAAAAATTAAAAAATTAATAAACAAAAGTGCAACGCGATCCAATAACCCTTACCGATTGGACGCTCCTAATAAAAACACAGCTTCTATCACAATTTTGGATAAACACACGCACACACAACACACCACTGTTTAGATGTGAAAATTTCAATGCGTACTTTTGTATGGGGTGTAGTCGGATTTTGTGGATCGTGCCACCTCCAGCGCCGGCTCGCGACTGCCCGGGCTGCGCTCGCCAGGATCGATCGTTCTGCGCATGTTCCATCGCGCCCCGCGTCATTTCTATGCCCAATATCTTATGTATAAGAGTGGAGCCAGAGGAAAAGTGAAAAATGTTACGCGTCAGTGTTCCCGTAACTATGATGTGTGTTGGTCTCTGGGCTACGCACTTGAGTAGGTCGTAACCCACGTTTATGGGTATCAGAAGGTCGTTACTGAGGTAATGCTGGTTCTCCCTTGAGAGTTCATCTTTTTATTCCACACGTTTGATTGGTTATTGGTTGTAAGTAATTCGTTAAGAGATTAGGTAGACGTTTGATGTTTTTTTTAATGAGTTGCTTGCAATTTCTACATTGATGATTATAAATCCTTTGTTTAAGATCCCTTGATTTAGTTTTTTTTATTGCTTTTTCAACTTGATTTAAAAGACGTGCATATTTTTGATAAGTGAACATTTCACTCATCAAAATTTTCTCAACAATAGAATATTAAAATGCCCTGATGGGATCAGTGACAAAACGAAAGGCAGTAAATCCATGGACAGCAGCAATGTATAAATAAATGGGACGTACATTTAATTTACCGAACAAATAGAATATTCATTGAATATTACATACTGAGCTGTTCTCTTCGCCATGACCTTTAATTCGTTAACGTTTTCACGCTACCATTACGATTTCAGCAGCATTCCTTGGATGGTTCCAATTTGGGCCACGATACACGATTTAATTATTAAACCTAGTTTCTTATTCAAGCCGCAAACGCACGTTCAGATGTCGTAAGTATTCTTGTAAAAGAGCATTTTTATTTGCGGTTGGCAAAGGAATGCTGTTTTAAGATTTTTGTCTATCCATAAATTGTGACAAAAGTATTCTTCGTTTCTGATCACAAAATAAATATATATCCTCAATATTTTAACTCCTGTGCTGTGACGATTGGGTTCAAAAAGACATCATTTGTGAGTGCTATAATGAAAACAAGAAATTCTTGAATCTTCAATTTTGCATAACAATAAAAAATCAAATCCCTATTTTACTAATTGTTAAACTGTAATGATGAAAGGAATGTGATGAAAGGAAAGAATAAAACCTACCTGTACTTCTTATCTCTATGCCAGACAGAGATGTGGAGCATCTGATGATCGTAGACGATGGCAGGGAGAGGAAGCTTTAGGTGCCTCTGGAATTCTGGTTCCCTCTTCCCGTAAAGGACTGATGTCCTTTGGAAAATAGACCTCTGGGTAGGCAATGCAGTTTCTGCTACTCCGCTGATTACAACCTAAAATGTTACAAAGAATAATAAAAAAATAACGGAAAAACGAGTAAAATAAAAGTTTACGCTGTATGTTGCCGAGTGTGTGAGGGTACCGGAAGCCCATTCGGGGTAAAGGGGATTAACAGTTAGCAGCACTTGTAACTGTAATACCAGGTGACTATGGGTGACGTCAATCGCTTACTATGGTGATCCGTCTTCTCGTCTGTAACCTATCACAAAAAATAAAAAAGGAAGATTTTTTTTAATAAAATTAATTTTTATTCATAAAAGAGTGGGAAGGAGACTCAAGAAAAGATCAGAATGACTTTACGTAATATTATTATGGGTAATGTCTTTGTATTCAACATACCTTCGCGTAAGCGTTAATATCATCCGTTTTTCCTGATGCTCTTTGAAGATCTCGGCAACGGATTACTGAAAAGAAAACATATTTTTAATTACAATCGAAATTTATGGAAAAAATAACTAAAAATTATAGAAAAGGAGTCGATAGTCACCACTCACCGTGCACGTCTATGACGTCATTCCTCATGACAATTTCAAGGTCTATTGTACCCTTGGGTGCTTGAAACCTGTCCGTGCTTCTTTCTAAACGATTGCTAGCCACACTTCTTCTCTTTTCTTCACTACTATTAATGCTGCACTCCTCTGGAGAATACGTCAAGCATCTTCTAGAAGACTTATGTTCGATGACAGGAGTTACAATATCAGGTTGGCAACATCTCTTCATCTAGTTTGCTTGTCTTATGTGCTCTTTCTTCGCTTAAAACATTGCTTGATCTTTTCAAATTTGCTACAGGTGTTATGGGACTTGGTATTCCATTTTCCAGAGTCAATCCGAATAATTCTCTTGATCTTTTGTTTTGAGCTACCGGCTCATGAGGCATCAAACTGCTATGTGATACGTTTGATTTGATAGAAATATTGTCAAATTGAATTTGTTCATAATCTTTGTCACAATGCTCAGTTAGACAGTTAAATGATGAACTCAGAGGCTCACAAAGAGATACATTTAATAGTTCAACAGCAGGACTTGGAATCCCCATCTCAAGAGTTAGGAAAGAACTGGATTTGGTATCAACTTCTCTCAGTTTTCTATGGCTCTCGTTGCTTACAGTAGATTTCTTTCTGCGTATGCATCTTTGCCTACGTAGTGCTACATTTTTATTTTCTTGTGTAGCTGCGAATAAATCTGGAGTAGATTCTGAGGAAACATGACCTAAGTTGCTTTTCTCTTGGATAGCACAAGAAATATTCATAGATTGTGACCTATTTAGAGACTTTCTTTTGTATTCATGAGTTCTCACCCTTGACTTTGGTTCAACAAAGTAGTCTGGTGTGCGCACTTCTCTCTCATTATAACCGTCACCATCGTCTAAGATAAAACATCCTATAGGAAGGTTTTTCAGTAATTTATCATTTACCCTATGAACAGGCATAATCTTTTTAGTAGGAGTGCTTTTAGGAGAAACTGAGTTTTCTCTTGATAGATTAACATACCTCGCTTCTTTGATTAAATTAGCCTTGTTTTCTGCTTGAGGATTGACAAATAAATCTTTTACAGCTTCTAAAGGAGGAATCTCTTCTTCCACTGTTAGCTTATTTTCAGGCATGTTATTTAATATCCTCCGTTTCGTTTTAACGATTTTAGTACTTTTAATTATATCTTCAATCATTCTTTCAAGAGTTACATCACCCATTTGCGTTGTAGATACAGTTGATTCAGATTCGTTAGTTATTGAATCTTTGCCTAAAATAAACTTATTTTCCATTTCTGTCGAAGTTTCTTCATCTCTTAAAGGGATAGTAAAAGGATTTTCTACTTTAGGAAAGAATTCAGTAACATCGTTTTTGAAAGGTTTTCTCTGAGATTTCGTATGCGTACTCATAGTGCTAAACCTTAGTGCGGCTAGTTTAACTGACAATGGAGTGATAGAGACTGGCGAACAGCCATCTCTTACCAGCGCATGAGCATCTCTCTTATCTACGGATGGGGACTTGAAGGAACTCTCAAATTCATTTGATTTCTTTCTTGTCCTCTTTAAAGGTCTTATACTAAGCCCTTCATTTTTATTAAAATAAAGTGGATTATCCATAAATATGTGATGCCCAAATATAGGCAGCGTAGTTTTTTCTGTAGGTTTATTAACTGTTGTGGTAATAGGTCTCTCTATACAGTTTATAACTAAATCCTTATCATACTCTATTTCAACTAATCCTTCACTAGTTGTTTTGGTTGTACTTACAGGATTGCTACTTAATCGCTTACCTATAATAAAAGAATTTCTGCTACTATCTGTTGTAGCACTTAGCCTATCAGAAAGCTCATTTAATGAAGGTTCTGAGGTACTGTGACTTAGCTTAGGAGGGCTGAATTGGGTTCTATCAATGGGTTTTATTCGCCTTTCTGATTTGTAAACACAACTTCCACGTCTAAAGTTTTCATTGGTGCTGGTCATTTCCAGTTTTCTTTTCTTTGCTTCGCGGACCCTTCTGCTATAAGTCGGTGGAGTAGGAGGTAAATCAGGTGGTATGTCATCTTTGGAAGCATTCAAGTAAAATTTTCTACGTTCGTAATTCTTCACTGGTGTTGAAGATGGGGTGATATTGCTAACATCTTTAAGAGCTAAGCCTTC
Organism: Cnaphalocrocis medinalis; assembly: GCA_014851415.1. Taxonomy (NCBI): domain Eukaryota; kingdom Metazoa; phylum Arthropoda; class Insecta; order Lepidoptera; family Crambidae; genus Cnaphalocrocis; species Cnaphalocrocis medinalis. The sequence goes on along the minus strand of CM026276.1, from coordinate 16,650,690 downwards.
TGATTTCTTAACAAAACCTTCTTTGAAGTAATTTGGTGTGTTTCCGATGTAGTTGAAATTTTCCTTGTCAACGGTTTTTAGGTTGTTTTTTCTAACTGCAGTGGATCCTAAGGACCGTCTTTGATATCTGCTTGGTTTCTTGCTCTTTTTGACTGACTGTGCGTCCAAGGATCGTCTGATGTTGTTATTGAATGGCTCTTTGGTATATGATTCTGTATCTTCTATGTCCAATTCGTTGGCCGACCGAACGTCTTGGTTCTTTTTGCCATATACTGCCCACTTCAGCATTTTGACTCTGCAACAATGAAATAATTGAATATGTAAAATATAATGTTGAAAACAAACTTAATTCCTTAGATATGTAGATAGAAATATTTCATAACACGAATGCTAATTACAATAATTAAAATTACAGGTATATTAATTTATTTGAATCAACCATTACACGACCATTTAGATTGATATACAATTTTAACTCTTAATTGCATTATGAATATTATAGCAAGTTCGGTGCAAAAATGTATGAGCAGACACACTTGTGTAGTGGGAAGTAGTATACTTATACTACTTCCTTCCCCTTATGAAAAAGATCGAGAACTGGTGGACTTTATAAAATATATTTCCCTAGTATATTTTTTTTAACATCGAAACAGCAAATGAAAATTTTAAAGATTTACAGTAAAGTTTATCTCATCGTTCATATTCGACGGCGAAGTGCCAATACACCCATCTACTTAATATAAGTTTTTTGGTCAAATTACTTTCTTATGTCAATGGCATTAAGGTCTATCTTATGTTAATTGATTTGTAAGATAGGAGGTATTGGCACGCAACTGATATGTCAACACAACACCCGCTGTTCAATTACAGAGACGCATCACCATCCATCAGTCATGGCGGTGGCGACAGATTTGCCACATTCCGAGCTTCACAATGTTGTGAGATTTCCGTACCTGCACTGTCACGAATATTAGACAGTCCTTATGTCCTGTGGAAGAAGGCTTCAAATGGCACCACTTATTTTGAGTAATTGAGATTTATAGGAGCTGTTTTATGGTCTATGGAATAAGATTCATAGTTCTTTAGATGTGATTTTTGTAAACTGCGTGAATTGTCTTTGAGCTAATTCTTAGCTGTTATTACTTGTGTTTCACAAGAAACAGAACCATTATGTTATTTGTGAAATTATTGACGGTATTTACTTTATATTGTAAAAAAGTTTCCTTGTAGTCATTTATTTACTTCATGCTTTTCAATTTAGGTCAATGAATGAATGTTGGTAGCCGAGTGGATAGGAACGAATCTTCTATACCGGGTTCGGACGCAACCGGGAATCACATGCTTAGATGAGAGAATTTAGGTCAATGAAGAAAATGTCCATGCAGGAAGTATGAGACAACTAAAATTTAAAGGCGTAATAATTCACGATATCGTAAAAACATTCATCATTATCATCATCATGTCAGCCTACATCCACCCACCCTATGAATTCTTAATAAATTTAAATACCGCAGTACTGCGAGAGAAAATATTTTTCACCTTGAAAATAATATAAAAAATGAGCGTAGATCATTATATTTAAATCATTATCGTTATCATATCGTACTCGCGATTGGTCAATCTCGCTCGTTTGTAATAACTCTTATTATGTGATAGCCCCCCTACTATCAAAAATAGGGTAAGTTTTTTTTTTCTTTTTTTTATGTGATAGGTAGCAGACGAGCAGGCAGGCGGATCACCTGATGGTAAGCAATTGCCGCCGCTCATGGACACTTGCAACACCAGTGCACCACCACCACCAGTTGCAACTTGCAAGTGTCGTATCTTGAACATTATAACGCTAGAATGCAACAGTACTAAAGTGATCAATCTCAATCTTCACAATTTCACCTACTTGCTACAATTTCCATGCTTGCGTTACAGTATCGAGTAGCGGTACAGCTCTAGTCGTGATGACTATTAGATACGCAAGACCCATGACATGGGTGTTAGATCACCGTTAGAAGATCTATCTGCGCAAAAACGGCCTCTTTGGTTGATAGTACTGGCCATTTTGTAATGGAATACTTCTATTCTTTAAAAATAAAAAGTAAGTATGTCTAAGATTTTTTTCTGCAGCAGTTTTTATGAAACTAGGGTTGTGCAGTTAGCTAAGTGGTTTGCTTGATACACTGTCGCGTGAAACTGCGTAAGCGCATATTTTATTATGGTTTGACCGTTATTAAAAATCGTGAAGAAATCACGTTCCATACCAAAGACAAAATTACTTACAGACTTAATAAATACACTTTGCGAATTCTATAATGATTTTTTGTGTCGGAAGTTCAAAATAAAAGCTATGCAAAACTTCCCCATGCAATATCTTTACAAGCACCGTAACTTACGAGTATGAGAGAAGCCGTTATCTTTAACAGCGCTGTTTCGGCCTTTATGGCCTGAATGTGGGCTACCGGGTCTTTGTGATTCTGCGTTATGATGCTCATGTACCTCGTGCAAATATTTAAAGGTTTCTGTTTCTATGTTAATGGACGCCATAGTTAGTACCGTAGCTAGTAGGTCAAACATTAAACTTAGACGTATGGCGACGACAATCGCCTTAAAGGCAGTAACCCATATTAAATATTTCTTTTCCAATACTCTCTCAGAATCTCACACCGAATCCTGGCCAGTGATAATCCCGAAAAAAAAAACAAGCAACGGCCGACAGAACATCATTTATTTATTTTTAAACATGTCCGCTAATGGCGCGTAAAATATTATTTTGACATTTACACTGTTCTCCGTTTGAAACGGTCAAATAGCCGAACGGAGACTTCGTATTAGCTCAGAAACTTCTCCGTTTGAAATGCAAACGCTAAGCAGCGCTCAGCAGTAGCGGAGCTCTGAGCCGAAGATAAAATTCGTGTATGAACCAACTGTCGAGTCTCTAAAAAACTTAATATAGTTCTTTCTAGATTGTGCTCCATCGGTATTTTGACGAATATTGCGAAAGAGTTGTATGTTCATAGTGTCCACACAACACGAGTATGACAACCGAGCAGAGCGGGTCCGCTTACGCTCAGCTCAACTATAGATCCACCTCGAGATGTGGGCTGTTCGGTCAGAGTCCCAGGGTCTCCCTGATCTAAAACTTCTAGGACTACACCAGTCGTTGTTAATCAGACCACATCTTTGTTAATTGTACCTAATCAAGTTGATTATTATTTTGAACCCTGTATGAAAATGCTTCAAGAGATACTTTTGAATGACTTTAAGCATTAAGCACATAATGCGAAGATTATGTTTATTCCTAGACTGTTAGTTAAAAAGAGCACTGTTCTAACTTTGATTAAATTAATTAAATCGCTCTCGTAACCTGAGCTAGTCTAACACTTAAAATAGTAGTTTAATTAAACATTATTACTATGTATTTAAATTAGAATTACGCCTAATAACGAATAATTGCCGCACGATTCCCATTTACATTTCAAATTGAAATCAATTTAAATTCTCTTCAAGCAAACGTCGCTTTAATCTAATTATAACGCCAATCACTACCAACTGATAGAAACAAGTACATTGTTATGCTAACTCCGAAATATTCCTACAAAAAGACCTTTGTATGGCTCCAAGCCGATTTCATCTCGGTTACGCTGTAGGCAATAACTCATATATTTCCTTTGCCTACCAAATTGAGTGTGTAATTATGATTTTGGCGCGCATTCATCTCACCCGTCTGTGACAGTCACATGCTGCGTTCGGAAACCAGTGTGTACACAAAACGACCCTGGAGAATTCGCGAACTAATACAACACCGCAAAAACAGGGCGTACGACTCCACCATTATCCTCTCCCTTGCTATTCACCAGCAAATTACTATTGAATTTAAGATTTCTTCTGGAGCATTTTTTAATATCAAATGCACGTCTCGCGAAACAGGGGTCGCGAACAAAAAAGTTTCTTTTGAACCTTCTTGCCGTTCGATCGGAGTCGATTTCCGAACGATCATTGGAATAAGGTTTAGTTTCACGCGAGATTCGATTCTGTAACTGTATGTGTGCGCGATGGCAGTTTTGAATGGAACGGAACACGTTTTAGCGGATTTCGATTTTTGAATTTGAATTTTTTGGAACGTCCGATGCATCAGTGATCTTGCGAGGTTGCTAATTTCTTATAAGAATTTGGACTCTAAGGCGTTCAGTTAAAGGGTTTTTGTCGGCTTGATAAGAGTGCAAGATAAAGAAAATGGGGGGTCTCGAATGAAAGCGAATCAACCGGCTTGCGCCAAATACTGGACGGATATTTTACCCATTTAGATTTTGAAAGTGATCTGCATCTTTATGGCGATTGTGAAGTGGATGCAGTATTCTCAAAGATAATCGAAGTAATGAATGGATTTAAAACGACTTTTACGAGGTTTGTAAGAATATTTTTTGCATCGATACGGTGATCAAAACAGGATTATAGCATTGTTTAGCGGTTCAAACTGTTACAACCTTTTGTCGGTTATGTAAAGAGAAATAAATTACGTGCTTAATTTTATATTGTGTCCACAAGGCAAGTATACAGTACAGTATTATCTGGGTTTACAAGTAGGTATTCATTATTGTACTTTTTTATTTCATTACAGACTTTGTAAGGGTATCTTTTTATGTGATAGGTGGCAGATGAGTAGACGCATCACCGAATGGTAAGCGATTACCGCCACCCGCAGACACCGTCTGCACTAGTCGAGTCACAAGGTGTGCAAGGGTTTAGAAAATTTATAATTTTTATTCCTAGACTGTTTTTGTATAATTTTATTAACTAATGGTTAAAAAAGTAACCAACAGTAAAATATCGTTAAAAATTTTTTTTTGAGTAATATTTAGCTTATCAATATTTAGGTAGGCTGTCATTTTGACCATTGGTTCCAGCCGATTATCATAGTTAATTTAACTAAAAGGCAACTACAGATCAAGTATGGGCTTACCTGAAAAAAAAAATTGGCAAGTCCTATATTTTCCCCACCCCTACTCTCTTGCAAAATCTTACAGTTAGCTGGTGGGTCAAATTTAATATGGCGAAGACCATAACCATTCATTTATATTAGCATTAAATGAACTTTGTATCATAAAAGCTGTGGTTTGGTAAAGCAATTAACATGGTATCTAGCGTATTATTTGCTATAACCATTTACACTATATTTTTTCCAACTTTCTCGCAGAATCTCATACCGAATCCTCACTGGCCAGTGACCATCCAGAAAAAAGCAAGTGACGGTCGACTAAACAGAACATTTATTTCTTTTTAAAAATGTCCGCTCAATGGCGCGTAAAACATTTGACATTTTACACCGTACTCCGTTTGAATTGCCGCGCCAAATGTTAGTAGTTCGTCGGTTGGACGGCAGGTGGCGCGGTCTATGAATTATTCAACTCGGTCTGTTGACCCCCCAATGGAACCTTATTGGTGGTCGGAATTTTTAACACTAAAATATGCGAGAATTCAAATGTGAGGTTTGTCAAATGGGGCTGGAGAAATATAGCCTGCATATTGATGCAATGGTTAGTATTGTTATTATATACGTTTTTATGGTATACTTAATGGATAAGCATTTGACCCCAGTTAAACCTGAATGAATAAGTCTAAGATAGCTCAAGAGCCAGTGATAGTAGGTAGCACCATAGTGGATACGAACCTAGAGAGGGCGTTAGGTTGAACTCCAAGCTTCCCAGAAGCGATTTAACCACTAGATCCAGTTCAAGTGTTTCCTCTTTCTTACTCCTGGGTTTTTAGGCGGGGCGTGAAACGGCATCTCTTCAGGGTGAGAGCGACAGACTCATTGGACACTTTGTCTGTTTTTTTGTGCCTGTCAATCTCATGTTCGGATCTCACGGCCGCTTACCATCAGGCGGAGTGAGGTCATCTTGATTGTCTTCAATAAAAAAATACAGTTTCTACGCAAAAACTTGGTACAAATTGTGGTAATAAATGTGGCACACACATTTTACTGTCTAAAGACACTTTTATGGAAAGTGCGCTCGTGTCTCTCTCTCATAAAAATTATATTGATGGGGCACTAAATAATGAATCGAGCCTATGCCCGATACCTCTTCAATCAACGGAATAAGTTGCTTTATAAGTATTACAAGGCACGAGGCTACAACACTGCCACTTTTAGACACGGACACTGCAAATTTTTTAGAAAAAAACCCGCGTAACAAAATTAACGCGAATCAGTAATCAAACCCGAGTCTCCAAGCGCAGCAATACTTCAAAATATACCACTACAGACGCAATTTTCACATAGCATAGGCATTTACTCGTTCCTGCAACAAAATTTAACGAAGCCATTGGTAAAACATTCAGTTGTCGTGCGAAGTGGATATAATTGGACCAGTCATCACTATTCTGCATATTTTAATGTGGTCTACGGAATTTTCATGCAGTCTGTTTTTTCCTCACCAGAACAGGGTATTTTCTAGGCAAACGCGTATCATCCTAGACCTCAACATCACTCTCTATTAGATGAATTTTGGTGAATAGTTATCCTATATCTATGTATACTATTCATAAAGAGATAAATTCTGTAGGCATTGAAAAATCTTATATACAAACCGCAAAGGCAAAACACTAGCGCGATACAAACGACGCCCAGCGCCATCTCTTGGTAGAGAGTGGAACTAATCTCCCGAAACGAAGCGAGGGCGGGCTACTATAAAAACGCATAGGCGAGTAATTATTACTCTACTTAGGCAGTTGAGAAAAAGTAAACCAATCGATTAAGGTAATCATCTACCTGACAGATGCAGATATGTGCATCTGTGCAGCACGAGCCATAGATACACCTGCGGAGGCACCCGGCGTCGGCATTCAAAATACTGGCGCACTTGTAATTATTGGTTATGACTTGTAGTAATAAAGTTGATGCACCTTACACAGTAGCTAACTGCCGACTCGGAGATGTCAATTAACCTTAATGTACAATATCTTAATTATGTTTAGTCTTTGGCCCTGTTATTACAAAACGTAAGACCTTACCTTACCTGATCTTATGAGGGCTTCGGAATAAAAACGACTAAACGGTACGTAACTAGCTAACTAGTGTCCCGCCCTAACGTCCTTTTGGAACTGAATCTTGCTATTAGTTCCAATTCTTGCCAGAAGATAGGGTTAGGTGTCTATTACATCACGCAAGTGTTTCGTTTGTGGTTGTCTTTTGAAGTTACCTTTTTATAAATGGTATATTAATCAAAGTATCAGCCTACATACTGTCCCACTGCAGGGCGAAGGCCTCCGTTATAGAAATCAAGTCATCGTTACTATGATGGGATTAGGCTTAATCACCACGCTTGCTTAATGCGGATTGGTGATCCGACAAAAGCTATGTTCGACAAATCCGCAATGTACTTTTTGCTCGATTCGGGAATCGAACCCAGGATCACCCATTTGGCGCAATGGTTTAAACGCCGGTTGAGACGCAAGGTTCGCGGGTTCGATTCCCGCACCAACACAAATGTTTGTTGATGAAACAGATATTTGTGTTGGGTCTGGGTGTTTGTAGTTCCTTCGTTGTTTCTGGTTTCCATAGCACAAGGGAAAACCTTAGTTTGGGACCAGGACAATGTATGTGATGTTGTCTCAATTTATTTATTTATTATTATCACGGCCGGGTACTGAAATAACTAGACCAACGAGGCGTTAATTTAAATACTCAAATCTTGGGAGAGTTTGAATGCTGTTTTTTTTAAGTTTCATGGCTTTACACGAAACTTTTCGATAGCAAATTTTAAATTCGGCGGGTCAAACAATACAATAAGGTCAATAGCCACTCGTACTAATTGTGCTGTAATTAGAGTACTTATAGAGGCGCCTGCGCCGACAGCTGCGCGAGGGCGGGGGTGCGCGCGCGGCTCTCGAGAGTGCGTAGCGTGTTGGTCATTTCGTTCTTTTATTGTGTACGCATGTTAAGTATCAAGAACCGAATTCTGAATTCAAACAGGTAAAACCGCGAACCAAATGTGTGGAATAGAATAGAAGAGAAATCATTTATTGCGGTAAATGTGGTTACATTAAGTACATCAATAATTATTTAGTTTCTCACATTTAACCGAATATTATAGTGGATAATAGAATATGCGTAATATCTAACACCCCGATGATCTAGTCAAGCTTGAGTACCGGGCCCTGATCTCGGGGTCCCGGGTTCGAGTCCAAAAGCTTGTTTCGAATTTTGAGAACATTGCTCTAGTTTGTGATCATTTATCCGCATTAGGTAAGTGTGGTGATTAAGCCTAGTCCCATAATAGTAGCGATGACTTGATTTCTATGATGGAGGCCTTTGCCCTGTAGTGGGACAGTAAGTATATAGGCTGTACAATTTGTACAACTAGAATAACAACATCTTTGAGCAGCTATCAAACTTGTAGTGTTTGAGTTTTCGGGCGTTAGTTCTGGGAATGATTAATAGATGGCGCAGATTATAATTTACTTAACGAGTTGAATGAATTAATAACAACATTAACTACTCTATAGGTTGATACTTTACTTTTATTTTAAAAATTGCGTATTTGAAGCGTCTGCCACGTGCACAGTGGTTCAACAACCCACCCCCCAGTCACAATATGTTACGACGATTCTATTATAATTTATAATTTTATCTATCTATGATCTGAACCATATGGCCGGGCTATTCGCAGTCGACATTGTTAGGAAATATTCATTATAACTTCGTCTTTGGACGTTATGGCGTTTATTTTAATGAGTGACAATTATTGTTTTAAGTAATAATGAAGGATGAAATTGAAACGGTTAAAATGATTGAGAGATAAAATAGGACATTACCTTATAGAATAATGATTCGATTTATCTTTGAAGTGTTTAAGTATCAGCCTAATACTGTCCCACTGCAGAGTTTGCTCTGCTTCCATCATAGAAATAAGTTATCGCTAATACTGTGATGGGATTAAGCTTAACCACCAAAATATGATCACAAACAAACCCAAGTAGGTATGTACAATGGCAAAAATTAAAAATAAAAATAATACTTAAGGCTAATGTTGATTTAAGTTACTATTAGGTTAATGCTATTAACCGTTCCACCACCTTCACACATAAATTTAAAAAAAGACTCAAACGTAAAAATCGCATTGCTATAAATTTAGCGCTAACGCAAAGGTCATACTTTTTACATCCTTCCTATGAATAAAGAGGTATAATTTCTTAAAGTTCGCCACGGTACAGTAGCCGGGGCGTTTTTCATTGCGGCTAAAGTTATTAACAAGGTCAATTATGACCGGGTATGCTGCCCAAAGCCACTCGGCCAGAATCGTGTGCCGTAAAATTATCGTGGTAAGATCCTTAATTAATTCCACAAAATGTACAAATACCTAATTAACGTGGGAGTAAGGGATTACTTTTAGGGGTCTGTACCTTACGGTTTTTTGCCCGTCTTTGTTTTACTTCGGATCTTTTTTCAAATATAAATATATTATGCTAACCTTGTAGTTAGTAAAAGGTGCTTTGTTATTTTAGAAGTATATTTTATTTATTGTTGATTTTTTAGTTTCTGTTTTTGAAAATTTAATTTTATTATTAAGCCATGTAATAAAATGTTTATACATATTAACAGTTTGTGTGATCTTCAAGAAGAAGAAAAGGCCGGATTAACGTCTAGCTGCGCAAGACCATCACAAATGGCGACTTCACAATTCCAAACCTGACTCTGGAGACTATCGCGTGTGAAAAATCCGCTAGCTATGGCGTACTGAAGAAGTGAGGCATGTCAAATGTCAAAATGTCTCTACACAACCGATCACGTTGAAATTGGACCTCAATCTAACAGTACGCCATCTAGCGGATTTTCCACACGGGATAGCTCCATTTGGGTCGTCGAGACATTTTATTGGAGTAAGTTTTCATAGTTTCTACTCTCGTCTCTAATTTTCACGGAACCTCCAGAACAGGACGTCCGTTTCACACTTGCCCCATCTTTCGACGCCAATACAATAATTCTTGGCGTGCAGCTATTTTTATGGGCACTAATTCGTAATCAGGAATTGAAAAGTGCAATTAAGTTTTGTAAATAACATTGTTTTTATTTTTTTGTTCCACTTAATTCATTGTTAAAGCACTGTGTTGCACCGGGTAATTGAAATTTAAGTAATAACTGACAAATTGTAGGTAACTTGAAAATACTTGACATGTAAATTAATGCTTATCGTCAAAAAGATTCAGTATGAGAGTTATTTTATTAAGATTTGTAAGTAGGTATACCTTGGTCTTGCCTCGTTATAAAACAAATGAAAACAGCGATGACTTTAGTTTTTTTTTTCGAATAGGCATAGGTACATTTGGCCATAATCTCACCTGATAGTCATCTCTTACCATGTGGCCGAAATGTGGAACATGTCTACCTAGTAGCAGCCTATTCACTCTTCTTTGCAAATGTGACACTATGAGATTTATATTTTTGGAGCAGCTAATAAATTTGCTGCTTTACCAACTATTTATTTGGCTTGTTTACCAAATGGAAAGCAAAAACAAGGCTAAATAGTTTGTATGAAACAACAACCTGCGTCCCAATGGCATATGCCTTGCCTACTTTATAATAATCTAGTCTACCTTAGCTTTCTTCATTAAAATCGGGTGGTAGTCTAGATGAAGAAATATCTCTGCCAACCTCAGAACCAATCCTCCTGAGGTCAGGTTATATCATTGACAATTCCGTTCGATAGTATCAGCTTTAACCTTTTTAACACAGCTTCGTCTTGCTAAGACCTTTTTGGGAACTAAATACAAGTACACAGCTGAAAGTTTTGAGTGTGTGACCGTATTAGGTTCCACGTTTTACAAAGCCTTTTTTTCGCGTAACTCCATCCACTTTCTTAATTTCTCATTATTAAACTGAAAAAGGCAGATGTCACGAGGGTAAGCCAGGCCGCCCTATTGTTATCCTTCGGTTTCGGCTACGAAATTGGAATAATAACATCATTGTGAAATAATCTGGAGCAGGCAAGATGCTGCAGTCTTTGTGAACTTGCGAGTCTCGTATCTATTGTTGTTTGAGGAAGTGTGCGAAATTTGACAATGGTTGCATCGTACGGTTAAAGGTCAACCATGCAGCTGTCGTCCTTATCCCCCATAAAATAACATTCAATTTACGTTGATACATTTCCTTCTTCGTAACCGATGTCGAAGGAGTTCCGATCTAGTTTTTTTTTTCGAAATGTAAATGGTATGATTTATTTTTGACAACAATCGCACCTTGGTTGTGGGAATTTACGAGCAGAGGGGCCGCTCTCAATAAGTTTGATTGCGTATTGAAAAATAATTCGTTGTAATTCTTTGGGGTAGAAAGGTCACGGAGTGTCGCTATGAGGAATCTTCGCCGGTATAAGGCAGGCATAGATATAAGTCAAAATGTAGTTCATTACTATTTCAGATATATTAGCCCGGTTTTTTCACTCACAGATAAATAGTTGGATAACTTATCGGACGTATGCTTGGCATTTTGTTACCAGGAGTCAGGATAAGTTAAATTTTCCATTCTAATAGTCAGAAGGAGATAAAATTATTATTTTCCGAATCTGTGGTAGATTGTTGATAATATTTAACATTCGTAAGAGTTCTTTGCAGACTTAATTGAATAAGGAGTTTTATTTCTATTTCCTTTATGTTGATGTAATAAAAACAAAGTTAACATTTTTATGAGCAAATCATTAAAACACTTTTACTCAAGCATATAGTCGTTTATCACGAATGTTATACCAAAGGTCAACAGAAAAAAACGCCCAAATTATTAACTGCCTTATAAAAAGAGTCATCAAACTACATCTCCCACTCGATAAAATTTATTAAACTTACTTGCGGCTATAAAATATGACTATGGCCTCTCCAATGTGATGTAACTTGCAATTGAAAAGATTATCTCTAAGTACTTAATAATAAAGCAGTATAAGTTTTATAACCTCTACCGATAGTTAACCTGCGACATAAATTAAAATGGCTGCGTTTTTTCTTCATTTCATTTCAAGAAAAGGTAAGCGCGAATCCCCCTTTGAAAGCCGATATTTCATACAACAATGCCTGGCTGCATGCCGTTATTCCTTTGCGTTATCGTGTGCAAAAAATATATGAACTCTATGGTCTATTGTCGACTTTAAAAATGGAAGTTTTTTGAAACGGGAACACGTTTTGAAGCGTGACTTTTCTTAAATGGCGGCGTTTGTGAAAAAGGGTTTTTGTCAAACCAGTTTTACTTTCGACGGTTACCTGAGGACCTGCGAATGACAGTTATTGATGTGTCAATGTTTACTTTTTAAATTAAGGTTAGGACGTTTGGACAACGTTCGTGGGTTCACAAGAACTCGTCGTGGTTAGTGGTTTTTCAGCAATTTTTTGTGCGGTTCTCATGAAGCTAATGTTAAGGAATTTTCTTTGTGTCCAACTTTGGGCGTAAAAATGTCCTGCAAACAAAAATAAATACACAAAATTTTGTGTATTTGTAACCATATTCTGTAGAAACCAGTCGGCAAGTTTTTTCTGTCTGTCTTCTACTAACCATTCTGAACAACATTAATTTGTTCTATGATTTTTGGAAATTGAAACCTCACAGAAGACTGGCGAGAAGTGAGTTAGGTTACCGTAGGCCCAAGCGCATTTGTGACTCCACTGGTGTTGCGGATGTCTATGGGCGGATATAATCGGTCACCGCGGAGGCAATAGGTGATCCGTCTGCTCGTTTCCCACCTATTACAATAAAAAAGAAACTAAAATACAAAGAGGCAATAAAAATGGTTTTGAAAATTGACCGTAAAGAAATTCCTCTACCCAAAGGTTGTCTGGAAGAGATCGCTATTAGCGATAAGGCCGCCGATATTGTATTTGTAAATTACTATTAGCATTAAGTTCTGTAATGTGTTGTGCAATAAAGAGTATCTATCTATCTACCTCAAAAAGTAGTCTTGAACTATGTAACTTTAATTGCTTGTAGATATAACCAGTACGAACTTAAAGTATCAAGTGCGGTATCAGTCCCTACTTAACCAAATCCACCCCAAGTTAGTAACACAGTAAGACGTAGGCCTGGGAACTAAATCCCATAATCCTCGGAACAGGAGGTCAGAGGCCAATCACGGTGATTTATATACACCTGGCCTCCCTGTGCGACAGGGACCGCCGATTAACAATACACCGAGTTGGAAAGAGAGGATTGAAGCTAAGTGTGTTTGGTAGGTTTTAATTGAATTTAGAATGATGATTTATTTGTTTATTAAGTGGAGTGTGAATTTGGTTGAAATTATTATACTTAAGCCATTTTAATACTAAGGAACTCAGAAGTTCTTCAGCGATCGTAGCTCTTGGAAATCTATGTGCGTATTTCTGCCACTAGAAAGCAAGCTCTGAGATTTAATGATTCAAGATTTGGGATGTCTGCTGATTGCGTGTGAAAATGCCGCGTACTTACACTGAGGTCCAACTTCAACGTCATTGGTTGTTTAGTGACATTTTAACGTGTACAGTAAGTACGCCATCTAGCGAGTTATTATCTACCTGTTGAGTTACTATCGATCTTTATGCGCATAGTAAATATCACTGTTCTAAATTGTTGGCCAGTTATTTCGAAAACATACTTTAAAGTAAAGGATATGTGATAACGATATAACTAGCTTGTTCGATAAACGATTTGCAGTGAGTTGGTTAATTTGTGCTAGATCGAGTTGGTATGGTTGCCACAAAAAGTTAGTTTTATTTTGTTTTCTGAAATGGATCGTGACCACCATTCTAGAGATTAAAGTCCAGGGCCAGGGTGATTCCGGGATTCTGGGTAAGGGATTTTTTTTAACATAGCTCAGGTTTGTGTATCCGCATTAGGCAAGCGTGGTGATTAAGCCTAATCCCATCATAGTAGCTATGACTTCTATGATAGAGTCTCCTACTAGAGTCCTCTACTTTGCACGGTCTTTAGCTCCTAGGTATACTAATGAGGTTATTGTCACGCATGACATCCAAAGGGACATGTCGTAAGCAACATATCTATCTTTGCAATGTAGATTTTTGTAACTACACTTAATCTACCAATCGATTAAAGAGGGTTAAATTTAATCTTCCAATTGATTAATTTCTGTAACTCAATTCCGTTACCCCTCGGCTCGATACAGTTTTGTACATTTATTGTTACGGTTTTTTTCACTTGCTCGTCCCACCAGGTAGGGGTTCCGTGTGAACTAATAAAAAACTTGCTTAGTCAGAATGATGATTAATTTATTATAGTAGTTTCAAGAAGGAGCAAGGTGGAAAATTCTGAGAAAACTAGTTGTAGTTGAATTGGGTTTTTATTTATTTTTTATCATGCAGTCTTGCATTGTAACGTTTGGAAAAAAATATAGTTAAGTACATTGCCTAGAAAAAAATGTAATTGTTGAAGTAAAGTATCAGCCTACTTATATTATACTGTCCCACTGCAGGGCAAAGGCCTCCATCATAGAAATGAAGTCATTGCTACTATTATGACAAACTTGAGCTATGTTCGAAAAATTCGAAACATACTTTTTTAATTAAATTATACCAACATTGAAACAAAAAATACTAAAGCTTTTTTCTTAAAACTTTTTCTTAAATTAGCTTTTCCTATAGTGTCATTATCAATTTCAAAATGGAACTAATTCAATAGAGAGACAAGGAAACCGCCCTTTTAAAATAACTTGTCTTAAAATATATTTTATAAACTGAACTAGTTAAAATAGACACAAATATTTATTTAGAAGGTAACATCTCAGCGGACCCTTCAAATTAAATAATTAAATTCGTGCTCCTCATTTACAGTCCCAAACAAGAAATTAAAATAACAATAACATTTTACGATTCGGTTAACACAAGGAAGTACCTACTGTGCACTGTCACCAAAATTATAATAATTCGTACACCCTTATTCCTAAAGCTTAAGATTTAAAATTGCATAAATTACTTCATTCATAAACGCGTACGATTCTCAATCTTGCGTCTATTGTTTCGATTTTTTTTACGATTACGATTTGTTTTCGATTTTTTGTGAATGGCCCATAGACAAGAGGTTGTCTTTTTAAATTGAATGGGCAAGGGTGAAAAGAATTTCAAGTAGGGAATTAATATTTGTTTGTTGTGTGACTTTAAGACTGAGGGATGGGCTTTATTGCTTAAGACCGCAGTAATTTGAATAATTTTTGCATAATTAATTTACTGGTGGAATTAATTTTGTTAAGTGCAAGAATGCATCATATTGTTTAAACTGGTGTGTTATACAGTATAACTGTTTATTACTGGATTTGTCTTTGCCCTGATTGGATTAGAATATCTAGTTTTAAAATATCTACTCGGTAGTTTATACTTTTTTTTAGATATACCTATCTTACGTTAATGTTAGAAATAGCCAAATAGTTATTTCTAAGTTTTCTATGAGTTGTTATGTGGAGTTTTCTTTACTTGAATTAGTTTGCTTCGAGGATATATTTTCGTATATATATTTTTAAATTATCATGTTGGTACGAGTATCTAATAAGTATCAAGGTACGTAGAAGTACAAACCAGTAACTATTCATGAATAAGTAATGACATTCATATAAATTTTAAATGAACATTTTTTTCCCAATAAATATGAATAGTCATTTTCTATATCTTCCCACAATCCTTCCCATAGCGTGATATTCCCTCGTCTACGAATTATAAAAAATCAACGATATGCACTAGACTGTGAAAGCATTCTCACAGGCTAAAAAATAAAAAATAAAGGAGGTTTGATCGCAAAAAGTTCGCGCACGGTCCGATGACTCTATGGGGTGTGGTATAATCTGTATTTGGCTCTCTTTCCCGCGTAAATGTTTAGGGTTGGTAATTTGCATTATTTTACTCTATTACCAACTTCATAATTTTCTCGCAAATGGAGTGACTTTTTCGAACGATTTTTTCTAAATAGCCTCAGGTCTTTTTTACTAAGTAATAATAATAATAATCATCAGCCCACTCTCGTCCACTGCTGGACATAGGTCTCCCCTAATGCACGCCACCGCTCCCGATTTTCGGCCACTTTCATCCAGCCCACACCAGCCAGCCTTCGAATGTCATCATCCCATCTTGTCGCAGGGCGTCCAACACTACGCTTACCGAGTCGCGGTCTTCACTCAAGGGCTTTACGGCTCCAACGGTTTTACTAAGTCCTAGTCACAAGTCATAGGCTTTACTTTTAGGTACTTTACTGACTGGCTGATTTGGAGAAAAAAAAACTAATAAAGTACATAGGTATAACTCATATTGTTGGTTCTTACTACACACTTACAAAACTTAACCGTCCCAATTAATTAAGTTTGCCAACCCTATACTTTTACATATCGCTATCTCTCTCCCCCCTTAATTAAGGGCTTAACTGACCCTACGGCGATATTGTATGCGTGAGAGTTGTGTTGTGATCCATTGTCTTACCGGCCCGCTCAAGAGAGTCAAAAGGTTTGCGATTCTCGTTGACTTTTCGAGTGCAAAGAAGTGCGAAATGGGGTAACGATGCCAGAATTAGTTCCGGTTTTGATAATAATTGTAATTATGAATATACACGGTGTATTGGTGAATATTTGGATCGCTTTAACCGCATCTTGAACAACATTGTATTATTCTGTAACTTTTTTTTTTATGTGATAGGTAGCAAACGAGCAGGCGGATCACCTGATGGTAAGCAATGCTTGCAATGCAATGCCGCCGCCCATGGACACTTGCAACACCAGTGGAGTTACACGTGCGCTGCCAACCTTTAATCCTCTTCCCCTCCCCGGGTGGGCCTCCGGTACCCTCACTCACTCGGCGAAACACAGCACAGGGGCTGCTTCACGCCGGTTTTCTGTGAGGCAGTGGTATCACTCCGGTCGAGCCGGCCCATTCATGCCGAAGCGTGGCTCTCCCACAATTAAATAAACTATACATATTAAATAAACTTCAGAAAATTCGTCGAAAATTATTTTATACACGGTGTATAGGTGAATATTTGGATCGCTTTAACCGCATCTTGAACAACATTGTATTATTCTGTAACTTCAGAAAATTCGTCGGGGTTCGGGGGGTAGAAAGAGGCATAAAGTAGCTTATGTTACTCTTCATCCCTTTCAATCCTATCACCACATAAAAAATAACGTCAATTCGTCGCCCCGTTTTGCCGTGAAAGAAAGACAAACATACAGACAGACAGACACACTTTCCCATTTATAATATTAGTATGGATAGATAGAAGAGATAGATAGAGTTGATCATCATTAACGAGCCGTAGGTTGCATTTACCAGTTCTCATTAAGTTAGTTCTGCACGTAGAGGAATGATTCGTACTTTCGCTGCAATTCTCCTCGTTCCGTCAGATCCGTTGTCAGAGAGGAACCTTTAGAATATTTTCTAATTGCCTTCATTTAGTCGCGCTTTCAAATTAGACATATTTTTGAAGTGGCAATATTTATAAGTACAAAAGATGACTTTTTTGTAAGTAATATAGGAAGGCAAACGAGCAGCGAGTCACCTGATGGCAGGTGAACACCGCCGCCCATGGAAATCAGCTACACCGAAGGAGTATGGATGCGTTAGGCGTTAGGAGGTATAGGCTCGGTTTTCGTTAGGTTGACTACAATTATTGCTAGTAAAGTCTACCAGTCCTATTGTGCGTGAAGAAAGTCTTAAGGACAGATTTTTGGGTAACTAATGGAGATCCTGTCCTATGATGACTTAAGCTATAGCATATGATGATGACATAGTGATCCGTCTGTTCGTCTGCCCCCTATCTCATAAAAAAAAAACTAATAAAGTACATAGGTATAACTCATATTGTTGGTTCTTACTACACACTTACAAAACTTAACCGTCCCAATTAATTAAGTTTGCCAACCCTATACTTTTACATATCGCTATCTCTCTCCCCCCTTAATTAAGGGCTTAACTGACCCTACGGCGATATTGTATGCGTGAGAGTTGTGTTGTGATCCATTGTCTTACCGGCCCGCTCAAGAGAGTCAAAAGGTTTGCGATTCTCGTTGACTTTTCGAGTGCAAAGAAGTGCGAAATGGGGTAACGATGCCAGAATTAGTTCCGGTTTTGATAATAATTGTAATTATGAATATACACGGGTACTAGCTTTTTCCTGCGGCTTCACTCGCACCCCCCACTTCCTTAATATAGGGTTAGAAAGGGGCAAAAAGTAGCCTATGTTACTTTCCATCCCTTCAACTATCACCACATAAAAATCACGTCAATTCGTTGCCCCGTTTTGCCGTGAAAGAAAGACAAACATACAGACAGACAGCACACTTTCCCATTTATAATATTAGTATGGATAGATAGAAGAAGATAGATAGATTTGATCATCATTAACGAGCCGTAGGTTCCATTTACCCGTTCTCATTAAGTTAGTTCTGCACGTAGAGGAATGATTCGTACTTTCGCTGCAATTCTCGTCGTTCCGTCAAATCCGTTCTCAGAGAGGAACCTTTAGAATATTTTCTAATTGCCTTTAGTTAGTCGCGCTTTCAAATTAGACATATTTTTGAAGTGGCAATATTTATAAGTACAAAATATGACTTTTTTTTGTAAGTAATATAGGAAGGCAAACGAGCAGCGAGTCACCTGATGGTAGGTGAACACCGCCGCCCATGGAAATCAGGTACACCGAAGGAGTATGGATGCGTTAGGCGTTAGGAAGGTATAGGCTCGGTTTTCGTTAGGTTGACTACAATTATTGCTTGTAAAGTCTACCATTCCTATTGTGCGTGAAGAAAGTCTTGAGGACAGATTTTTGGGTAATTAATGGAGCTCCTGTCCTATGATGACTTAAGCTATAGCATATGATGATGACATAGTGATCCGTCTGTTCGTCTGCCCCCTATCTCATAAAAAAACAAAAAAAAAAGAAGCGGCAGTGCCGCCGTCAATTATACCTTTCATTTAAAAATTGTGATCAAATTAAGAGATTTGAAGAAAATAAAATATATTCCTACAGTATTATTTTATAGTATTACGTGTTTTGATAAATCAGTCAATTAGTCGGAGGCCGAGGCGTTACCTCTTTATTAATAGTATAGACATAATGAGTTTATAAGTCGTCAAACTACGCATCGTAGCTTTTTGCCTTCGCAAAGGGGACATCCTTGATTTTAGTCGTTTGATCGTAAGGGATGATAGGACCAAAAGTGGAAGCGCCTTACATCCGCGTATAATTAAGACAGGAGGAGATGCTCGTATCCCAGTTAGTCGTATGAAAACTAAAGCACAAAATAATTACACACAG
Organism: Cnaphalocrocis medinalis; assembly: GCA_014851415.1. Taxonomy (NCBI): domain Eukaryota; kingdom Metazoa; phylum Arthropoda; class Insecta; order Lepidoptera; family Crambidae; genus Cnaphalocrocis; species Cnaphalocrocis medinalis. Next base: position 16,631,444 of record CM026276.1, on the reverse strand, counting down.
AAGGTAGACTCAGCCTGATTTTTAATTTAGAAGAGTTCGTTGACGTTCGCTGGGGTTGTTGCCCGGCATGAGTTCGTGGCCTCTATCACAGACCTCGACAAATCGACAATCTTATGTCATAGGCTAGGATTAATGTGGTCGAAAAGGCGTATTTCCCCGTTAGTGCGTGAGTACATGACACATTTTTAGCTCTTAGTGGGCAGCCTACTTTCTGTGTGCCTAATTATTGTGTGACTAAAGTATCAGCCGATGTTATGCCTAACTGCAGGGTGAAGGCCATCATAGAAATCATGTCATCGCTACTATGATGGGATTGGGCTTATTCTTCTTCTTCTTTGAGTGCCATCTTCTAACGAAGGTTGGCGATCATAATGGGCGACTTGAACCCTTGACACAGCTGCTCTAAACAGAGAACTGGTGTTTTTATTGTACCACTGGCGCAGATTTTTAAGCCAAGAAGTTTTTCTTCTTCCTGGGCTTCTCTTTCCTTGGATCTTTTAGGCTTATTCACCACGGCTTAATCATACTGTAGGTGACAAACGAGCAAGCGGGTCACCGGATAATCACATGAACACCTGCGAGATAACAGAGGTCGCTAACGCGTTGCCGGCCTTTTAGAAGGTCCCAAGTCGTAGCCGTCGGGAAGTACGTAGCCAAACCATTCCATATAACTGAGGTTCGTAGTAGAAAGTTTTTTAATGTGATAAGTGCCAGACAAGCAGACGGATCAGCCCATAGACACCCGTAACACCAGTGGAGTCACAAGTGCGCTGCCAACCTTCAACCGTTCCGGGCCGGTAGCCTCACTCACTCGGCGAAACAGCGCAGGCGCTGCTTCACGCCAGTCTTCTGTGAGGCCGTGGTATCACTCCGGTTGAGCCGGCCCATTCATGCCGAAGCGTGGCTCTCCCAAGGTAAAAAGTTTCGCAAGGAGCGTACTACTGGAGTGTGATACATTGAGAAGAAAAGTCGTTTTTAGAATATTTTTTTAAAGTCTTTTCTGCTGCCTCTACTTGTCAACTATTAAAATGTTAATATAATTCAAACATTTTTCAAAACCAACAGACCACATTGAACCGCGTCGAATCGATTGATCATTGAAATTTATTACAAGTTAGCACACATTACGAATAAAGTTTACATACATTAACTACTAATGTGCATTTTATATAGAAAATGTTACTTTATTCGCTGTTGCAGCGATAGAAAAAAAAAAGTGCCTTTAAGTCTTATACTCGTAGTTTGTGAACACAAATCCATATTGAAATCAATTGATTAAGTGATTCGGGAGCGCTGTCATTAGTAATTTTACAGCTATACGATACGATATGATACGATATATACGATACGATATTTTTTTTACGATTATAGAGTTATTTTGAACTAGCGGCCGCCCGCGACTTCGTACGCGTGGAGTTACTTACCTACCGTAATTTTTGGACAATCCACACAAATATATTTTTATATAAATTTTTTGACGGCTTTGAACTGAAGGAGCAGTGGGGCAGTATAGACTGATACATCTCTAAAAAATCCTCAATAGTTTTGTTTCGATTTTCTATAGTATCTTAATGTCTTAACATAATTTCATAATTAGATGAGAGAGTGTAAAGACGTCTTTAGGTAGGTCTACTTAATTTATAATGTTGCCATAATTGCACAAAAATTTAAATGTTGAGTAAATGAAGCAGAAAAGGATGCAACAGTTTATTTTCCCATAAATACAGGGTGTTCACAACGCAGTAAAAAATCCTGTCCGTTGCTGGGGAGTAACGGAAAGTCACGTGGTTTGCGAAGCAAGGGTTCAAAAGCCTTCTTAGGTATGTTTCCAGCATTATCATTAATGATTATGTTTATATTAACAGAAATACCTAATTAGCAGTTAAACTCTAAATATTGAAAAAAAGTTATGAAAAAAAAAACTCTACCATCAATTTTCAAGGGTTTTTTTTACCATTTTTTGTTTTGTTTTTTAACAGTTATGTTTCGCATTACGTAATTAAATAAATTATTTAAAATATATTATGTACCCATGTATTTTTTACTAGCACATTGCCTGGCTCCTCTAAAAAGCGCATTATGGTAGAGTTTAAAAGTTCTTAAAAAAACTCAAATCATTTATTTATTTCATTTTAAAAATGTACAAAAAACGTTTAAATTGTACCAAGTTTAGCTAAAAGGAGTTTGAATGAATAAGTTTTTAATTCTCTGGACGACATCAATTTTAAGAAGTCCGTTCAAAATTCTATGGGAAGTGAAACTCGCCAACAAAATTAACCATTCGAAAGGGGCATCCCATACAATTCCACACATTTGTCAGTATTTCTATACATCACACAAGGCATCCCGACTCACCGTTCCTTTGCTCCTTAAGAAAAGAAATCCCTATGTATTGCACGATTCACCAGTCAGTTTTAAAAATAACACATCACATAACATTTTTCACAAAAACGCAAAATCCATGTGCTGAATTCACTGTCCACTTAAAAATCACAAAGAAAAATAAATAGCGAAAAATAAATTCGAATTTCGAAAACGCCGAACCACGTGCTTTCCCGCGCAAAGCTCGCGTTCGAATAATTTCAAAATTCGAACTCACCTGGGGCCTGACGTTTGCCACATGATTCTTGCGTCTCCCTCGCGCGTAGGAATGTATTACCAGTGGGAGCGAGAGGTGGTATGTCATTGTGAAGGCGGAACGTTAAGTTAGTTTTGGGGATGTTTTTTTCTCAGATGTTTTGTTTTGGCGCGTTATCTTGTGGTCGCGCGATGGCCGTGTCTTTGATAACGTTTGATAAGGGGACATTAAAAAGTTGTTTGGAAATGCGGGTTTAGTTTAGTAGACTACTTACTCCTATCAAATTGGTTGCTGAGGTAGAAACAGGAAGTAATATAGGTAGTATTAATAATGTAAAAAGTAGATAAATAAAGTAGTTTTCAATGAAAAATACCTAATGTTAGTAAATCTACATAATAGTCTAATAAATGTTACAATAATATTGATTAATAATTAAAAGTATATTTTTTGTTCTTTAGAATTTAAATAGGCGAGTAAATGAGTCTCGTAGCCACGTAGCGTAGACCCTACTACGAATTTAACTATCAGTGCTACGAAAAAATGTTCAAATTGGTACAATGAAACATTGTACCACTAAAAATAAATCATTAGTGATTTAAGTAAGAGGTTATTAACATTTATAAATATCAGTGACCAGATTAAATTTTAGGTCTGAGCTTCTATCATATTACACTCTTATTTGTGAACGCGTGTGTGTCTAAAAATTTTCAAAAATGTTGTCTATCTATTTTCTAAGGGACTGAAACCTGGTTCTTTGGAATAGGTCCAATCGGTAAGGGGAGTTAAAAGTTTGAAAGTATTTTGACTTCATTGTAGTTGCAGGTGTCCCTGGACGGGGAAATTGATTACCATCATATCATCCGTATGTTCGACTGCCACTATCACATAAAAACTCTTAAAGGCTAATACGATATTGTGATATTGACTTCGTTATTTGAACATAATAGAAATCCTTTCCGGACAAGCTTATCCTAAGCAAACTCTCACTGATAGGATATCCATCAGATACCCGACTTTGAACCTTCCCCCTTTTACATAAAGCCTACAAGTTTAACCATACGGTACGTTACTTAAGCCTATATTACTCCGCGCACCTTATCCTCACTTTCATATGGCATGACTTCGGATTTACAACGCCTTCTAATATAATCTGGCGCAAAGTACTAAAGTACGGTAAACACAAATCGAATGATGCGCCGTAAGTCACCCGTTATACGTGTTAAACATAGTGAAGCTTAAAAACAGTGAGATACTACACTTCGGCATGAATGGGCCCGGCTCGACCGGAGTGTGTGACCACGGTCTCAAAGAAGACCGGCTAAAGGTGGTTGTCTGTTCGTTTGCCTCCTACATCATTAAAAAAAAAAGAACACTTTGACGACCCGTTTAGCGCAATGGTTTGAGCGCCGGTTGAGACGCAAGGGTCGCGGGCCCGATTCTCGTACCAACACATTTGTTTGTTGATGAAACAGATATTTGTGTTAGGTTTCAAGCACTTACAAAATTCGTCGGCTGAGTATGGGGTTCGGTTAGTTTAATTGGTAACATTCACATATGGAAGGTTGTGGGTTAGAATCCCACCTAACCTTTCGATGATTTTTTTAAGTGCATTATTTACTTATAAATTCGATGTTATTGTACTGCCATACACTTCACTGTGGTAGCGGTCGCGTCGCTCGGTCAGTAGGTACAGTTCAAGGCAATTAGACAATTTGCTCGCCCTATAAATGGCAGATCCACTTGAATATCTAGCATACTGACTTGATCTGGTAGTGTGTCATTGACATCTCTAATTGAGAGAAAAAATGTATGCCCATCTGGGCGATATCCGTTGACGATGTTTTATTAAAACTATATTTGGCATAATGTGGTGTATTGGAAATGGATAAGACGTTTAACGGCTTTTTAGTGTTATTAGCAGCAACCTAGAAGAACGAACGACTTAACACATCTACTTAATTATTTTGTGTCGACAGCCCATGCACTAGGTACATGTGATGCATTTTTGGATTTAGTTGTGCATCACTTGTGACTGTCGAGTTTTTGGCTAAGTGCGTCAGTTAAAACCAAAAACTCGACAATCCATGCACCACATATGTGATGCATTTTTGATTCAGTTAAGCATCACATGTGATGCATGGACTGTCGAGTTTTTGGCTAAGTGCGTCAGTTAGAACCACAAACTCGACAATCCATGCACCACATATGTGATGCATTTTTGATTCAGTTAAGCATCACATGTGATGCATGGACTGTCGAGTTTTTGGCTAAGTGCGTCAGTTAGAACCAAAACTCGACGATCCACGCACCACATTATGTGATGCATTTTTGATTTAGTTGTGCATCACTGTCAAGTTTTTGGTTCTATCTAACTGTCGCACTCGCACAAAAGTTGAAATATTTTATAAGTATTTAGAAAATTCACAAAACTAATGTTGTTCAAAATGGTTGAAAAAACACGTGGTTAAAGGGTTGTAAATGTTCACAGAAACATCCTTATAAGCAACAACATTGTTGGAGATCAGATATTGATAAGTAACAAAAATACTCTGTACGTACAGCCACACATCAAAGTATACAAAACTGTCAAATTCTTTAATCAACTCTCTTCTTACTGTAAGTTACAATCCCTTCTATAAAATGTAACGCTCTTCACTCTTCCTGTATCTAATCTACCATTATACCCTATATTTTTTCCTTGAACAATATCAAGAAATAAATAAATTAAACGCTAGATCAGTCCTTTAGAAAAGATTTAATAAATCAGTCCTCTATAAAGGACAAAAGACCTTTTAATAGGACTATTGAAGCAAAAAGATTGCCTTTTATTTATCGCCTGGGGGTTTACAACGAAACTGCCCTGGAACGGACGAGGATTTTGTACCTACTGACTGAAAGAGACGCAGGGATGAAAGAGAGGCAAGTGAGAAAGGGATGGGTGCAAAGATTCAGTCGTCAGTTCTGCTTTATTGTATGTGCTTGCTGCGAAGATATCAAAGCAAGCCCTCGCAATAACTTAGCATTTGTTACAATTCTTGCCTTACAACAATGCATCCAATAATTTACTATTCCGGCAAAGGATTTGGGACTCTACCTAGTTGGAATAGAAGTTTAAGTCGGATAATAAGATGGCAGCAATTTTTGAGTAACCAGGTAGGCGCTTTGATATAATGAGATAGTCTGGGTCCGCTGCGTTGCTCAGATTTTACTGTCTGTCATAGCAATTTTTGTCTGCATTAAAAGAAAAAGACTTAGTAACCATTACATCAAGTTTTTTTTGTAATCGTTAGCAGACAAGCAGACGGATCACCTGATGGTAAGCGATTTCCGCCGCCCTTAGATACCTGCAACACCAGTAGAGTCACAAGCGCGCTGCTACCTAATCTCTTTTCCCCCAATTGGGCCTCCGGTACCCGCACTCACTCTACAAGTCAAGCGCGAAGCGTGGCTTTCCACGGTAAGGGTATGTTAATAAATAGACGTTAGAGAATCGAGTCTCTATGCTGTTAACATAGGAAGCTCCTTAACACAAAGGAAATAACAATAGAAAGACATTAAGTCGAGCTGTTTCACCTGTCTTGTTCTCTGTAATTACCAATTCGTAAAAACATTTCGGGACAAACATTAGTGAGGGTGCATATCGCTTCTCAAACATTTGATCATTAAAGTACTTGATTAGCTGATGGTACATTTCCTTTTGGTAGTGAGTATATTTTTGAATAAGGTCAAAATATCACTTCGCTTCGGGACCGTAATCCATAAATGAGCCAAGAGATGGCGCTGTATCCAATTACATCGCACAAGCGTTTCGTGTTTTCGGTTTATCTATAAGCCTTGTCGTTGTCTATAGAAGTTTTCTCTTTATAAATAGTATAGAAGACAAGCTACTACCCACTGCGCCACCGAGGCAGTCGAAACTACTATTATGACAGTACGATCCAGCAAACGTATTTATAGCAGTGTGTCAGATCTGATGATTTCTCTGCTCGCTTGCCTTTTTATATAAAATGGATTAGCACTTGACCTCACCTGACGAAGAGTGACAACAAAGTCTAGGAGGTGGCATGCTTTCCCAAAAGAAGCCTATTCACTCTCGACTTAAAGACACCCAAATTGTAGCTCTCTGGGAATAGAGAAACCAGAAAGTTGTTCCATTCCTTTGCTTCTTCCTTAGTTCGTATTAAGAAAGAAGCGAAATGCTTAGTACGAGCTGGTGGTACTTCCCTGTGGAAGTTAATCACCATTCCACAGTGTAAGGGTGATTCTTTTCATAAACATAAAAAACTAAATTTCTTCCGAAACTTTGACAGCCATATTATTATTGTAGCAGGTGCGTAACATGCGCGCGAGTCGAACCTCCGATAGTTTATATCAGGGCCGTCAGTTGACTAATTTGTGTTATTTTTACTACGTGTTAATTGCACACCTATCCACTTGACACCGACCGATGGCATGGAAATGTTTAAAACGCCTATTAATTTTATTATAGGGTTTTTTACATAATATGTCAATATTTACACTTTGTACGGCGATTAACATAGACATGTTCATAGGTTGAGCATTTTTATGAGATTCTATTTTAAATAAAACTTTTGTAATTTCCTAAGCTAATAATTACATTGTAACTATTTATTTTAATTAATTATTATGTAACAATTACAGTCTCCCATAGCGCCAGGCGATTCATTTTACATATGAATAAGTAACAAGAACTTAAGAACTTAACACTAAATAATATTTATCAAATAAGATAATTCATAACTAAAATTAAATTTCAAAATAATGCATAACAATAATAAAGAAAATTTATAATATGTGTCATATAATAATAATAATATCAAAAGATTCATAGTTAGTTTAGTGTTACATGTTGTAGGTATTCAAAAAATACAAAGCTGTAAGTACTAATTTGCTGCGCTGTTGTCATCACTTTTTTCAAATGCTTTATTTTTTTTTCTTATATAAAATGGGTTTGCATTTGACCTCACCTTACCTGATGGAGAGTGAAAATGAGGTCTAAGATGTAGCGTGCTTTCCCAGAAGAAGCCTATTCACTCTCGACTTAAGACACCCAAATTGTAGCTCTCTGGGAATACAGAAGCCGGCAAGTTGTTTCATCTTCTTCGTTTTTGTTCATACTTTATAGAATTGTATTATTACGATCGAAGTTTGTAATTTACTCTTCCAAATTTTTTTACGACATCGAAAATGCTACTTCCAATATTCCCAACAATTTATTACCCATTTTTTCCAAAAATAACCGATCCTGTATCTACGTTATTGCGTCACGGATAGCACAATGTGGTAATCCAACTCGTTGAGATTCGTTCCGATTGGCGTTTTAACATTTTTACTCAATTATTGTACGCTTGTTCATAATTTAATAATAGAAAGAGATACTTGAATGGGGTAGCCGTTGGAATTTGAATTAAATAATGTTTAACTCGGTTTAATACTATATAGCGGCCGCCCGCGACTTCGTACGCGTGGAGGTAATTATTGACACTTACCGTCATATTTTGGACAATCCACACAATATATTTTTATAAATTGTAGCCTATGTGTTATTCTGATGTATAAGCTATATTGTGGTAAAGTTTCATTCAAATCCATTCAGTAGTTTTTACATGAAAGAGTAACAAACATCCATACATCCATACATCCATACTTACAAACTTTCGCCTTTATAGGTAATAGTAGTAGGATTTGGTGGAGAGTAGGTAGAAAAAATAGTTCTGTGTTTATTAAAATTACATTATATTTCAGTATTTATGATAACACGGAAATATAATGCCTTAAAACTACTTACTACTTAACAGTTAACAGTCTTTATTATTTTTTGTTCTTCATATTATAAGCGTAATGGCACAAACCCGAGCTATAATATGTTCGAAAAGTTCGAAACATAGTTTTCTACGTTTCGAACTTTTCGAGCAAAATCTCGATCCGAGATCTCGAAATCATGCCCAGGTACTTAAACCCCAATCAACAAATGTATTTATCTACCTTCTCATTGGTTTTATTTTATTCAAACAACAATAACAACAACGGGGCGTGATGATTAAGCCTAATAATAACTTAATTGTTGTAAAAATAATAACTATTCACATTTTCACAAGTAAAATTATTTACTTTCATCAACTTTCCCTTGGATTTTTTTACTTTAAATTATTTTATGTCACTTTTCGCTTGACAGTTGTCACTCTACAATGCCACTGACAATTGTCAGCGTGGTGAAATAGGGATTTAAAGACCTGTCTATTGGCTAGGTAGGCGCTCGTACTGTGTAAAGTTAAATCAACCTCCCACACACCACCTTCTCTCCCACATAATATTTTATGGTGAAGGCCATAATGATTTTCCCTGGAAAAACAAAAAAAAATCGACTAATAGACAGTCTTGAGTCATAATTAGTTCTTAGTCATTATACCTAGTCATTTATTCACAGTATCTAAGTATATACGAATATCAACTATCGAATATCGATATTAGCCCAGAGCAAATTGCTGAACTTGAATGATTTAACCATCATCTGCCTATTATAACAGTATAATATTCTATTACATTCTTATGACTCTTTCATAATCCTCTCTTACCCACTTCATACACACATTTTACACTTCAAATACACCAAAAGATCCACGGGGTATCTCAATAAAACAACCATAAAGTAAAAGTACGTAATAATTTAACATGATCATTAGTCCACCGAAACCGTGCTGGGCTTAACAGCTTTACAGCTCCACAAATAGTCGTAAAGTTAACGGGGGTTAGCTTTACGATATCACGACGGGTTTTGTTTGTATGTCAGTATTGTATGGTAATAAAGAGATGATCTTTGGCTAAATAGCCCATTAGATATTATATAATAAAGAATGTTTTTTGCGTCTTAAATCATCAAAATATATTTGCACCTGTGAAAGGTTAGTTTACGTTTTCGGTAGGTACTTACCTTTTTTTTTGTTGACGCTGGGGAATGCCGCTGACCCGAAGTGGGCCAACGTGGTCTTGCGACTCCTTATGCATACCCTCCTGCCGGGGAGGCAGGCGGGTTATGTCGGGCTCTCCTCCGGGTGGGACCGGAGGCATACCGACTAAACCCCAGCGACGCTCCCTCATCGCCAGAGTGGGGAGGAGACATGAGTACGGGTTGACGAACCTTACTTCACATCCCTCCCCAGGCGAGGTAGGTACTTACCTACTATTACATTAATAGATTTTTTTTATGTCATAGGTGACATAACTAAACATAACCATTTTTAAACTGACCTTTGTTTCGGGACATCGGGACAAGTGACCGAAATACGGGACAAAACAAAACGTATAGTCAGTTTAAGCATATCCAGCATTTAAACATAGACCCAGCCTGCCAGCTCACTCAACGAAACACAACGAAAGAACTCCTTAAAGAAATCTGGCGGGTTTTTTTGTGAAACCATGGTATTACTTCGGTCAAGCCGGCCCATTAATCCTGAAACATAGCTCTCTTACAAGAAAACGTACCTTCGTATGTTGAAGAATTCAAAATCCATCGGTGCAAAGGCCGTACATTTCCTGGTCAAGTTTTGTCTCTCCAAAAAGCCAGTTGTAACATTTTAATAAAATGTGGTAATTCTAGTGACAAGTCCACATTATCGGCTGGCACTGCGCAAGTGTGCGTCACGGTGCGTGCGCGCAGGTGCGCGTTCTAATTAGATGACGTGAGAAAACACCCAATTTGCGCGCTTTACCGAAATAAAGCGACCAGTTTATGTGGGCAGTGGACACAGCTGACTGTGACGTCATGATTATAGATAATTTCTATTGGAGATTGATGTCCAAAAATGGTCTATTAGAAACATGTGCAGACGCAAGCGACGGGGTAGCACAGTGAAAAAGAACTTGCGCCTTTGAAACGGTCGAATGTTCGAATGGACAAAGATTACTACAGAGTGGATAGCCAAAGTGAATTGGAGACCACGCGGCAAGCCTAGATAACGATGGAGGCACGAATTAAAAAAAAGCCTACTTAAAAGACTGGCCTACAATGGCTCTTGACTGGAAACGTTGGAAGGTGGGAGGCCTTTGCCAGTGGGTCAGTATCATTTCAGACAATAGACGTCCACTGAAAGACATAGGCCTCCCCTAATGTTCTCCATACGGATCGGTCCTGTGCCAACCACATCCAAGGATTTCCCGCGACCCTCACTAGATCGTCGGTCTACCTTGTGGGGGCCTGCCACGGCTGCGACTTGCTGTACGCCCTGCCCCTTGCCACTTGAGCCACGCAATACTTTGGGCTATATCTGCTATTCTATTACTTGTACTTATACGTACATACCTAAGTCCAACTGACAGACAAAATCACGAATGGCATGACACATGGATTTGGATGAAAAGGTTGTTTCGGGACATTGCGTGTCCCACTAACCGAAAATTACCGTACAAATTTCATTAACAGATTACTATCTCTGATTAACATTAGACACCTGTTAAACAATATGGTGGTATGTTACAGTTATTTTAATAACGGTTTAAATCTAATTAAATAGGTACGTGTTTTAAGTAAAAAAAAATATGGAACGTTGTGTACAGCGTATCCCGAAGTTAGATCAAAACATAATGTCCCAATAAAGTCATGAAATCAATTGATGGCGCCACTGCCTTTTACGTAAAAGAGTATGGTAGCCCCATTAGTTATAAAACATGGGAACACCGTTCATATAATCATTTCAGCTAATAGCCGTCCACTGCTGGACATAGGCCTCCCCAACGTTCTCCACATAGATCGGTCTTGTGCTACCCGCATCCTAGGGACTCCCGCGACCTTCACTAGATCGTCGGCCCACCTGGTGGGAGGTCTGCCATGGCTGCGGCCTCTACTCAAGGACCTTTCCACCCCAACGGCTGTCTGTTCTCCTCGCAATGTGCCCTGCCCATTGCCACTTGAGCCACGCAATTCTTTGGGCTATGTCGGTGACCTTAGATCTCCTGCGGATCTCATCATTTCTGACACGATCACGCAAGGAGATTCCGAGCATAGCGCTCTCCGTTAGTTGTTCAAAAATCCGTCATTATGACATTCTTGGAGCATTATAGTTCAAAAGGTGTTAATTCTGACCGGTCTTTACAACTATTACAACTCCATACATTCACCCCGTGACAAATCACTCTAGAAACCGAATCCCAATCGACCATTGACGTTGTATCTCCAGAGACACTGAGTCTGACAAATGACCTAACGTCAACACTAAAATGACATCGGGGTACAAAAGACCTACGGACTCTATTAAACTGAATGATTGGACACTTTCTTTTGCCATTTGTCCTCAATCCATTTAGACCTTACGGTTAGTATAGTTATATTTCAAAATAGTTTTTCGTTTTGTACTTTTTGGGAACGATTTGATTGGAAAGTGGTGTTGTATGGATGGAGATTATTGACAAATTATAAAGTATTGTTAAGTTGCAATGAATCGTGTAATCTTTTGATAAATTAATATGTTTGAAATTAAGTGTGTTGGTCTTAGGTCAGTAGGTAAGCATTTAAGATATTTTAGGTTTTTTTTTGCAGTTGCTAACTATTGTCAGAACTTTATGAAATGTGTGAAATACAAGAAGTATTTTAAAATAGTTACTTTGCATCAAAACAATTCAAGTCTACAAAACAATACCTATTAAATTATTTACTTGGCAATTTTTATGACGGATTATAATATTTATACGATTTTTTAACAGATGTAGAACAAATTGTTCAGAATGATTGGTAGAAGAAAAGAGATGTTCACAGTTTTTTTTCTAAGTGACAGGTGGCAAACGAGCAGACAGATCACCTAATGGTACACGATTGCCGCTGCCCGCTAACACCAGTATAGTCACAATGCGCTGCCACACTATAACCCCTTTCCCCCAATTGGGCCTCTACCCGCACTCGACAAGACACAGGCGCTGCTTCACAACTGGTCAAGCGGGCCAATTCATGCCAAAGCGTGGCTCTCTGAGAACCCTGTATAGCTGTTTCACCGAGTCCTTTAACCCTGTCCCTGCGTGGCGACCGTCTGTGAACGTTACCTTCTTCCTCACTTGACCTATTGTTTTGCTAGTACTTGTAATTTCTTCTAAATGAGCTTACCCCACTAATGAGGTCGTTGGCTCATACATGTTAAATAGCCGTTTTAATGATTTTTAACCTTCCTGTAGTGATGTTACGATAGCATAGTCCATCGATAGATAGATAGCATAGTTACCATGTTTTAAAAGAAAATAAACTTATTCTGATTCTGATTCTGATAGTTTTGGACTGGCTGGATGGAGAATTTGGTAGTGATCCTGTCTCATAGGTACGTCAAAGTTTGTGGGTTTGATCCCAGCCCTTGACCAAACATTCGTGGGATGATCACTGGTGTTTGTTAAGTATCTGTTGATTACACATTGTCAATTTACATTATCGATACATTTCACTATGTCGGAATTTTCATTATAACTATCCATAGTAGGTAGGTATGACTGATTTTTTGGAGGTCAACTATCGATATAGTTACAACACTACTGTTGTAGTAATAAAACAAAAAGGTTTGTTTTGTTGTTGAATAGACAATGTCAATGTGCAATGACAGACGTTTTTATAAAGAAAAACTGTTTTAGAAATTTTGACACTGAATACATACCTACGACGAAGTTACGAAAATCTTTTACTTATCATCTCAACAGGTTATGGGCCCTCAGTCCTGCCTGTTTATTGCTAAATAAAGTTTTAAACTCGAGTCCGTATAAGTAAAAGCCGAAATACGTCCATTTTTCTCGTAAAAGTGCGGCAGTAAAAATCGTAACGTCGTTTTGTTTTGCTGGCTTTGGATCTCATCAGCTAAAATGTCTGCAAATAACCCATCAGTATTGATAGAAAAGCTGACCGGAAGAAGTAATTACCCTACTTGGAAGTTTGCGGTGCAGACTTACCTTGAGCACGAAGAATTGTGGACTTGCGTTGTGCCTGAAGAAAACAAAGAAATTGACAAGAAGAAAGACACTAAAGCAGAAGAACTAAGATCATTTACTAGTCGATCCTATCAACTACGTCCACATTCAGGAAGCTAAAACAGCAAAGGAGGTAGGGATAATTTACCAAAGCATTCGACGATAATGGGTTAACTCGTCGTGTCGGTCTGTTGAGATGAATAAGTAAAAGATTTTCGTAACTTCGTCGTAGGTATGTATTCAGTGTCAAAAATTTCTAAAACAGTTTCTTTATAAAAGACGTCTGTCATTGCACATTGACATTGTCTATTCAACAACAAAACAAACCTTTTGTTTTATACATACAACACTCTTACCAAAGAAAAACTTTAACATAACTAACATAACTTCAGTTAAATAATTTAATCAAGCAATATGAGTGAGATATACTCTTACCTAACATTAACCATACTGATGAGATCAATAAGGATGTAAACAAAGTTAGAAAACGGAAACCAAAATTAGTTAAGTTCAACCACCCTATCTTATTTCTCAAATATTGAAACTGATCTCTAGGTAATGCTTTTGTGAATATGTCAGCATATTGCTCTTTAGTACAAACATATTTTAAATCAATACATTTGTCAGCAAACTTCTCTTTTATGAAGTTATATCTAACGTCTATATGTTTACAACGTTTGTGATAGTCCACATTTTTAATTAAACACATAGCACTTTGATTGTCCATATGAATAGTCACACAATCTTGATGAAACGCACTTATGTCCGTTAACAGCTGTTTTAACCACAAGGCCTCTTTGTGGTAGCACATGCAGCCATAAACTCGGCCTCAGTAGTAGATAAAGCAACACTTGCTGGTTTTGTGTTGCCCAAGTTACTGCAGCTCCATTTTTCATAAATAGTAACCAGTTATGACCTCCGTGTACATGTGTCTTTGGCATAATCCGCATCACTATATGCCAATAGATGTTGTCATTTGCAGATGAGAGCATCAACCTTGCCCTCAACTCCTTTTAAAGATCCTGTTGGATCATCCTAGCAGACTACGATGGCCTCGAAGCTCTTCTTCTCAAATGAGCAGTTGGCTTTCGAACCCACCGATCGTGTAACCGACCGGATCACACCTTGCAAATACTCTTCCAACAGGCACAGAAAGGGCATGCAGAAGGGAAATGTATGTGACACTTTTGGGATTCGAAAAATCTTTGAAAAACGCTATCTGAAATGAAACTTATCTGGGTGACGTCGTGAATCGGTTTTCCGAGAAGATCACCAACATCATCAGGCCATTACTGGAACTATTCTGATACTCGAGTCGAGGACGCGGCCTCGTCTCGGAGGACGTACCAGTTGATCTGGAGGTATGGCAGGGGGTCTCCTCTCGCCTCTCCTCTTTATATGTCGCTCAGGATTGCATTATGCATTAAACCTAGAACAAACGCTGAGGCATAGAGTGGGGACTGTCCAACGTATTGGAAGATTTGGACTATGCCGATGACCTTTGCCTGTTGAGCCACACACGATCTGACATGCAGGCCAAACTGGACGACCTGCGAAGGGAAGCTCGGGAAATGGGTCTGAAGATAAACATCCCAGACCCAGGAAATGAGGTGTGGAGTGACAAGTTCTTCGCCCTTGCTCATCGGCACAAAGGGGGTGGAAAGAGTCCACAAATGTACTGTAATTAGTAGAAAATCAATTTCAGTGGCACTGTACAATTACGGTGGTGCTATATTTCGCCACCGGAGCCACCGGGATTGCACCACCGGACTTAGAAACAGTAACAAAATTGGCATTATAAAAAAATATATTATTCCTCCACTAACTTACAGTCTATAAATATGACAGTTAACTTAATCTCAATAAGCTATAAAACTGGTTTTTATGTAAAGGAGAAAAGACAGCTCAAAATACATGCCACCGGTATTGATGAAAAATGTTCTCCTGCGCCACCGCAACTAGTACTTACTTGTTTGGCGGGAAAACGATGACAGCGCGCCGCATGTCCTTCAATCCCGATCATGGGGACACACTGAGCGGTGGGAGGAAGCAGAGCTCGTGTCTCCCAAAGCACATCGTGACAAGTAAAGAAGGATTCAAAACGCGCCACCGTTATTGCTATTTCCCGCGGGACATTTTTGAGATCGATATAAAATTCCAATTACTAATATTTAAATAATTCTGTTTGATTAATTTGAAGTCTCGTCTATTGTATTTTAAGTCTACATTATTCTAAAGTTACAATTATTCATCAAAAACTTACAATAACACTTTTATTGTAAACTAATGCAATTGGGACAGTCCACCGTAATTAGAATTTAGGTCTTCCAACATTTTTAAAACTAATAAATACATATCTAAAGGCTAAAACGCTGATGACATGTCATAAATAATAGTTCAAATATTTACCAAAAAAATAAAAACTGTTACTAGTAGCTCTCGATACATCGATTTTCAGCTTCGCCGCTAAAAAAAAGTGCTTGGGAAATTCACCCTTGTACACTAATACATGGTAACTTAAGACTACAGTTTATATTTAAATGTACAATATTATATAGGCAAACAGTTGTTCAAAAATCCGTCATTATGACATACTGGAGCATTATAGACCAAAAGGTGTTAATTCTGACCGGTCTTTACAAATAACAACTTCATACATTCACCCCGTGACAAATCATTCTAGAAACCGAATCCCAATCGACCATTGACGTTGTATCTCCAGAGACACTGAGTCTGACAAATGACCTAACGTCAACACTAAAATGACATCGGGGTACAAAAGACCTACGGACTCTATTAAACTGAATGATTGGACACTTTCTTTTGCCATTTGTCCTCAGATCATTCTCAGCCTTGTGATACTTGTAGTTATGTTTCAAAATAGTTTTTCGTTTTGTACTTTTTGGGAACGATTTGATTGGAAAGTGGTGTTGTATGGATGGAGATTATTGACAAATTATAAAGTATTGTTAGGTTGCAATGAATCGTGTAATCTTTTGATACATTAATATGTTTGAAATTAAGTGTCTTCATTTTAGGTCTGTAAAAACTTTTAAGATATTTTTATGATTATTTTTTACAGTAGCTACTTAACTATTGACAGAACTTAATGAAATGTGTAAAATATTAGAAGTATTTTGAAATAGTTACTTTGCATTTACAAAGCATTTCAAGCCTACGTACATATAACTATCAATTAATTTTTTGGTAATTTTTATGCCGTATTATATTTAAACAAATTTTCAACAGTTGTAGAACAGTTGTTCTGAATGATTGCGAGAAGACATGGTTAAAGGGATGTAAATGTTCAAAGCTTTTTTATGTGATAGGTGGCAAACGAGCAGACGGATCACCTAATGGTACACGATTGCCGCTGCCCGCTAACACTGACTGGAAGAGATCGCTATTAGCGATAAGGCCGCCGATATTGTATTTGGAAATTACTATTTGCATTAAGTTCTGTAATGTGTTGTGCAATAAAGAGTATCTCTATCTACCAGTAGTCACAATGCGCTGCCAACCTATAACCCCTTTCCCCAAATCGGGCCTCTACCCGCACTCGACAAGACACAGGCGCTGCTTCACACTGGTCAAGCTGGCCAATTCATAAATAAATAAATATAAATAAATTGAGACAACATCACATACATTGTCCTGGCCCCAAATTAAGGTTTTCCCTTGTGCTATGGAAACCAGAAACAACGAAGGTACTACAAACACTCAGACCCAACACAAATATCTGTTTCATCAACAAACATTTGTGTTGGTGCGGGAATCGAACCCGCGACCCTTACGTCTCAACCGGCGCTCAAACCATTGCGCTAAACGGGTCGTCCGTTTTTCATGCCAAATTCCGTTTTTCAAGCCAATTCATGCCAAAGCGTGGCTCTCTGAGAATCCTGTATAGCTGTTTCACCGAGTCCTTTAACCCTGTCCCTGCGTGCGACCGTCTGTGAACGTTACATTCCTCACTTGACCTTTGTTTTTGCTATACTTGTAATTTCTTCTAAATGAGCTTACCCCACTAATGAGTCGTTGGCTAATACATGTTAAATAGCCGTTTTAATGATTTTTAACCTTCCTGTAGTGATGTTACGATAGCATAGTCATCGATAGTATTTGACTGGCTGGATGGAGAATTTGGTAGTGATCCTGTCTCACAGGTACATACAGCCACACATCAAAGTATACAAAACTGTCAATTTCTTCAATCGACTCTCATCTTACTGTCAAACGGTAATCCGTTACCTAATGGTTGAATATCAATTGAGGAAATTTGACAGTTTGTGGTAACCTGATGTGTGGCTGTCTGTACGTCAAAATTTGTGGATTTGATCCCAGCCCTGGATAAACATTCGTGGTGTGATCACTGGTGTTTGTTAAGCATCTGTTAATTACACATTGTTAATTTACATTATCGATACATTTCACTATGTCGGAATTTTCATTATAACTATCCATATGATAGTAGGTAGGTTGAATGATTTTGGTTGGAGTCAACTAGTGATATAGTTACAACACTACTTTCCAGTTTTAAGCGGAATTCTTAGGTATTGGTAATTGTTATCTACCATTGTGGTAAAATAGAAAAGTGTTACTTATCTATAAACGGAAGTTTTATTTTTAATTGATACATACCTTATTTTATCGGTTATATTATGTGAGGCTTTCAAGTATTGTTTGAAAGTTTATTTCTTTATCTTTGTAAGCATTTCACATGAGGCAAACTCATTAGACTAGCATATTAGGTATTAATGAATTTTTATATTACCTTGCAAAATACGCTGTAAGAAAAAATATCCATTTTATACGAGTTAGACCTTGCTTTTAACTTAAAAACCCTATTTATCCATACCTACGATAGTTATTATTTGAAAAATCACGAAATACTGCATTCCAGGTTTTCAAAACGCAAAATCTTCATCTGAAATGTCCAGATAGAGCACATTCAAATGTTAAGGGTAAAATAATACCTAATGCAGATGCACGCGATACACAAAATGGTTCGCACAATCACCTATTTAGGAATACAATAGTAAAAAAATAATTCAAATAACATTTATTTGACATCGATTTAGTACCTACCTACCTACTATTTAATTTATTCTATCAAGTAGTTTTTTAAACACTAAACGTGCATGATTGGTCGGAATTGGCACAGAACCTAACAAAATGGCGAATTATGACGTCAGAGGCTAAGACCCACCTTAGATCGCCGAGTAAGTAAAAAGTTTCATTGGATAACGCGTCTCTACTGTTTTAACCTTAATGCATAGGGTAAGTAGTTTTTTGAAATGTGAGGTAATAATATGCACCACTGCAAAACTACACCCAACTCCCATATGAATGAAACTAACACAGTACAAAATTGACCATCAATTTGCAAATTACTCACCATTTGTTTTCTTACTTCCAATTAAAACATCAGAGTCTGTGCCAGCGAAATTGCAATCGCCAGCCTGTAATTATCGCTTACATAAACCCATTACAGGGTTGTCTAATGAAAGCTCCCATTCACATAGTCCAATCATTTGCATCAGCCAACCCTCAACCCTTGCTCGGGGTGGGAGCGACCCGCCGCGCTCAGCGTGTGGGCGCGCCTTTGTGTCCCAATACCGGACAATGGGGCTAAATGAATCGCCGTGCAATGAACACAGTACGATATTTTGTTAAATTTCGGACGCGTGCGTGTTTTTTCGCTCGAGGCGTCAATAGAAGCAGCAGGGTCTGATAGAGACGAAGGGTTAGCGAGTGGATGGCCATTGATTGATATGTTTGAATGGTTAGTTGTGGTATGGATAGTGATACTAGAATTTGTAGACCGATGTAAAGTACTGGCCTCAGGGCGCCACTTTTACCTGTCACTGTAAGTCGTAAACAGCCAAGTCGGTACGTTATTTGAAGAATAGAGGACGAAATCGTCTCCTTTTGCTTTCTCTCCGAGAATTTTCACCGTTCAATCAATCGTTAAAATTGCAATCCATGTCGGAGTAAGTATTTTTCTAGTTATTACTTAACTTGCTTACCTTATACTTACTTGAAAATATGATTACATTCCTATATTTTTAGTATTAAAGATAGATATTGGAAGTCAATTTTAAGAGGTATAAATTATGTACTGTTTAATGGCAAAAAAAACCTGGTAATTCAATTTAAAATACGCGATGCAATAAAATCTTCATTTTTTTTCAATAACAAAAACGAAACAAGTTCGGATAACCGATTTTTTTAAAGTTTGTATTTTATTTACTAAAGTTATGGTTTAAAAATTACGTTATTGATTTTTGATAGAGTCGTTAGTAGAAATCGGGGTCTAATAGACCCTGGGTGCCCCTAGTACGGGTTAATGTTAAAGTGTCTTTGTGTATTGCAATTGATTGATACTCGTACGAGTGCCTTGCAGTTGTGATTCGAAATACCCTTTTGAAAAAATACTTCAATTACACTTTTAGTGGTTCCCAATATAAAGCTTCTGAAATAGATGACTCTCTTTGTTCGGTATAATACAACTATTAACATAGGCCATTAAAAGAAAAAACTTAAAAAAAGAAAAACGACGAAAAGTAAAGTATTGACCTATATTACTGTCCCACTGCTAGGCAAAAACCTCCATTATAGAGATCAAGTCATTGCTACGAGTGAGACCTATTTTTGAATTGTCGAGTCACTAAAAAATGTGTGACTCGCATGATTTTTGACATCCGCATTTTTGAATCATTCAAAAACGAGCGTTTTGCAACGAGTGGTATAAACCACTCGTTTCCGTGAAGCGAGTGGACGCATTTACGTCAACGTGAAATGAGTTAAAACTATACTTTGACAAGCTTGGCAATACCCTAAGCGAGTGATTTCAAAAATAGGGAAAATTTTGAATCATGCCACTTACGAGACGACGTGACTTGCAAAATGAGTACTTTTAGTTTAGACGAAGCGAAAATTAAAAAATACGTCTCGAAGGAATTAGGCTTTTTCACCAGCCACCACTTAATTTAGAAAAAACACATATTTCTAAGCAGTTATACTTTCGAGGTAACTGTTAACTGATGCAACAGTTAAAAATTACTACAAAAAAATACGGAAACAACTATAAAACACAAACATCAAAGCTACAACCGTTGCCATGTCTTCCTAACTTCCGCAGTTAGCCGTAATATTATTTATTTTATAGACGAGTGGGCGATTTGGATAAATTAGATTATCCGCGCAGATGGCATGGCGGCAGATGGGGGGTTAAACTGAATTGTCAGGTCTGTGAATGTTGTGATACGGGGTTTGGATTTTGTTCTATCTAGAACGACGGTACATTGTTACATGTACGTTTGTACTTAAAAAGTACAAGACGATATCTGGAGAACACGTCCAAATTCCGAAAAAGACAAGATTGTGCACACGAATAACATCATTGGCGAGACAAACGCGCATCGTCTTCGCTGGCTTGGCCACCGCAAGAGATTGGTATTTTCTCTTTCTCTTGCCAAGGTATCGCTGGAGGTGAATATTCAGTAACTTCTGCCGAAATTATCAACCAATGCATCTACATTGGCGCATTTCCATTGGTCGGGGCAAATGCGCGACCATTGCAAATGCCTTGACCAATGTAAATATTCGAAACCATAATATTTGCATTGTGTTTGTTCTGCAGGCTTCTTCACGAT
This sequence comes from Cnaphalocrocis medinalis, assembly GCA_014851415.1. Taxonomy (NCBI): domain Eukaryota; kingdom Metazoa; phylum Arthropoda; class Insecta; order Lepidoptera; family Crambidae; genus Cnaphalocrocis; species Cnaphalocrocis medinalis. The sequence continues at coordinate 16,610,258 of CM026276.1, read as the reverse complement.
GATTTCAAATTTTAAAAAAAAACGCACTTATATATCCACTGAGCTATCACCGTTCCTTAATCTAGAGAATATTAGGCACAATAAAATGCTGAATATGACATTGAAAATTTTACGACCCACATTATACCAACCATTACTTAGCTACTTAGTAAATATTTCTAAATGTGAACCATTTAGTAATATTTATAAGCAACACCGCATAACGGCGTGTACTTCACACTGAATATAATAAATTAATTCCATTACTATGCGCAATTTTAAGAAATTAACGTATCTATAAAATGCTCTAAATCTGATGCATAATTTACCATTTAAAATATACTATCTTCAAAATTTAGAAGACTCTTATTACGAATAAAATAAGTTCCAAAGTCAATAGACAAATAGTTATGTCAAAGAATAAGTAACGTTGCAGAGTCAACAGGGTTTTTATTAAAGTTTATTGGCAGGGCGTTTTCTAAGATCAAAACACAATGGCGTTAAAATCTTTGCTCCACATACATAACTGTCACATTAATTCAAAATTCGAACAGTAGAGTCACCCCTCTTTTTATCTGTTCCGTAATGTGATTTTTTTTTAATTTCTTCCGCAATAAAAAACGTGGGTAAGACGTGGGTAAAGTTTAAAAAATAGGGTAAAAAAATTAACGCTTCGTTGGTGAATTTAGTTACTGAGATTAAAAAATATGAAGGGACGTAGTTAGCAGTACGAAAAAGAAATTTAGATGAAAAAAAAAACGAGTTTTTGTCAAAAACCGGCAAACGTAAGGTGAGACTTTGAAAATGCTAAGTAGGTAGATACAAACAATGTAGATGTTTGTCTTTGCATTTCTAAAATTTTTTTACATGAATTTGCAAAGAAAAAAAAATTACAAAAAATATGTGACCCTTTCAAGAAACAATTTTTGCGCGTTAGGTAATTTTGAAATATTGCCGATTGATTGATTATTACTCGGATCTGTTTTTTAATTCTTATGTTAAAGGCCTCCATCACAGAAATGCACTCATCGCTACCATTATGGGATTAGGCTTAGTCACCACGCTTGCTTAATGCGACTCGGTGATCACAAACCCGAGCTGATGTTCGGAAAATTTGAGATATACATTTTCCTTGACTCAGGAACCCGGGATCCCGAGATTACGGCCCGGTATTTAAACCACTAGCCCAACGGGGCGAGCATTGGAACTTTCACACAAATTGTTTACGTTACTTATACGATACGATTTCTTTAAAAAGTTAGTGCTAGGATTGCTATAGGCCCTCAAATTGTTTCTAGGTGTGGCAAAAAAAAATTAAGTGGTAGACTTAAGTCTAGCCGGACCCAATTGAAGCCTAATCCGAAGAAGGGGAGTTAAAAGTTTGGAAGTGCACTTTTATTGCTTGCAATGTCCAATGTCCAGCAGAGGAAACTACTTGTCATCAGATCCTTTTGCTCGTCCGCAGTCTGCAAAAAGCGTACGTTTTTACCCACCAAGCTATCATCGCCCTCAAGAATGTGCAAAGCGCACCTTTCCACCAACAATTCCACCGTTACCACTTCATTTTTTTCTCTGCCACACCTAGAAACAATTTCAGATAGGTTTACAATTTATAATCCACGTCTACACGCTCGTAAAATATAATTAAACGGTAATTCGATGTAAAGGCTGACATTCAAAGGTCGCCAGGCACGCGCCAAGCATCTGCCAACGGCTGGTATAATTACTAGACTTTTTAGACCTATCTTCGGACTAGATATGGAAAAACTAGTTGTAGTTTTAGGGTAGGTGCAGACGCGCGCAAACTCTATTGATAAAAGAGATAGGGAAGTTTTGATACTTTTTTGTGATCGTGCCAAAAGACCAGAGTTATGTAAAACTATTTATTTCTTTGTGATAGAAAGTAACTACATTACTGTAAAAAGTAAAAGTAAATTATCAGCCTATATACTGCAGGATAAATGTCTCCGTCATAGAATCATGTCATCGCTACTACGATGGGATTAAGCTTAATCACCACGCTTGTACTGTAGGTACTGGTACGTCTTTATAGGTTCAAAAGACCAGAGGTAATGTCATTTTTACTAGTTTATATTAATTTAATTTTATAATTTGTGAACGTGATATTATTACTTAGATTGAAGTGCCCCTGCGGGGTGCATGTTCAGGACTGTATTTTAAGATCTTATTATACTACATGAAAACAATAAATATTATGACTATGACTATGAAGTATGCTAAACTACTTACTTTTTCGTGATAGTACTTTACTTGTTTGTAATAGGTGCCAAAGGAGCAGAGTGATAAGAACCCCAAAAAATCATTTCCGTACCCAGCCTGTCTCTTTGCTACGCCAAAAATACAAGCCTTAGAAATGCTACTTCTTCTTTGGCAACTGGTTGTGAAACTTGGTTGCCAATGCGGCCGAAAAGAGAATTAACATTCAGCGTCAACTTTACTGGTGTTGAAGATGTCTATGGTTAGCGGCAATCGTTCAATATCAGGTGGTCTGCTCGTCTGCCACCAATCACATAAAAAACAGACATGAAAAATCTATAAGGATTGGCTACCGAACCCTAAAACTAACTGGATATTGTGTTCTATCATAAAACTCTTTCTTGTTACGGTTTTACGGTAAAAGGTATTTAAATGATATTGCGTCTGTTTCCACCTTTAGTCTTAACTCGATGACCTTTTAAAATATGAGTGTTATGCCTTTTATTTTAAACAATTTTAATTTAATGTCTTAACAATAGTATGCAAATGTGTTTATGTCATTTTGCTTATCTACCCAACAATAACGGCAGATGAAACCAATCGATGGATAATGCTTGGTAAACTTGTGTTATTTAAGTTATTTTAAGATATTGCACTATGTAACAGCTGTAGCTTTTACTCAATAAAGAAAATAAAAATAAAATAAATAAACTTTTTAGTAAGTGCTATGAATAAGAACGTAAAATCTTTACTCTAATAATCACATTGGAATCCTAAAATATAGTTAATTATTTAGGGGAAAAAATCCCACTAATTCTACCCCACTACTCGTAATACTACAAACTACTATTACTAACTAGTGGCCGCCCGCAACTTCGTTTGCGTGAACTTTATGACTCTTGACTTAAAGATGATTATGGGCTCTTAGAGTTTCAAACCAGATGTTCCATGATCTTTGATTTTTTTCATGGCATCATAAAATGCTCATCAATTTGAACAACTTTTGTTAAAGTGCCATTGACCTACCTCTTATAGTTTTGCTGGGCTGTTGTGGTTCTACATCAAGGAGCCTGGTCTTCAAAATATAATATATCCTATAAGTTGCCCTGATATTACAGCTATACAATAAAAAAAGTTTCATTCGAATCGGTTCAGTAGTTTCCGAGATTAGCGCGAACAAACAGACAAACAGACAAACAGATAAACAGACAAACAGACAAACAGACAAACAGACAGACAAAAATTTTAAAAATCATTGATTCATGTTCTGTTACTGTTTTTTAGTCGTCCTAAGTTATTTTGAGATAAATATCTTCAATGTACAGACACAGCTTTTTTACATTTTTATTATATGTATAGATATAGATATAGATACTGCACGCTTTATAAACTATCACGTTTATAAAGTTTGTAAGTATGGATGGATGGATGTTTGCTTCTCTCTCACGCAAAAACTACCGAATGTATTTTAATGAAAATTTTCAATAATACAGCTTATACATCAGAATAACACATAGATTACCATTTAAAAATATATTGTGTGGATTGTCCAAAATATGACATACGACGGGCGGTCGCTTGTGAAACCATATAATTATGAAACAACTTTAAACTACATTTTGTGCATATTTCTCAGTAGAAATCTAGTTTTGATATTCATAAGTTTTCTGTATGGACCTAACTTGAATAAAGATTTTTTGCTATTTCTATTTCATTTCAGCTACAAAAGTAAGCCAAAGGTCAAATAGCAGGAACGGCTCCAGAACTGAATTGCATTGTATTGAACTGTCCAAATGTCGGTCATGCATTTTTATCTTGTCACAGATTATTTATTCAGGGCAGCTGATGGGGCCAGTTGCTAAGCAGACGTGCCTACAATCTTTACCATTTTTTTTTTGAGAAAAAAAATATGTCTAGAATCGTTCTGTTAAAGTAACTTCGAATTTACTGTAGTCTTCCTATTTATTTACTATCTGATCGTTGAGGTTGCTGTTTTTTTTTATGTGATAGTTGGCAGACGAGCAAAAGGATTACCTGAATGTGAATGGTAAGTGATTACCACCGCCCATAGCAACACAGGTGGAGTCACAATTAAGTGCTCTGCTAACCTTTTAACCCCCTTGCTTCCTGATTAGGCCTTTGTTTGCTTCTTTTTGTTTAAATATATCTAAGCAATATTATTTTTTTTTTGTTTAGTATTTGCACAACAGCACGGGCAATTATTTTGTGGATAAGCTAAGTACAGTAAGGTGCGGCTTTGGTAGTCTAAATATAAAAACTGTTATTGCGCAAGAATGGAACCGGAAAAAATAAAAAAAATAAGATTTTCTCTAGCCATCTTGTGTAATAAATGTTAGTTGGTTTCCTTTTTTTATTTCACAAATTGATGCCCATTATTTGTGTTAAAAATACTCGCAAATCAAATCAGTCTTGCACGTCAGCCAGACATTTTTGTTATTTTACAAAAGATAAGTAATATTATTTACACACAGCAGCTGATGTCCAGTAGCAAAACATCCCCAAAAAGAAAATGTTACGGAAAAATTGTAACACCGGTACCGTTATCCCAAGATCGCGCAATCTAAGATCAGCTGCTTCCCATACAAAGGACTGCTCTCATTCTTACCCCCATTGTCAGCCCATCCATTGTCAAAGCATTGTTACCTTGAAACGCGACTTATTCTTACCAGACAGGACTTCCGTATGCGAAATCGTCCGAACAAAGCGTTGCGCCCTTCTGTTTTTTTTATAAGGTCCGCAAAACTAGTTTTTTTTTTCATGTAAATGTTGATTTATTTTCGTCAACAATGCACAATGCGTCTTCGTATGGGAATTTACGAGTTAGTACTCGAACTTGGAAGCGCTTAGGGCAGTCTAACCCGCTTCTTGTAACGGCTTGACAATGAGGACAAATGGAGTGGGAAATTAGCAAAGGATTGGAGATTATTTAGCATGTGTCAGTGATCGTTGCTTGTGTAGTCCGAAAATATTTTGCTTTCGGTTCAAGGGTCATGCCTTTTTGTTCTGTTGCTAAGTTCTTGTACAAAACGATGTACAAACTTGTTTTTGTTAAATTATATTTGTAATAGTTGAAATAAAGCAGGTGTTTGAAGTTTAGAAAGGAAAAATCTAGTTTTTAAAGATAATGTGAACAAAACGCCTTTGTCGCTAAATGTATCTACCTATTGTGTATATTATTTTCATTGAAGACTATGAGCCATACTAATTGTTCTTGATAGCATCAATGAGGTATCGCATGGAAAAGTGGTCCTTGTTTTTGACATTTTTCTTTGTTAATTGTAACTTTTATATCGTAAGCGTAAAGTTCGCTCTACAGAACCAAGACTACAGTGCGACTGCTGCAAGTTCAAGGAGGAGAACTGATAAGCCAACTAATGGAAAGAAAAAGTAAAGTAAAATAAGCATTTACTGAACACAATAAGATATAGATACCTGCACAACTACCAGTAATAGTAACAGCCAACTAACTAGAATGAAAAAGTCTTTGCAGTAGTTGGCTTATCAGTATCAGAGCACTGATAAACCAACTAATGGAATGAGATGAGTTGAGATGAAATGAAAAAGTCTCCAATATTTGGCTTACGAGTTCCCCAGTTCTCTCTTTTAAAAAGACCCATCTTCCTTCAAGCACAAGCCCCAAGTCCCATAAACTCCTCAGAATTAAACCGTCATCACAAAGTCGTTACCGCAGGCCTACCAGGGGAGGGGGTCAGGGGTCAAAGTCGCTTGATTTATTTGTGGGACCCTCGACAGAGTCCCCCGACGTGGGTTTCACGGTGTAAGTCACAAAGACCAGTTTTTGGGGCAAGGTGGTGTGATTTTTGCTGGAATAATAATTTGTTTAGTATGGTTACGCTGGTTGGCGGGGTCGATGTGACCTGAAAACTTCGTCTAAAATTAGTCCGTTTACCGGGTGATAAAGTACGTTTTTATTAATTGGCTTTGTTGTTTTTTGGTTTTTCTGCTGTATTGTTTCATGTGCTTGTCATTCATTCGTTCATTTATATACGTCACTCAAGGTCCAAACTGAAAACCAGCGCTGCAGTGGCTTCAATGAAGCAGCTGCAGCATATGCTGAGTTTGGACCTTATTGACCACGTATCTGTCTATATATGTAAGCACGTAATGTTTCTTTCTGTTTCTCGTATGTATCTACTTCTTAATAAGTATTCTGTGTCTTACCACTGTTGTGTTGTATCTCTTCTTGTGTGGTCTATAAATGTTTTACTTACTTACGTAAAGTCAAATAGAAACAGTTGCAATCAAATAGGTAAGACTTACGTAAATTTAGACTCAAACTACCTAGGCTAGACCCGTTGGTCTAGTAATTTAAGTACCGGGCCGTAATCTCGGGGTCCCGGCTTCAATTCCTGGGTCAAGCAAAAGTATGTTTCGAATTTTCCGAACATAGCTCGGGTTTGTGATCACCAATCCGCATTAGACAAGCGTGGTGGCCTTATCCCATCATAGTAGTGATAACATAATTTCTATGACAGAGGCCTTTGCCCTGCAGTGGAACAGATATAGGCTGATACTTTACTTTACTTTACCTAAGCTTTTAACTTGTATAATCAATGAAAATCTGTCAGATGAGAGTGGGCCTGACACGAACTTTTAACACAGCAATCGTAGCGAATGCAAATCTTTGAGCGGATGCGTATTGTTAAATTTGTAAGAAAATTTAAGAGCGCCCTCTATTTCGTATAATAGAGGGCGCTCTTAATTATACGAAGGCGTCCTCTATTATACGTAAGCAGAACTAAACAAAACTACGATACAAGCACGTAGAAGGTACGAAGTTTTATAATATAACAAAAATCTTATTGGAGGAGTCCTAATTGAAGTAAAAAAATAATGATAAGATAAAAGTCAGGTTTTATTTGTTTTTCTAATATCAGAATCAAAATCAAAGCGTCACGTCTCGTTTGTCAACAGGCGAGAATACATTTACGCCCGATATTCCCAGTGCCCGGTCAAGTTCGTATCAGTTTTCCACCAAAAGCCAGGTGTCAAGCGACCGTTTGACAAGTCATGCAAATGCATACGCATTGATTGACATACATTAGCATGACCACCCCCCGGCGACGGGCATATCCAGGAAACGCGACCAGTCGTGCCAACTATGACAGTTTAATATTCATAACTGGGTGCTATGTTGAGTTGCCACTACTACACTATAATAATAAAAATAATAAATCTTTCAACCGATATTCGGCTACAGCGGCCAATCTTAATGATCAGCCGCGTGCGCAGGATATATTATAGTGCTCAAATGTGTGCGCAAACACATGTACACTCTCTATTCCCGTACTCTCTTAATTCCTGCGTACGTGACATTGTTAAGATTGGCTGCCGTAGCCGTATATTGATTGGAGGATTGATTTAAAATGAAATTTCGTCGAGTAATTTTTGTAACACAAATTTTACTGATTGCATTTTTGGCTTCAGTATCGATCACTGATCCCCAGATAGTTATTTTGAAAATATTATAAATTATATATCTTCTTCTCCTGTACTATTTATAAAGAGATAACTTCTACCTCTATACAACGACAAGGCTCATAGGTAAACCGAAAACACGAAACGCTTGCGCGATGTAATTGAGCACAGCGCCATCTATTAGTTCATTTCTGAATTACGAATTAGTTCACTAGTACTTCATATAAACGTTTAGTCCCGTTTATATGAAGTATTTGCATAATGCAACGCGAAAGTTTAAAATCATATCTTACAAACCGATGTATTATAAGTACCTAAAGATTAAAAAACCACGTTAGGTTATTTTTAATAGACAAATGCAGGCAACACTGTTTCCATGTAAATGAATTACGCACTCACATGAACTCGCCGTTATGTAGTCTATTAGATTTTTTAAGTTGTTTGTGTCCCCCCAATCCGTCCCAGTTGAATAGGCATACCTACAAGTGGGACTGTTACAAAAACACTAACGATATGACGTCTCTCATCATCATCATCATTTCAGCCAGTAGACGTCCACTGCTGGACATAGGCTTCCCCCAGTGCTCTCGACACAGATCAGCCCTGTGCCATCCACATCCAAGGAATTCCCGCGACCTTCATTAGATCGTCGGTCCACCTTGCGACATGCTGTACATGGCCTCCACTCAAGGATCTTTCCGCCTTTGTACGCTTTCGATATGTCTCTCAGAAACATATAATTTGATATATATATCTCCGTAATACTTATAAGTCCGTAAGTCCGTAAGTTCCGTAAGTTGTTAAACTCACAGAAAATAAATACTAACTAATTATGTAGGTTGACAACCCTGAATCAACAACTACCAAACTTTTGATGAGAATGATACTAATATCGTTTTATAGGTAATTTAATAGGGATTATTTTCCTTTTGACAGTTTTCACCCAACTTTTATAGTTTTTGAGTAAAACGAAATAGACTGTAAATCGGGATCTATTTCGGGTTACGCGGTGCCCATTCGTGAGAACTTTTCAGGGCAAAAGTTCAGTGTCCTAAAGGAATCATTGTGCGCACAAAATAGCTTTGGGTTTTTTTGAGGTGACGTTAAGTACCTAACTTTCTCGGGCTAATTAGGGGTGTATAGAATTTTTGTCACCTTCTACACGCTCTTTTGGCCTCAACTTTGTCTAACATTATTGACCTTTCCATAGCATCTCAGATGTTTTGAATATCTATTTCTATATAATTATCATCATAACATAACACCAAGTTTATTACTTACTCGCGAACTTTAGCACACCGTATTCAACATCAAAATACACGTAAAGTTTTTTAGTAAGTATTTATTAGCACATGGCCGTTACATTGTTGCGTATTTTATGATATTTTTCTTATTAGCAGCCTGCTAACGAACATTGGAATCCAATTAGCAGTTTTTAAGTGATTGGAGTGATAAGAACATTAATTAAGAATACTAAGTATTTTTAATCCGGTTCAAAAACCTATGTAGTTATTGATAAATTGATGATGAAATAAATCCATATGAAGATTTGTTCTTGCTACATGTTTAAAAAGGAGTGGCATAAAACATTTTGCCAAATAATATTGACAACCAAAGAGTGAGCAGGTCTTAGGTCGGAGACATAAGCCCAAAGATTTGCGTGGGTCCAGTGGCAATGGGCAGGGCACATTACGACTCAAGTTGGGGTGGAAAGGTCCTTGAGTGGAGGCAGTGTAGGTACAGAAAGTCGCAGCCGTCATTCTGTGACTTTTCTTTCCCAAAGGGTGTCCGATATGCGGTAGACGTGTCTAGCCTAGCCCTATTTTGGTAACGCGCCTCTTTTTTTAGATTACTTAGGGCTGATTTTTCAATGCATGGATAACAGGTTATTCGTCAGATATGGTTTTATACTTCGCAATTGAAAAGTAGTTGTCATTCGTATCTCTCTTGCTTTAACATTGACATTTACTTTGGTTGGTTATTAATTTAACTGACTGATAGTGGCTATCTGAAGATTGAAAAATCAGCCCTTAGTACAATTAAAAATATTTTTGCAGCTTTACTTATTATGAAAAACGATAACTAAAGACATTTAAAGTACCTACCTACTAACTTGTTTTACCGCTCAAAATGTTTTGCCAATACACTTTTTCTGTGTTTCTTGCAAGATATCCTGCTTAGATTTTTTATTGCTTTCTACATATTTACAAGCCTACGTTATAAACATAATTTGTAAGCTCGACATACACGGGCAGACGACTTAGCAACTTTGCCCCCTTATATGCAGCTTAAGACTGCAAGCGACACCTTTTATAGCTCTAAGATATGTTCGTTTAGCGCTAAGTGGTGACTTTAATATCAGGTGTGATGCAACGTCACATACTAGCGGAAATATATAGCGGAAAACTTGTTTGTATCTGTGAACATTTACTTCTTTTTAACCACTTTTTCTTATATTCTGAACTAGCGGCCGCCCGCGACTTCGTCCGCGTGGAAAAGTAACTTTTTACCCCCCTTTTAACCCCTTACAACCCCCTTAATATTATTATGTTGATACAACTTAAACAAATTATTTCGACCAAATTTGGTACCATAAAAACGGTCATTGTGACTAAACCTTAAAAGATAGACATATGCCGTCGCGGACTTTTTTTTAGATCATGTATAGAGGAATAATTCTTTCATACATATTTTTTGTGTATCTTGAACCGTTTTCGCAGCGCACGCAAAGAAAGCCTTCAAAAATGAATAATTTTCCCCGTTTTTTACACATTTACCGCTCTGTCTTTGCTCCTATTGGTCATAGCGTAATGTTATTTAGCCTATAGCCTTCCTCGATAAATGGACTATCCAACAAAAAAAGAATTATTCAAATCGCACCAGTAGTTTCGGAGATTAGCGCGTTCAAACAAACAAACAAACAAACAAACAAACAAACTCTTCAGCTTTATTATATTAGTATAGATAGATAACATACAACACATAAATGTAGGGCTGCTCGAATTGTCGCTGACCTGACTCTCTCCAGTCACCTTGATCCACTGGCTTTGCGGCGAGATATAGCTTCCCTATGTATTCTCTACCGCATCTATCACGGGGAGTGCTCTGAGGAATTGTTCGATCTGCTTCCTGCGGTTGAATTCTTACATCGAACCACACGCAAGCGGCTGCCATTCCATCCTCATCATCTTGATGGTTGGCGATCTAGCACTGTGCGTCTCTCGAAGATTTTTCTTCCACTAACCTCAATTTTGTGGAATAGATTAGCTGCGGCAGTATTTCCTGATGGCTATGACTTAGGGACCTTCAAGAAAAAAGCGTACTCCTGCTTAGCGACCTCTCAGATCTCACTCACTCACATATGCACATACGAACACAACCCACAGTACACACACACACCCTAGTATTTAAGAAAACTTTAGATTACATAATTTGCAACCTTTCTACGAGGCTGCCTGTACTTGTCACTTACTGCTCATAGAACCTAGATGCAATTGCGTCAACATCTCGTTGTCTTTGTCTTTTATCCGCGGGAGGCCCTGGTGACCTGTCCTACAGGTTTTCTTCAAAACCTTCTCCAGGCACCAGTCTCTCACAACGATACAGGTCATAAATAACATAGTTACCTATATGTACAACTAGCATTAAGTCACACTGTACCTAGTTAAGACCAATTTTTTGTGGAGAGAAAATAAATGATTTTATTATTATTATTATTATCTCGCAGTTGTTCATGGGCAGTGGTGATTACTTACTAACAGGTGACCCGCTTGCTCGTTTGCCGCCTCTAGTATATAAAAAAAAATTGTAGGTACTACGCGTAGGTTTTGAAAATCAACTCCCCATACAAAATGAACAAGTGACCGACTTTGTACAAAATATTTTATAAACAATCATCTCAGCAACCCACGCTCGTCCACTGCTGGACATAGGTCTCCCCGATTTTCGGCCACTCTCATCCAGCTCACTCCAGCCAGCCTCACATCACATGGTCACATTAGCCGCAGAACTGACAACCGTTGGAGCCATAAAGTCCTTGAGTGGAGACCGCGACTCGGTAAATGTAGTGTTGGACGCCCTGCTACAAGATGGGATGATGACATTCGAAGGCTGGCTGGAGTGAGCTGGATTATAAACAATATACCTACTTAATAATACTGAATAGATTAAATATAAGACCGTGCGTCTTAAACTGTTCGAATCTGAGTATGTAGATACTTTTAAAACTAAGTACTGAATTGAAAAAAATACTCACCATCTCGACCACGATTTAAAGAACTATTAACCGAAGTCTATTACACTCTCTTTATTGATACTTTCCAAAGGGTTTGTTAGAAAACTACAAAAGATTTATCTTTATCTGTCAGTTGCATCGTTTCCTTTGATCGGATATTGAAACGTTTGATCGAAAGATATCTATTGTATTAAATCTTCTAAGTTTCGGTCGCTTTGATAACTCCAGGTAAGTTTGGAGGATGAATAAGATACGATCAAATAGGAATATTGCTAAACGGCTCAGATTGTTAGTAGACATGGATACCCGCATTTGGTTCAATAGTGATATTATATATCGATATTCTATCTAGGTATTACCAAATTTTTTTTAATATCCATCCCCCCTCGTTGGTTGTCCAAGGCCCCGTTGGTCTAGTGGTTTAAGTACCGGGCAGTGATCTCAGGGTCCCGGGTTCGATTCTCATGGCAAGCAAAAGTACCTTGGTATAAGTACCAAGCCGTGATCTCGGGGTCCCGGGTTCGATTCTCGGGGCGAGTAAAAGTACCTATGTGTCGATTTTTTGTTACATAGCATGGGTTTGTGATCACCAATCCGCATTAGGCAATCCCATCATACTTAGTAGCGATGACTTGATTTCTATGATGGAGGCCTTTGCCCTGCAGTGCACTGATTATTATATAAAAAAATGTGTTTAGCGAGAGGTTGAAAATTGAATTTTTTTAAAAGTCCGGTTTACTAGCCTTACCCGCATGTTCTTAGCCAGAGAACTATTTGTTCCATCGGTCGGTTAAGATTGTTTGTTTTATTAAATTCTTGCGTCTCCCAATACACAACAAAGTGCTATACCCAGACTCCAAAGAGATTATAAAATGTCTAGAGCGGTTCTGTCGCAGGCGTCGACAAAGGAGCGTCGCCGTCCGCCGCACGCGCCGCACCTGGCCGGTAGTGATGGGGCACGTTATCGATACTTCGAACATCGATGAAATTTAAATACCAAAAATATAAATAAATTCGTACACTTACCTGATGCCGTACTAAGTAGGTTAAATAAATAATGCGCTTAAAAAATCATCGAGGATTTCAGGTGGGATCCAAAACCTTCCACATACATAGGTTACGGATCTTAGATATCAGAGAAATTACAGATAAAATACTTATTTGAATGCATATTTATTACATCCAGTCAGTAAATAAACACAAATGTTCATCACGCGAAGGATTATTCAGAGTAGAGATCGAACCCACGACATTTATCGTATGAGTCAGGATCAGTACCTTATCGGCCCAGTCAAATTACAACTGAATTGTTGTTTTTTGTCAGTTCTATTTAACTTTGACTATTTTATTGTAATAAATTATTTTGAAAAAATATTTTAGTGGCAAACTCGACTTCACGCGAGCGAAACTGCCGGTGTTCACTAGTAGTCAATAAGATCAAATATTTAAAATATTTCTACCGCACGTGCCGCCTGCCACGACACCTGGTGTCTGGTCGATTTCAATAAAATAAACATTACTATAAAATCAAGAGCAAACATCCTGTAATGTTATCTTTATCAAGCAAGCACTTGAAATATGAAGTCTGTATTTGTATAAATATTAAACTTGACCTTGTCATTAGGAAGGGGAGATAAGGTCATTGATGATAAGATGCTAGAATAATCCTTCTAAGAAATGAGCTCGATCCTCACATGAGGAGACTTCACAGAAAATCAGTGTGAAGTTGACCAACGCTCTGTATTTAGCCAACTGAGGATGACTGAGGATTCCAAAGGTCCTAGTGGGGGAAATGGATGCAAAAGATTGTTGAAGTGGGTACTTGTGACCCCCCGCCCCCCCCCAAAATGTAATCAACCACCCCTCGCATTTGCAACCAATGTCATAAACCAATGGCAAAAGGTAGGTACTTTTGCAAAACAATTTTACTACTAACAATAGCCTATTAGCCTATTAATCGACAAACGTATCGACAACTGTACCAACACTACAACTGTTTCTAACAAACATTCAACCGCATTTCTTCTCGCAAATACTTTGAAAGAAACTCCTCCAAGATATGTATTTTATTCCGATTCAAACAATACAGGGGACGGCAGCTGATTCTACTTCTTTTTGTACAAGGAATACCACTTCCAAACATAATTTTAACTTGCCAATGGCTATGCAATATTGAGCTTTAAAGTCAATAGCATAGAAATGTCGAAAGACTTCATTATGAATGCAAATCTCGGAATAAACACGCGCTTATTCATTTAAAATTAGTACTCAAATTACTTGACTTCATTTAAATGCGTTGAGGTAGCATTACAAGGGTTAAATCCTTCGCCGCTTTGTTGAATTAAAAATAGTGTAAATGTCTATGGTTCGGTAAAAAAAGAATAAAAAGGTCGGTGGGAGGATATTTACCGAAATGCGACAGCTAATTCCGTTATTTAATTAGTAGTGTCGATAGTTTGGGGTTAAGATTTCTTTCTTTGTGAAACAAGCAATTAAGAATTTGTAATAGATCTGTAAAAAAAAGCGTGGTTTCAAAGATGGAACATTCAGTTTTTGGCGCCAATTAAATTATTTAAGATTAAAAATAAATATTTATCAATTATTTAATGTGTGTCGAAAAATTTTAAAAAATAAATAAATAATAAATTTTTCCTAGTACTTCAAAATAATAGAATGATTTACGTAGGTAATCGGACAAAATAATGTATTTTTCTATTGCTAAGTTTACTAAAAATACCTACTCTAAATACGTACATACAAAAATAACTAACGTTAGTCATAATCATAAAATTTATTGCTTTCATGTAGTAGAATAAGGTCTTAACATAAAATATACAGCCCTGGACATGAACGTTGTTTGTTTCATGTAGATAATAATACAACTTAACATCTTATTAATAACATATCAAAATAACTAAAAACATAGGGACACTTGCTAGGTACTTTCCATACCAGAAAAAATATTATATTTTCCCCAAAAATTATAAATTCACCGAGGCAAAGCCGCCAGTAACATTGGAATAACATTCATAAAAAAGTTTATTAACGCAAGACTAGACACGAAAGGATGACTTTTTACGCAAATCCCGTCACAATGCGTCCACTCGTGCGCAAGCGCATCTGACGTCATGACGGACGCGTTGACAGCTCGTGACGTAATTGACAGATCGTTACTCCCTAAACATGTTAGCGTTACTGAAATGGATAGTATTATTAAAATCTTAAACATTTTTTTTTATTTTATTTCGGGTTTGTGATCACCAATTCCATTAGGCAAGCGTGGTAATAAAATAAGTATAGTATCAGTATGTACTGTCACTGCAGGGCGAAGACCACCATCATAGAAGTCAAATAATTGCAACTTTCATGGGATTTGGCTTAATCACCACGTTTTGGAAGGGTAATTTAAAGGTTATTAAAAAACCGACGCTCTGCGACCTGTCAAATAAAAATATGTCCAGTATCCATCCATACATTAGTAGGTATTTAACTACGTTTAACTTTTTTTTTTAACTTTGGATGGCTGGCAGTCCACTACTGTGCGCTTTGCCAGGAACTTTCTGCCGCGTACGACAAAAATATGGAACGAACTGCCACCTGCGGTATTTCCGGACCACTACGACCTACAAACCTTCAAGAAAAGGGCATATCTCGCTCTAAAAGGCCGGCAGCGCACCTGTGAAGCCCCTGGAGTTGCAGGTGTTCATGGGCGACGGTAATCGCTTAACATCAGGTGATCCGTATGCTCGTCTGCCCCCTATACTATAAAAAAAAAAAAAAAAAAAAACCTTACCTATGAAATAAATAAAGTGTTTAACCCCCTTACAATAACAACTCTATAGAAGGAGAGTCTTCGTACTAGAACTTCTTACTGAAGCATTAAACCGATATCAATGTGTGGTCTGATTAACCAAGACTGGAATACTCTTAATATTTAGTAGCAGCTTTAAAACGCAGGCGTGACGTCATTTGGACACCAATCACGAAGCTACATAATTTAAAATAGAAAGAAAAAAATAGAAAAGTATTTATTGGGGCAACAGGCAACACGACTTAAAATTAATTGACAATCGACATTAGAGTAAAAGTACATAATACGTATCCAAAAGCATGTGACCAAAATGGTTTCCTCCGAATTCATTCAGTGCTGAGACCATTATCATCATTTTATTCTTTAACGTTCATCCTAAATGACGTAATTCAACAATTTGTCAATGCGATTTTAGTCGCAAAAGCGTTCCATAGATGTTGCAAATGTTGCCATATATCAAATAATGCAGTCCATTATTGTTCCAGCACTTAGTCAGAACATCCAACTTCCATTCAAGATACCGACATAATCTTAAGCGTGTCAATACTCTGAAACCAATCGTAAGTTTGCAGTTGTAAAGTTGAAAATGCTGTTTGCTGTTTGCGTTCGCAGATTCTATTGAAATAATATATTTTCTTTCTTAAGGTTCTCGATACGTCTTGTGTTATTTCGTTATCATATTTGGCTATTTAAACTTAAATATCAACGACTGCATTTAATTATTCTATTTTAAAGTTTACAAATCTTAAATTAAGGATATAACTATCCTAGTACTAGTGATGCGCCGAATAGTGGTTTCACCGAATAACCGAATAATATTTGGTTAAATCTTTACCGAACCGGATATTCGGCCGAATTATTCGGTTTACCATTTTTTATTTAAAACCACCTAAATAAGTCAATTCGTACTGAGATATGACTTGAGTGTTTATTCTTTCCGTGTCAGATTTTTTCTTAACGTATCTCTGTTATACCTAGTGTCTATTAAGTAAATAATGCACTTAATAAAATTATCGAAGGGTAAAATTATTTATTTTATAATAAAATTATTTATTGTTGAATAGCTTTTGCCCGCGCCTTCGCTCGCGTTAAATTCGGGGTAACACGGAGGGGCAAAAAGTAGCCTATGTTATTCTTCATCCCTTCAACTATCTCCACTTAAAAAATCACGTTACCTAATTCGTCACTATCCGTTTTGCCGTGAAGAAAAGACAAACATACAGACACACTTTCCCATTTATAATATTAGTTTGGATTCCTATTTTTATTACTTAATTATAATTTGCCACGTAAGTGTTTCTAATTAAAATTTAAAATGTTGAGTTTGAAAACAAAACTTTAAAATCATCATTTACATACTTCATTCATTCATAACATCATTTTCAAAAAGTCCAGATATTCATCTTGGGCTTAAAAATAAATGGATTCTTTTTTTAAGTTAATGTTAGCTACATATGTACTATAGAAACTTGTCTTTTTATATTGTCATATAGTCTAAAAACAGAAATACTCAAACCGAATATATTCGGCACTAGAACCGAATAATTCGGCCGAATACAAATAGTGGAAAACATGCCGAATATGCCGAATACCGAATACCAACCGAATATTCGGCGCATCTCTACCTAGTACCTACAAAGTACAGCGGTCTTATCGCCAATAGCAATCTCTTCCAGACGACCTCAAGATGACATAAGTCCAAGTCTCCGACACAATCCTTTTCAATTATAGAATCGAGTACCAATTTAAATTGTAGAGTCCACTGTGTTGTAGGTGTCCATGGGCGGCGGCTATTGCTTACCATCAAGGTGATCCGCCTGCTCGTCTGCTACTTATCACATAAAAAAGGATGAGTCTCATCACTCAGGTTTTTTAAAACTTAATTTTTTGAGGAGGAATAAGGACTCATGAGTCGAGAGACATTAAGTAGTTATGACGTGACTACAAGGACTCCAGGAGTTCTATTTTTTCTTCAATGGTTCCCGAAAATTTACTACGGAATCCTAAGATACGTGGGCGGGAACAAAATCCGTCAATAGAATTAACACTATTGTATCAAAGGAACTGGAGCATTTGCGCACGCGCCGCAGCTGCATTTTTTTTTCACTTGGAATAAAAAAAAATAGCTAACAATTTTTTCTTCGGATGGCTTTGCAAAAAGAAAAAAATAAATAAAGGTTGCTCTACTACTGAAATACAATACATTTTCAATGGACATTTTAATACAGCATTGACAAGATTTATTTTTCTTGTAAAGAACAAGAATGGACCACTTCTTTATTTTTTTTTGTAGCTGTCATTGGCAATTACAAGGCTTATCTTTTAAATTTTGGCTCTATGCTAGTTAATTTGAACGCAACTTGTCGGCTGATACTATTCAAAGAAGTTTTTGGTACCTATCTAAGTACGCTAAATGAAATTATTTCCGAGGGTTCAAAGTTAGCCCAGATAGTTTATCAGACTAAGAAGGCACTGTCTCACTGCAGGGCAAAAGCCTCCATCATAGAAATCATTGCTATTATGATGGGATTAGGCTTAGACAGTCATCACGGTTGCCTTATGTGGGTTGATGATCACAAACCCGAGCTAAGTTTGAAAAATTCAAAACATAATTTTTGCTCGACTCGAGAATCGAACCCGGGACCCCTAGACCATGGTAAATTTCTTAAATCACTAGACCAACGAGGCGTTTAGTCCTTAAAAAGTTAGCCTCACAAGTGCTAAATCAATCTTTATATTATGGACATAAACTAGACTTTAACAAGATTGATGGGCGTTCTTCCGAATTATTGAGTCAAACAAATTGACTTCGACGACCGTTTCGGCATTTACTTTTTACAGTAAATTAAACTGTTTATTACCTGTGATCGTATCGCTACGTGTTAACAATTCACCCACTAGACTTATACTTGGCAACCTTTATTTTGCCATCAAAATACTCAAAAGTAAACCTTATTTCGTTTCTAAAAAAGAACAGAATTTAAATTGACAAAAACACCTGTCTAAACTTTTCTTTTTCTTTTGTTTACGCCATCTGCGGAAGTGAAACGACCTGTCAATTCGAATTTATGTTCGAATTTTGAACTTCTATCAGTTTTATAAACTTTATGGTGTTAGTTCGAAGGTCCATTATTGCGTTAAAGGTCGCGGTTTTGGACGCGTTCCAAATTCAAAAAAGTTTTATTTCTTTCTGGCGTCGATATAATTTTATGATCTCAAGTAAGTACCTACTGTTAACACGACCTGTATGTAATTTTAGTGTAATAATCGTTTAAATGGGGAGAAAGGGGGTTAAAGGTTGGCAGCGCACTTGTAACTACTGGTGTTGCAGATGTCTATGGGTGGCAGCCATCGCTTACCATCAGGTGATACGTCTGCTCGTCTGCGACCTAACACAAACAAAGTGAGTACGAGTCACTAATCATAAAAACACTAGTATTGCCAGGTGCCAATCCCCAAAATTGTCAACCACCACCATTACGAGTCATTAACCAATAATCGATAACCATATCAAATCAATAACAACAATGACCACACTACATCAGTCCACACAACAAACACAAAACAACACATCTGCCGCCCGTATCACCGATATAACATTACGTAATTTTATGATACACGTGTCAATACGTACGTAATTACTCGTTTCTGACCATACGGGTGTCGGATAGGTCATAAAAACTGATGGACGGGTATAATTATTATGGTATCTACACTACTTACTTATAAACTACGATAAGGCTAAGACTAAAGCGAAAAGAAACACTTGCGCGATGTTATCGACTCCTAGCGCCATCTATTGACAGAGGTTGGAACTAATAGCCAATTAAGTCCCGAAATAATTCCATATTTAATAAAAGGTATTCTGCGTACGGGGAGAAAAAGCGCCCGCTTCGTATGCGTGGAGTTAGTTATTATGGACAATCCACACAATATATTTTATGAAATATTATTGTAAAGTTTCATTAAAATCCATTCGGAGGTTTTCTCGTGAAAGAGGAGCAAACATCCATCAATCCATAATTAGGAAACTTTTCACGCTTATAATATTAGCATCATTCTTATTTTCTTTATTCGTTTTGCCTGGCTAAGTTAACAATAAGTATTGTTAACTTAGTCAATATGTGTTTCCTCTGTCGCCTGATATTTGTAGCACAAATTATACAAGTGCTTAAGCTAGGTACTTACTACGAAGTCAGGAGTCAAAGTATAGATGTGGTGTGGTATAAAAAAAATCTACAAAAAGCATAAAAACACCAGACACGTAATTAAACTAAAACATGTTAACAACAGTTGTGTGTGACACCTGTACCCATTAATATTGATGAGGTATAATGAAAGGGTTATACAAAACCTTCGTCTATTGAATTTAGGGACAAGAGTAACTGATAAATTTAACTGAACATGTCGTTGATAAACCGACTTCCAAAAAGGAGGATAGTCCTAAAAAGAATAAACAAAAAAATGCACAGTGTCCAGAACCATATGCTTTTATCAAAAGGTTAGTCCCCAAATCGGACACGAGATGGCGGTGTGCATTTATGCCCCGCGCAAGTATTGTGATTTTTTAAAACTATGAGACCTGTAAATTGACATTTAGAAAATATACCCGAATAGATCAAACTTCACGGTGTGTTTCATTTTGTAGTTACCTAGTAGCTACCACAACAATTTCGCAAATGTCCTAGTTACGTAGTAGTTAGGGTATCGCCTTTCCACACAGCGTGAAAAGGACTGGGATAGAAAAAAACGTTTTGTTGTAGATCCTTATTGCAAGGATTTGTTAATCCGCCGTATTGAAAACGGCCCTGTTTTTGATAACAGCTAGCTGTATGTTTTTTATGTGATAGGTGGCAAACAAGCAGACGGATCACCTGAATTGGGCTTCCGGTGCCCTCACTCACTCAACGAAACACAACAAATACAAATTAGGCATTACAGAAATTACTTAAATTCGCCGTATTTCAAAACGGCCCTGTTTTTGATTTAAACAGCTAGCTTTAATGTAATACAAATACAAAAATTACTAACGTTTTTTCCAGTTTGTTCTCTAAAATGACACAATTTAATACTACACTATTTTCATCCTAAATTTATTTGTTTGTGCAATTATACAGAATATGGTTCCCCAAATGAAATATGCCTCCCCATATGATTAGCTACCACAACAATTTCGCAAATGATTGCCCTGATCTGCATTTTCGATAACCACCATTAATTTCCCCACGCGACACGCGGTGACATTGTGTGATAATATCACATCACAACGCATTGCAATCTCACAGCGTATCGC
This sequence comes from Cnaphalocrocis medinalis, assembly GCA_014851415.1. Lineage (NCBI taxonomy): Eukaryota > Metazoa > Arthropoda > Insecta > Lepidoptera > Crambidae > Cnaphalocrocis > Cnaphalocrocis medinalis. The sequence continues at coordinate 16,589,264 of CM026276.1, read as the reverse complement.
TATCACACAAAACGTTGTTATCACACGGAATCGCGCACGCGTTGCGAATTTCACCGTTTTAATTATTTTTGATTTGTTGTGGTTGCTTTCCCCTAAAATTGCGTTGCTATGGAGAAAGGAGGCAAATAAAGCATTGTTAAAATATGCACCGATTTATCTCGAAATCTGACAAACTAAAAAGTGCTAAAACATGGCTTATAGTTATACGAGTGTTTCTCTTGTTCTGTTGTGATATTTAATAACAAGTGGATGCTCAGACGTCCGCTCGCGTGGTGTTCGGTTTGCAAGATACAATATTAGGTATATCTATTATTTTTTTAAATAAAAAAACAGATTCAAATTCAATTCGCTTACCAAAAAAGTGACATTTTAAATGGATCAAATCAAAATGTGTAACTTGGAGTCCTCTTTCATTCACATTGTTCAAAACTAGTTTTTTGCGAAATGTATGAATAGATCACAATGAGTGACAGACAAGGGATTCGGAAATTATAATGGTGGACTATTCCCTATTAAAAAATAGAAGTAACAGTATGAAGTCGATACTTTATTTCAATATAGCTGTAACCCGCGACTTCGTCCGCGTGGAATACTATCTTTGGGTGGCATTTTTAATTAATTATGTAATAATTTTGACAAAATAAATGTAAAAATTAATTATGTAAAAATTATACATGTACTTAGACTAGGTACGTTATTCTGAAACATAGTAAAAAACTTGTTAGCTATACCAAAACAGTACTGATATTCACAATGCTATTAATTGCTAACAGATCAATAAAACTACCAGGTTAAAAGCTTTGCCCAAACACTAAAAAAGGGTACTTTTTCAAATAACGATGTCACGCATGTCACAATGGACATCAAACAAAGAGCCATCATAACGTTCATCGAAATTAATCACAAAACAACGACATCTGTTAGTAATTGCTCGGAATTAAATAATTACTGTACATGTGTACACGTTTAAAATGTCATCAGCGCACGCGCCGCGCCGTGCGCTACCGTTTCGATCTGTCGCTAATTTTGTTCCGGAAAGTGGATTCCACACACATGTGGTTTGGTTGGAATGAATTGATAAAACGATCATGCAATGTCCGTATTTTTATTAATAATTGATATTATGTAATTTGTATAGCCTGAAACACAGGTCCAACCTAGTACAGGCAAAGAAAAACTCTGGTTTAAGTATATTGTTAAGCTTTATTGTATTGTAATGATATCTGTCCTTATTTTATTGAATAAACAATTTATTATTATTATTATTATCCATGTCAGATGTTTGTTTTCTTTATCCATTAGGAATCACACAGTTTAAGGCCATTCTCATAAAAAAATTATAAGTTAATTAGTAGTATATAGTGGCAGTCTTTATACCTATATCACCTCCAAAATTGACAGAATCTTAAAACCTCAACAAGGTACATTGTTTATTCTTTTGTGCCTCAAATTTTGGTCTCATTGACGGGTCCTTTGTGGCCCCATTCCACTTGTCTTAGTTCAGTGTCTAGGAGTTATGTATTTAAGTATTATATTTGTGATCCTCTGTAGTGTGATATCTGTAACACAAGTGCTTAAGCTACTCGTAAATTAAATCTATATCGAAACCACGAAACACTTGCGCGATGTGATACACCGAACTCCATCATTGACTGGCCGAATGGCGCATTTGGTAGTGACCCTGCCTCATACGCCAAAGATCGTGGGTTCCATCCCCACCCTGGACAAACATTCGTGTAATGAATACTTGTGTGTGTTCAGTGTCTAGGTGGGTATATATATATATATGTGTATTTAAGTACCTAGCATATATTTTGTGATCCTCTGTTGTCTGTAACACAAGTACTTGAGCTAGGTACTTATTACGGAGGCAGTTCAATGTAAGAGGTGTTGTGTGTTTTTTTTATTTATTTATTATTTATCTATTTTTTAAATGTGGAACTTATGTCCCGAAACGACGTTAGGGCTAGCTAGTAACTTGTAAAAACCGTTGAAAAACACAAAATATCGCGGCTACATCTGCCGCCCGCATCGCAGAGCTGTTGATCGCCGACAACTCGGTGAGGTAATAATAAACTCGATACACTCAATAAATGCATCGTAATAGACAACACCCCTGTTTGACACGAGTGGGTATTGTGAGGAGAATATTAAATATTCGGTCCTTACATAAAAAATATGATTAAAATAGCCAGTACGAAACATTTTCTCCTCAATTTTCTTGCCTCCATTTCAAACGATTTCCTACTCTTCGACCGGAATGATACCACGGCTTAACAGAAGACCGGCGTTAAGTAACATCTGCACTGTGTTTCGCCGAGTATAGGTACCGGAGGCCCAATTGGGGGGAAAGGGCGTTAAATTTTGGCAGTGCAATTGTGACTCTAGGTGTCTATGGGCGGCGGTAATCGCTTACCATCAGGTGATCCGTTTGCCACCTATCACATAAAAAAAAGATATAACCGACATTTATATCACCGCACTGTTCCAATGGCTGCATTTATTAATCTATCCAGTGCCGAAATCGTGGGAACAAGTACCGACCATCTTTAATTGCGCCGGAGTGTCCCAAAACGCGAGGACGTCCTTAAACGTTGGGGACGTTTTTACGTAACCTTATAGGGTTGTCACTGATTCGTAAAATCTTTATTGTAACGATTGGAAACTCTCTATACTCTGATTCATAATCATGTAAACTGACAGATGAAAATGCCAAGTTTCTATGCATTTTGACATTTTGAATGTGTCAAATTGAGTGATAATGTATGGGGATGACACATTAACTTCTGTCAGTTTTCTTTACATGATTATGAATCAGAGTATAGTTACTTACTGGCCATCAATTTCCAGGCCGTTACGAATAATGGGCTGCAAATTTTATCAAAAAAAAAAAAAGAGTATTGACGTCAAGTTTAAAAATGTAATCGAGAGAAGAATAATGGTTTGATGAGAACCGGGCAAAGCCATTCTGTCATGAAGTGTCATCTATATAGATTTACATTCAGAGAATATAAAAGGATTGAAGCACCAACTGCCCCTTTTAAGCTCAGATTTTTAATCATGTGGAGTAAACTGACATTGTATTGACTCAATACAGCGATAAACATTACAATAAGGCAGTTTATCACTTGTAGCGATTTCTTCCAGACAACCTTTAGGCATCATCATCATTTCAGTCAATATACGCTCAAATTGCACTAGAAATTAGTAAAAGCAACAGTTTGTGTGTGTGTATGTTTGTTACTTTTTCATCACCAAACGGCTGGAGCGATTTTAATAAAATATTGTATGGAGCTAGCTGATGTTCTAGTTTTTTTTTATAATAGCAGCGACACACGACCAGACAGATCGCGTCGCCACCTTTTTTTATGATATAGGTGGCAGACGCGCCGACGGATCACCTGATGGTAATGGTGATTACATGGACACCTGCAACACCAGTGGTGTCACAAGTGCGTTGCTTACCTTTTTACCGTCTTTCCCTTGATTGGCCTTCCGGTACCCTCACTCACGCAGCGAAACTTCCACCTATCATATGAAAAAAAACATTACCTATAGGTAAAAGAGCCACTCTCATACAATATTTAAATGTACCGCACAATTACGAGGCTCATAAAAAGCCGAATGGAGGCGGGAGGCAGGGAATATCTCTTTTATTCCTCCGCAAAACCGGGGATAAATAATTCATGGAATGATATGTCTTTCTACGGGAATTTAAGGGTTGGGTACTCAGGGCGGTGGAAATCGTCGAGCAACGAGCCTTTTTTTTGTGCTGCCACACAAAGAATTAGCAGACGGATCTTAAGAATGAGAGTTAAAAGGTTGGCAGCAAATGTACATGAGCACAGTCACTGCCAACCTTTATTCTCCTCTGATTAGGCCTCCATTCCAGGGCATTCACTCACTCAGCAAAATTACAACAAAAAATTATACTGGTACCAAAAAACTCCGATAAATATTTTTCTTCCATTTACCTTTTTTTACTCACAAAAATAATAGGTAATTCAATTGTACACATCTTTAAAATTTATTTCTTATTTTTTTTTATATTGAGGACAATCAAGATGACCCCACTCCGCTTGAAGGTAAGCGGCCGTGAGATCCAAATGTGAGATTGACAGGCACAAAAGAACAGACAAAGTGTCCATTGAGTATACTACATATATTTTCGTTTCACACTTTGAGCTATAAGTAGTTTCGTTTGTAGAAGGCTCCACGCAATTTATTCCTGTGTGCCATCGCCCAGTCTCGACAATCCGCGGCGAGAGGCAGCCCTGAGCGCTGCGGCCCGTGACCCAGATATACTGATGAAACTATTATTACACTATTATTTCTAATACAGCTAATAATTTCGCCGCCCTCCAAAATGATGAAAAATTTTAACGTGGGAGAGCCACGCTTCGGCATGAATGGGGCGGCTTGACCAGAATGACACCACGGCCTCACAGAAGACCGGCGTAAAGCAGCGCCTGCGCTGCGTTTCCTCGAGTGAGTGAGGGTACTGGAAGCCTAATCAGCAGGGAAAGGATGTCGACAGCTCTGTATAAAATTTAAATAAATGCAAAAAAAACTTTCGTTTGTAAATTACGCAGACAGATAAAAAAAATTTTTTATTGTATTTATTATTTATTTTGCTCGAAAATTTATTTTTATCTCTGCACCTCGTTAGCAACTTTTATCATACAAACTAACAATATCCAACATCACAACTCAAACAAGCAGATGTGACATAACCCTCAAAAAACCGCGGTACATTTTATCCCAATCACACATTTACGAGCACGAGCCCATTGTTAAACGTTTAAATTATTTATTTAACAATGCCCATTTTGCTCGCTTGACCATTTTTGCGTCGTACAAGCTAATTATTTTGTTAAAATAATGATATATGCATGTTAGATTACAATGCGGTGAACTGGTCTGTATGCAGAGATGCAATTATGGTCAGTGGCCATTGTGTGAAGGGTTAGGGGCCGATCTTGTGTGGAAATGTATTGGGTGCGCTAGTACCAGTTTTTGTGTCTATTTTAGCGTGTGTTCTAGGATACCAAACTAATAAAAAAACCTATTGAATGACCATGGATTAAAAATTAGTCCTTTAGCAGTACTTAAGTAGTTACATAGTTAATAAAGTCATTTAGCAACAACGCCCAACATTCATACATGTATTGTACACACATACATACATGTATTGTATTTAATTACTGTTTCCAAATAATCAATAGCATGAATGGGATACTCACACATCAAATCCATTACATAATAACACAATAATTAAAAAAAAAAATTTTAATTTATGAATATAGAGGTAATTAACATAATTTTAATAAATAAAATAAGGAAAACCTTGTTTTCCATAAAATATTTATTTTTTTAACGAAAAGTAGCGCTAGTGATCTTATCTCTATACAAATTCGTCTAACAAATTTGAATGAGTTAGATGTATTTTCAAATGTCCAGTAAAAATAGGCCCAGTCAATGACAGTAATTCAACCTAATGGGGACGATTGGTAAAGTATAGCCTACGGCGATCGGGACGATGTTTTGTTTAGGGTTTTTTTGTTATTTCCAGTCCCGATTTTGTTAGAATAAATAAAAAAATGTCAATGCGACGTTTAAATCCACATTATTCGGAAATGGACTGTAGCACGGACCTATAAAAAAGATCTCTCTTTTTTATAGGTCCGTGGACCTATAAAAAAGATCTCTCTTTTTTATAGGTCCGTGGACTGTAGGTGCCTACGTATCGTATTACCTTTACAAAATAGCTTGATAAGCAAGACATGTATTGTAGTCTAATTTAGAGATTTCATACATTCGTCTTATAAGTATGTCGAGTGCACAAGAGAGTTATGTGTTAGAAAGAGAACAAAGACTAATTTGAGAAATGAATAGAATTTGACAATTCTTGACAGCTGTCACCGGTATTAAGTTAAGAGAACTAATAAAAAAACGATTCTCTTTGGTAGAAACGGCTCTTATTACATATACTCGTATACATAAAAGACATAGGTGGCAATGGGGGCTATTGCGTGTTAAAAATCCGCTATATGACTCGCTAGGTCCAACTTCAACGTCATTCGCTGTTTAGTGACATTTTGAAATTTCACATCAAAAATAACCAATCACCGTAAAGATGGGCCTCAGTTCTGCAGTACGCCATCTAGCGGATTTTACACACGCAATAACCCCCATTAAGACTTTTAAAATTTTCTATTTCTAAGACCAATTTACTGAATTAAATAAGAATAGTTTACGTCACTATCAACGATCTTATTCTAGTTAGGCCCTTAAATATGCCCTTAAAGCAAGGCAATACTTATCAAATGCCCCTTTAATTTTATTACCCACTTACACTAAAATTTACAGCCATAAAAATCTATTACGACTTCTAAGTACGGTACCAGTACCCCTAACTGGCACATGCGTACAACCATACGCTGCGCGCGCGCAAACCCCTTGCCTATATTCAAATTAGTAAGCTACCGGCATCTGTTCTTGTTTGTACAGATGTTTAGAGAAGTTTTTGAAGTGTGGTAATAATCGTTGTTATTTTACAGGTTGCATCTGGGAGAAGAATAGGAGATCTTCTGCAACATTCGTCCATTGCTGTGATGGATTACTTAGTTCCAGAAACTACTGATTTTTTTAAAGCATTATGGACTCCTTCAAACGAAGCGTGAAGAAGCATCTCGCGGGCCAGGATGGCAGTGCCAACGGAGTGACGTGCCGTCGCGTCTATTGTAACTGCAACGTGGGCTCTCCTTTTGCTTATCATCAGGTTGAGGTGAGCCAATATATTGAGCCACTAAAAAATAAAATAATAGTATATTTTTACTTAAAGGAGGCCTTATCGGGGGAAATAGGGGGCTAAGGTTGGCATCGCACATGTCCATCAGGATGGCTGACCAAAACACTAGTGGAGTCACAAGTGCGATGCATGTCCATGAGGATGGCTGACCAAAGTTGTAGATCAGCGTTAAAATATTATTAGTAATAATACAGTACTGAATTGGCACTATTTGATACCTGTGTTTAATTATTTGGTACCTAATCAATGACAAAATTGGAATTTAGGGGGCAGCCAACCTGACGTCAGAATGGCTAGCCACTTTAAAAATTGTCTTATTTTATCATTGATTAGGTATGTACGTACTACTTACCATAAAATAGAAATACTTACATTATTTTGTGGCTACTTAAAAATACGTGTAAAACTTTAAAATACGTATTTTTCTAGCACTTTCGCCCCCGACCGTATTTGACCGTCAAACGCGCGCGGGGCATTTCGATCCCACTTAAGATATTCCAATTTGCATACAAAATTATTGTTCCTGCGACGGCGAACGATATCGGTTTCGCGGTCGCGCTCTACAAGCTGTTTTGTGGTGTCGGTTAAAATATCGAAGTCCGTATCGATAAATAAATCCATACTTAAGTATAAGAAAACTATCGTGAAGTCTGCCGCAAGAAAGTGTGGTTATGACCTTGAGTGCGCAGAAACCAATTTTCATAGAAAGTCTTCTTTTTTACAAGTGCGCAAAATAACGGTCATCGCTATACTTTCGTGCCTCCAGCTATACCAAGTACCACATCCTGTAAAATTTCCTCAATTGATATTCAACTTAATGTGTTTGACAGTAAGATGACAATCCATTGAAGAAATTTGACTCCATTGAATATTTGTATATTTTGATGTGTGGATGTACGTACTTAGCTCCTGCGTTGTGTTTCGTTAAGTGTTTTAGAGTAATCGGAGGCCTAATCGAGGGGAAAGGGGGACTGTTGGTGAAGGAGGTGGAGGACAAAAAAAAAACATGGTCATAAAAATGTTGGCGATGAAAAAGTGTAACTTGCGAGTTTCTTGGCGGATCTTCTCGTCAGAATAAACTTTTCGATTCCGGTGGTAGAATCGGATTATGTCTATTTATTTCTTACCTAATATAAAATATGTATCACCATTTAACGTCAGAAGGTCCAGCCCAGACAGCAGACACATTAGAAAATTTTTTTTTTGTCTTGTGAGTCTTACGAAGATATAATTAATTACAGGTAGGTATATTATACACCTATATCCAAAATAAATAGCAATAAGTTACTTACTTTGAACAAAAAAAAACACCCACAAAAGTTTTCTGTTCACATTTTAATTTTGTCTTGCGTTAAGCGCACCATAACTATTTATTTTTTTTTCAGATAGAAAGTCAGACATAGTAAAACCACTATCGACTGTACACATCACTAAATCGAAGACATTCATATACGCACCATTAGTCTCCATTTATGAGGTGCTTAGATCGATTACCACACACCGCGCCGTTTGGGGCCTTCTGCTTGAAAGGGCCTGCTTAATATACAAACATTTTCTTATATTTATTTATGACTAGCGGCCGCCCGCGACTTCGTCCGCGTGGAAAAGTAACTTTTTACCCCACTTTTAACCCCTTACAACCCCTTTTTCGCAATAAAAAGTAGCCTATGTCCTTTCTCAGGGTCTAGACCCGTGGTCGTCAAACTGCGGCCCGCGGGCCGCATGCAACCCGCAGACGTTATTTGTGCGGCCCACGATATAGTAGATTTATTTAATTACTTGTCAACTACATATTCGTACTTATCAGAAATCAGTTTAGTGTGGACTACTATGGATGCAAAAGCATTTGAAACTCATTTACTGCGGCCCGGGCCCTGTTGTTCGTATTGATATGTGGCCCTTGAAGAGTAAAGTGTGACGACCGCTGGTCTAGACCATCTGTATACCAAATTTCATTTAAATCCGTTCAGTAGTTTTGGCGTGAAAGAGTAACAGACAGACAGACAGACAGACAGAGTCACTTTCGCATTTATAATATTAGTATGGATATTGATGGCAGACGAGCCGACGAATCAGTGGTCTTACCATGAGTTTGAAATACTACCCTCGCTATCCAAAACTATTGCTCTGTCTCTTTCAAATGCATCACAATGAAAGAGACAAAGCGATAGTTTTCGATAGCGAGGATAGTATTTCAAACTCATGGTAAGACCACAGCTGATGGTAAGCGATTACCCCCGCCCATGGAGACCTACAATACCAGTGATGTCACAAGTGCGCACCTTACCTTTTAACCCCCCTTCCCCTGGATTGGGCCTCCTGTACCCTCATGCAGCGAAAGACAGCGCATGCACTGCTTCACGCCGGTTTTCTGTGAGGACGTGGTATCAGTCCGGTCAAGCTGGCCTATTTATATCACTTTGCGTCATATCACTGCACAAAATGACACCGAAATTTTGCGAACTAAAAACCACTATAAGTATACCTACTTATTTAAAATCTTTGAATTGCCTTAGCAAATCCAATTTATTCCAGTACCCCCCTCCCCCCAATCCTTAATGCTTTTAATAAGTTTTCCAAACTTTTGTAATTTTTTTATTTAGTACTAAGTAGTTTTAGCAACTTTCTCGTAAATAAGCCTTTAATACGCGTAGACCCGTTAACCCTCTCGCTGCCGACCACACCATTTGTCAACAAACGCATAAATCATAATATTTTTTACTAAAACAAACTGTTCATCCCCCATACCGGACAATATAATCCTAACTCCTAACTAATATTATAAATGCGAAAGTAACTCTGTCTGTCTGTCTGTCTGTCTGTCTGTCTGTCTGTCTGTCTGTCTGTCTGTCTGTCTGTCTGTTACTCTTTCACGCCAAAACTACTGAACGGATTTAAATGAAATTTGGTATACAGATGATCTAGACCCTGAGAAAGAACATAGGCTACTTTTTATTGCGAATAGGGGGTTGTAAGGGGTTAAAAGGGGGGTAAAAAGTTACTTTTCCACGCGGACGAAGTCGCGGGCGGCCGCTAGTCCTAACTAATCCTAACTAATATTATAAATGCGAAAGTAACTCTGTCTGTCTGTCTGTCTGTCTGTCTGTCTGTCTGTCTGTCTGTCTGTCTGTCTGTCTGTCTGTCTGTTACTCTTTCACGCCAAAACTACTGAACGGATTTAAATGAAATTTGGTATACAGATGATCTAGACCCTGAGAAAGAACATAGGCTACTTTTTATTGCGAAAAGGGGGTTGTAAGGGGTTAAAAGGGGGGTAAAAAGTTACTTTTCCACGCGGACGAAGTCGCGGGCGGCCGCTAGTTGTAATATATAGTGGTGGCTCGCCAAACGGAGCGTGTCCAAATTGTCTGTTATTTAGAGAGGAAGGGACGGTGGTATCACACCGTGACGTCATTGGTTCGATATTACAATTATTTATTTTGTAATAGAGGTTCATCAAGACCCGTTGGTCTAGTGGCTTCGGTACCGGGCCGTGATCTCGGTGCCCTGGGTTCGATCCCGGGTTTGGGGAAAAAGTGTTTCGAATTTTTTAAACATAGTTCGGGTTTGTGATCACCAATTCCCATTAGGCAAGCGTGGTGATTAATCAAGACTTGATTTCTATGATGGAGGCATTTGCCTACTATAAATAGAAAGTCTTATTTTTCACAAGTGCGCAAAATAACGGTCATAGCTATACTTTCATGCCTCCAGCTATATGTACTCTATACTTTTTTATAGAGGTTTATAGTATTCTATCTACCTACTATTTATAAAGAGGTAAATTCTATAGACATCAACACATCTTTATAGAAACCAAAAATGCAAAACACTAGCGCGACGCAATCGACGCCTAGCGCCATCTATTACTAATTGAAACAAATGTTCCGAAACGAACTGTTATTATAAATACGCCAAACTGTTCACTGGTTCGCATATGAGTCGCAATAGGAGCGTATCTAAGATAGTATACCGTCTTTTTTGACATAAATAAATAAATAATAAATAAGTAAATTGAGACTACATCACATACATTGTCCTGGCCCCAAACTAAGGTTTTCCCTTGTGCTATGGAAACCAGAAACAACGAAGGTACTACAAACACCCAGACCCAACACAAATATCTGTTTCATCAACAAACATTTTTGTGTTGGTGCGGGAATCGAACCCGCGACCCTTACGTCTCAACCGGCGCTCAAACCATTGCGCTAAACGGGTCGTCAACGGGTCATAGGTATCTTATTTGAAATTTACTCAAATGATTTGAAGTGAACATAATAATATTACAATGGCGGCAATTGTTTACCATCAGGTGATCGGCCAGCTTGTCTGCCACCTTACATAAAAATAATCTTTACCTTTCGGTAAAAAACACTATAAAAATCGTGTAGGTCCACACAATCGGTTGTTTTCCTATTTAGACCAGAGCGTGTCTAATAAAGAAAAAAAAATAGGACACCAGAAGTCACACTCCGTCCAAGGGTCCATTAGGCGGGCTTAAGGCTGGGCGCGGTGAGTTGAGAAAATGAGGTCATTACATAGTGGCCGGGTGCTCTAATTGAAACTAACGCCCGAGGCAAACACGGATTCAGGTTACCTGAATATGGCTTGGTATAAAATATAATGTTTAATGGTGCGGCAGTGATACGAGCTGCTAAACTTTTTAGTCCGGTATGTTTTCCACCATAAAACGGTGACAGCGCTGCCCAGCAAGTGTTGTTCAGTGACGGGAAAGGGAGAGAGGTGGAATGAGAGAGAAAAGCTCTTCAATTTAGGAGAAGGGGAAATCGCGACCTACTGGCTCAGGATCTTTTGGCCTTGTGGGAAGCCTATATCCATCAGTAGACGTCTATATTAAAATTTTTTTTTATCATTTTTTTAATCCGTGGGAGAGCCACGCTTCGACGAAACACAGTACAGGTGCTGCTTCACGCCGGTCTTCTGTGAGGCCGTGTATCACTCTGATCGATTCGGTCCATTCATGCCGAAGAAAAAAAGAAAGAAAATACATTTATTAATTTGGACACCACAACACATATTACATGCTCAGCCGCAGAACTGACAACCGTTGGAGCTATAAAGTCCTTAAGTGGAGACCGCGACTCGGTAAACGTAGTGTTGGACGCCCTGCTACAAGATGGGATGACGACATTCGAAGGCTGGCTGTAGTGAGCTGGATGAGAGTGGCCGAAAATCGGGAGCGGTGGTGTGCATTGGGGGAGACCTATGTCCAGCAGTGGACGAGCGTGGGTTGCATGCATCCAGCATAAATGGCCCTCACTCAGCTTATGTCACGATCATAGGCCGCAACGCTCTCCGAAGAGTGGCTCTCCTACGTTGTGTTCAGCGTTATTTGGTTTGGCTCATCCAGACACAAACTCATCCTTGTCACCAACGCACGTGTGGTCGCATATGGTTCCCTACAAAATTATTAATCGAGTTAGATACTAGATAAGAGTCATCCAGGCCCCGTAATTACTTTTACGGCTGCGGGTGACGGGTTAACTCAGGTGGGTGTATAGACCAGAAAATGGACGAAATGTTTCGTGGTCAAAAGTGGGCAATTAAAGAATACGACATCTACACTACTTAGGTATATCTTCGGCTACGTTACAATATTTGTAACGTTACCGAAACGTCAAACAGTAAGTGCATACAATGTACTTAACAATGAACGTCGTGTTAATTCTTGTGTTATTATTTTATAGTTATAATGCAATGAAATCTAAACACCTAACTACAATACTTCTTTGATATAAGCACAAATATAAGGCTGCACGAAGTATTCCTCTACCCCAAGGATGTCTGACATAGGTTGCAGACGAGCAGACGGATCACCTGTTTGTAAGCAATTGCCGCCGCCCATAGACACCTGCAACATCAGTAGAGCTAATTGCACTGCCTGCCTTTAACCCACTTTCCCCCAATTGGGCCACCGGTACCCTCACTCACTCGACGAAACACAGAGTCGGCATTACATTGTGTTGGTCTTCTCTGAGGCAGTACTACCACTCCGATGGATACCTATCCACTTAAACGTGACGCCTGCGTTGTGTGAGCCAAATGTATTTTTATTCTATTCTATTCTAGTGCTTCATTTTTGACAAAGCTCTTAGCCCAAGATCCCAGTAGCCGCCAGTGGCTTGCTAAAATGACGTTTACCTAATTTTTAAACAATCTTTATAACGTCTGGCGGAAGTAATGGCTAACTACGTCATTTTAGCAAGCCTAAATTTGACATTATATAACTATACTCTGATTCAAAATCATGTAAAGTAAACTGACAGATGTCAATGTGTCATCCCCATACATTATCACTAAATTTGACACATGCAAAATGTCAAAATGCACAGAAACTTGTCATTTTCATCTGTCAGTTTACTTTACATGATTATGAATCAGAGTATACGTGGTACTATCTATTTCCAGATTCTTTGTAAGCAGCCAGACCAATCCAATGGGCCAATTATTCTCCCAGACATGTTTTTCGCGCTACCTGTGAAAGGGCCCCGCTTTCGAACTAGTAAGTACGTAGGTATACTCTCCTACTACATACTAGACTCTAAATCACCAAAATTTCAGCTTTGCTAAAATGACGTTGGTCTGGCGGCACTGGGATCTTACTCTATCTAGTTCATCATTCATTAGCAACCCACGTTCGTCCACTGCTGGACATAGGTCTCCCCCAATGCACGCCACCGCTCCCGATTTTCGGCCACTCTCATCCAGCCCACTCCAGCCAGCCTTCGAATGTCGTCATCCCATCTTGTAGCAGGCCGTTCAACACTACGTTTTCCGAGTCGCGGTCTCCACTCAAGGACTTTATGGCTCCAACGGTTGCCAGTTCTGCGGCTAATGTGACCTGCCCACTGCCACTTCAGTTTGCTAATTTCTGCTCTATCTAGAGGTAGTACCTATGAGGCCGTAATTGAGTGTATATGGCGCAGATGTACCAAGTTTAGTCAGCCGTGGACATTGCATGCGGGGGCGCTTGGCTTGTCAATTAAACCCACATTGAAAATATATGGTCCAATGCATTTGGAGCTCAATTGATATTTGAGTGAGTGTCGATGAAGTGATGGATGTTGCTCACTCAATTATGAAGGGGCAGTGCGCTCATTTTGGACAGTGGCTGTAGCTCAGTGGATCAGAACGCGCCTTCCATACGGGGGGTCGTGGCTTAAATCCGAGCACGCACCTCTGGATTTTGCAAAACTATGTGCGTATATCTACCATTCGCTTGGCGGTAAGGGAAAACATCGTGAGGAAACCATCCGGAACCTGCACGTTTCGTATTGTTTCTAAAACTTGTAACCGTAGCTTTTATCTCAAATATATAAAAATACTTAACAAAACCAAATCAAAATCTGATCTCAGAAAACTGTTCAGTATTATTACTTAAACACTAATTCTCAAAATGGTTTTGAAATTCGGTAATCGCTTACCATCAGGTGATCATTCGGCTCGTCTGCCAATATCAAAAAAATACCGTTCTTTTTAACAAAATAACAATTTTGTGAATTTTGAATTGAATTTTGTTTCTTTTGAATGAGTGAGGAACACCTCACTCATTCAAAAGAAACCTATTTATATCGCGGTATGAACCAACATGGTATGAATCAACGAAAGACCCGAAAGAACAAGGGCCCCTAAATGAAATAAATAAGTAAAGTCCTTGTGCTATGGAAACCAGAAACAACGTCGGAACCACAAATACCCAGACGCATCACGAAGTAAAATATATGTTTCATCAATAAACATTTCTGTTTCGAACCCACGAACCTTGCTTCTCAACCGGCACTTAAACCACTGCGCTAAACGGGTCGTCATGAATAAAGAAGAATCACTTTCAATGCTACCAGAAAACGCCACTCGAACTAAACCAACAAACCATATACCAACCCTTCCCTCCTACCCAATAAACGCCCCTTCAGAAAAACCCACTTTAAACCCCTATTATGGGGATTTTCGGGTGACAATGGGGCTGTAATCCAGGCATGGTGAGTCGGCGTATGTTTTGTATGGGACGATTTTATAACATAAACACTCGGTGGTCGGAGAGGGTTATGGAATTCGTAAATACAAAAATAATGGAAATAAAATTTGGAATTAGGAATATAATAGTTAATGCATTTAGGGAATGCTATAAATTTACTAGCAACGCCTGAGCGACTCTTCTGTGGTATGCGAATGCGTAATTGATTGCGATTTGTTTTTATAGCGAAAATCGTATCGTATGCGTATGCGTAAAAAAAAAATATGAAAATTGACGACGTATGATATGTCAGGTCAGGTCATATTATATTCATTACAAGTAACCAATTAATTCCTTTATTTTTTCCGATTTGATCCCCGTGCTATGAAAACACAACAAAATAATGCGGATTTGTTTCTTATAAAGAAATTAGCAATATTTGAGTAAAACGTGACTCACTAGATTAGGTAGATTCCTTCCAGATTCGGATATTTTACTTGTGTGTCTATTGATGCATGCTCGGATTCGAACCTACGATCTCTAAAATAAATAAATTGAGACAACATCACATACATTGTCCTGGCCCCAAACTAAGGTTTTCCCTTGTGCTATAGAAACCAGAAACAACGAAGGTACTACAAACACCCAGACCCAACACAAATGTCTGTTTCATCAACAAACATTTGTGTTGGTGCGGGAATCGAGCCCTCGACCCTTGCGTCTCAACCGGCGCACAAAACATTGCGCTAAACGGGTCGTCCAAAGAGGCTTATAACTGTGGGAGAGCCACGCTTCGGCATGAATGGGCCGGCTCGACCGGAGTGATACCACTGCCTCACAGAAAACCGGCGTGAAGCAGCCCCTGTGCTGTATTTCGCCGAGTGAATGAGGGTACCGGAGGCCCACTCGGGGGAAAGGGGATAAAAGGTTGGCAGCGCACTTGTAACTCCACTGGTGTTGCAAGTGTCCATGGGCGGCGGCAATTGCTTACCATCAGGTGATCCGCCTGCTCGCCTGCTGCCTATCACAAAAAAAAAGGCTCTAAAAAGGCGCACTGAGCTACCATCGCTCAAAGAATTTCTCTTTGCCCACAAATAAGAAATAGCTCGGTATTTCCTTCCCGCTTATGAAGAATTCCTTCCGTTTCGTCTGAATGCGGGGATCCATCAAACAAATGGAACTGGGATTCAGATATTCGGCAATAGAATTAATATTAATAGGCGCTAAATGTGGCTATGTACAGTGGCCAGCACATCAAGTTACTACAATCTGTCAAATTTCCTCAGTTGATATTGAACCAAACACGTTTGACATAAAAGTGAGGTTCGATTGAAGAAATTTGACAGATTGTAGTAACTTGATGTGCTGGCCGTACATTTATCGCGCCTTTGATCAATAAATTGTAAGCTTGTATTCGTATTAGAGTGGCCGAAAATCGGGAGCAGTGCCGTGTATTAGACCTATGTCCAGTAGTGGACGAGTGTGGATTGCTGATGATGATGATTCGTGTTAGTGTTGGCTATTGATAATCCACTATCGAAAGTAAAGGGAAAAATTAACGTCAATAATAAATAAATTCACACAAAATCTCATACATTGCCCTGACTCCGTACTAAGTAAGTAGCTTAAGCACTTCTGCCACAGATATCAGACAACAGAGGAAACACAAATATATAAGAACACGAATGTTTGTCCAGGGTGGGGATCGAACCCACAACCTTTGGCGTATTAGGCAGGGTTACTACCAAATGCGCCACCCGGCCAGTCGAAATGCTTACATTTTATTTTCGCTTCACCCTGTTATGTAAAAAAATATAATAACTAGGGTCAAAATCTAATCCTAAATTTTACTCCTCTAATACTCCCGACATAAAAAACGGTAACAAACCATCGCCCATTATCAATCACTGGCCATAGACAAAATCAGGGTTTAGCAGTAACCACCTCTGACGTCATTGTTTGCTGATCTATCGGCACCCTGCTCTATGCCCCGCTCTATGCTTAGTCACGTATGAACGAGGTCAAGCGTGCTTACTTTGTGGTAGTTGGGTTCTGTACGTATATTGTCTTCTCCAAGGAAAGTAGGTCAGTGTCAAAAATTATCCTTAGTCCAAGTTCGCGTCCCGTACATTGGTCCTTCGAACCGGATTGCTCGTCCAGTACATTGGTCCTTCGAGCCGGATTTTGCGCCTCGCATATTGGACTTTCGAGCCGCGTGTAACTTGCGAGGTTGAAGAACCTTATTTCACGTCCCCTGCAACCAAGTAGCGAATAGTGATTTATGAAATTCGTTTCGTCATGAGCGAGGCTACCAAATGGGGAGAAAGGGGGTTAAAAGTTGGTAGCGTATTTGGCGTTGCAAGTGCCCATGGGCGGCGGGAATCGCTTAACATCAGGTGATCCGTCGGCTCTTCTACCACCTATAGGTATCATCTATACTTATTATAAAGAGATAACTTCTATAGACAACGACAAAGCTTATAGGTAAACCGAAAACACGAAACGCTTGCGCGATGTAATTGGACACAGCGCCATCTATCGGCTCATTTCAGGCAGGCAGGTTTCAGGTTGAGACGCAAGGGTCGCGGGTTCGATTCCCGCACCAACACAAGTGTTTGTTGATGAAACAGATATTTGTGTTGGGTCTGGATGTTTGTAGTTCCTTCGTTGTTTCTGGTTTCCATAATACAAGGGAAAACCTTAGTTTGGGACCAGGACAATGTATGTGATGTTGTCTCAATTTATTTTTATTTTTTATTTCTGAATTACGGTCCCGAAGCGAAGTGAGGGCGGGCCACTAGTAAAAAAATAAACATGTAGGATTTATAAACAAATACAAATGTTTTTTACTAGTGATAAGTCCCTACTAGTAATGTTAAGACTATCTGTAAATTATCTATACTCTGATTCATAATCATGTAAAGTAAACTGACAGATGTCAATGTGTCATCCCCATACATTATCACTCAATTTGACACATGCAAAATGTCAAAATGCATAAAATCTTGTCATTTTCATCTGTCAGTTTACTTTATATGATTATGAATCAGAGTATAGTTCTGCTGGATGCAATGTTAAGCGTGTGATGCTTGCGATACAGCAGCGGTGACTATTATTTACTATTTCCCCACGGTACCCTAATTCGGTAGTCCACAAGAGAAAAGTCGGTCATTATCTCTTTATAATGCAAAAACTGTTAGAGCTTTGTTACCAAACTGCCAATAAACAAAGATTACCTTGCATTTTGTTTACTTTTTACTTCCAGTTTAGTATTAGTTAAATGGAGGGTGAGTTATTGATATGTAAGGATTAAAATTAATCCTAGAGCGCAGCTTAGTTGAGTGTATGGTTAATATGGGATGATAGGGCAAATAGAAGGATTTAAATGAATATTGAATTGTTATAACGTTGCGTTTTTTTTTTAGAAGCATTCGCGAATCGCGACCCAAAAAAGCTGTTTTTTTTCTGTTGACTTAGGCTAAACTTTGACCTCAATCTCACTGGTAGAGTCAAAAATCAAATTTTGAAAAATAAATAGGTAATGTTTTATTCATTACTAAATTCTTACCATTTTTAGGCAAGGCTAAATGCACGATTATCTAATTTTTATTTAGTTTTGTTGGGCCTGGGTGTTCTGAGTTGACGCCCCCAGTTAATTATTGTCACCTGGTACTCATAGTACAGGGGTTGACCTATTTTGAGACCAGGTTGACTGATGTGACTGTCTTTTTTTTTTGTGATAGGTAGCATGCGAGCAGGCGGATCACCAGATGGTAAGCAATTGTCTGGCGCATTTATTTAGGTATTATTATTTATTTTGCTAATCAGTTAATAATTTCTCGCTGATCAAATTATTTCTGAAAAAAAAACCTAAATGATTGATATTTCCCATGACATAAAGAACCATAAAAATAGAACCAGTCATGTAAAAGTGAGACTCACTTCAAAACTATTTAGGATAAGTGTTGCTACACATTTTAGCAATTTATACAATAACTTTAATGTGCCGAGCATGACCGCGTAGTTTTTTAAATAGATTATTAATAAATATACTTTTTTTTACCTAACAATAGACTAAAGTGCATTTTTGAATAAAGGCACACATGCATGGTGTGAGATCACGAATACGTGATGTGGATTTATGTGGATCATTTGTTACTCTTTTGTCTAATAAAGAGCAGTGGTCGCTCAGTGAATAAGAACAGTGCCCACTAAAAGGGGTCTCGTGGTCAAAGTGCACTAAAATATAATCGCACGTACACATGTAGGCATATTCGATTGTCTTACATAATATTGATCTAGTTAAGGGCATCGTGAATAGCCCCACCATACATGTTGTCGAAATCCATATTATTTAAAAGGAAACTTCAGATTAAAACGTAACTTAGTTTAAGGCCTATTAAAACACAATAACATAATGCATTATTAAGGGCCGCAACATATAAAATGTTATTGGTTTAATTTTGAAATGTATAAGAAAACAACTTCCACTTTCTTATAAATATGTATTGTGACAAGGGCCTAAAGTGTAAGGGAACCTGTTGTACCTCGGTCACTTTTTCATTCAACGATTTTAAAAAAAAAAACAGTTGTAACTATAGCAATTAAAACAACTTTAGCTGTTAGAAGAAACTAATGGATCATAATATAAATTACATACAAGCATAGATCATCGTTTTGATAGGTTTTACATAATCTGAAAAAAAATTGGAATGTGGATCAAGGTACAACGGGGGTGATGTACCTAGATCATAGCTAGAACTCATCAAATAAAATCCATATTTCTCGACAAATAGCAAATATTTTTATTATTTCAGATTCAACATGTCTTTAAAAACAGTAAAGTACATAATGCCTCTTTAAAGTACATCTTGACAAGTTAAAATGTTTGGCAGCCCCTCTTAATGATAATTTTTTTTCTTTAACTAATTTAATAGCACTAGAAAGTGCTGTTTTGGAACAGGGTTCGTTTGATGTTGTTTTTGCTACGAGACATTTTACCTGTACAAAAAACAACAAAATTATAAATATGTGCGTTCCTAAACAGAATTAACGTAGTACATTTGTACCTTGACCATATGATCAAGGTACAACTGTTTTCCTATGATCAAGGTACAACACCCCTACCCTTTCATGTTTATTCGCACATAAAAATTTGGGGATTATGACGAACTCAAATAAGCATACTACATTATAAACTTAGATTAAAGTACTTGTTTCAATCAAATGGTTTTGAAAAAATATGTTGGAAAATAACAGAAGTAATGAAAGAAATAAAAAATATTAATATTTTACTTTATGCCGCGAAAACGTTAAAGTGATCTCCCATGCAAACTCGATACAATGGCCGCCTGCAACTAATTTCATGTTGATTAGTCTTGTGAAAGTTCACTATATCATAGACAAAGAGACATAAAAAAGAGCGCAAACATTTCAAAAACGTAGGGGGCTCTAGGTACAAAGGGTGTCAAGGTACAACAGGTTCCCCTATATATATTTTTGAACTCGACTGTACTTACCTACGCGTTCAACTAACGCATGAACCCAATCGCAAAAGAGCGCTACATACATTTTCGGAATTTAAAATGTACTACTGAACATTTATTAATTAGAGAGCAGGGTCGAAAATAAAATAGACAATTACTATAATACATTTTATTATCGACCACGGCATGTCTCGAAATTCAAAAGAATATTAAAATGATTACACCTATATATAAATACTTTAACAGAGACATCTGTCGGATGAAGTCGCATTTAAATGTTTTTAACCGCGCGCTTTGTGGGGTAGAGCTCTCGGCCGCAAAAAGCGCATGTTAAATGCGTGCTTTGTTCAGCATTTCAAACGTTGCAGTAATATAACGTAAAGTTACTAGATGGCAGTGTTGCACACAATTTGTTTGAAAAGTATTGGTCGCGCTAAATAATACAGGTGGTGTTTATATTTTGTATACATTCACATCCCTTCTGATCATTCTGAACAACATTTTGTTCAATGACTTTGTAAATTCGCATAAAAAATTGTTCAACTATTCAGACAAAGTCGGTCACGTGACTTCATTTTGTATGGGGAGTTGAAAAAAATATCAACGAATTTCCAAAAGTCGTAGATCTCCAAATCCGCCTCTCCTCGTGGGGTATTCAGGCTGGCTGTTCCCACGGCGGCGGTCTCGTCGCGCTTGATCGCTATCAGTCTGGCTGCGCGCACGCACCGCCCGCACGCCGGCAACGTTGAGCCACGAAACAAGGAGAAGGCATGTTTTGGCGTGGTTACAGTAGGATATTTATTTATGTGTTAGGTGGCAGACGAGCAGACGGATCACCTGATGGTAAGCGATTGCCGCCGCCCATAAACACCTGCAACACCAGTAGAGCCATAAGTGCGCTGCCAACCTTTAACCCCCTTTCCCTCCAGTTGGGTCTCCAGTACCCTCACTCGAATCGTGGCTGTCCCACGGTAACGGTTAGGTAAGTCAGTACAGCGGGATGGTGCCCGTGGGGGGCTTTGTTTGGAGGACATGACCCACCATTGGCCTTACCATTGGTCCTTCCCGTCCTCTTGGCATACGGACCGATAATCGTGGGAGACGTCATCAGTACTTGCACGGTGCTCATTCCCCCCTCTTTCTTTTCTTTTGTTCGGAGAAGCTGCTCCGGACCAAAGCCCCGGACTTTGGACAAAGGTTTATGTAAAACTTTGTCCAAAGTCCGGGGACAAAGTTGTCGATCCCGTATTCCGCCTCCGCGGCCTGGATAAGCCGGGATTCCCTTTCCCCCGAACTGGGGTCCCAGAACCTACGCTCATACACTCGGCAAAATATTTCGAAAACGCTACTTCACGCTATTTTTCTGTGAGGCAGTGATATCACTCCTTGGTTTGAAAGAGATGCTTGCTTAACTACTCAAGAGCGACGACAACAGGCGATGGCTCGGGAGGCATGTAAATTTTTTTTGCTCAATATCAATGATGGCACTTATAGGAATATAAGGTACCTACTTACAGAAGAAACGAGCAAACGGCATACCTAGGTAAGTGATCCCCACTCCCCATGAATATTCACGTTCTAACTTTGGGTAGAGTGAAACAGTGCATTCGTAATGGGGTAAGGCATATCCATTATTTATACTTCCTTGCGTCGAATACTGTTGTACAGTCGCTTGCAATAAAACGTTAACACCTCGACTCTTATGCCAGGATAATAAGGTTCATATTTGAATGAGGTTGTATACTTATTAGTGTGCGTGACTGTACCGCTCAGAACAATTTGTTAGATGTCTAATTACTGAGGATTACTGCGCTGAAAGGTATTATGATGACGTTCACTTAATAATCTTTAAGAGTTTCTCACGACAGTCAGCTAAAGGAAATGCTCCAGAGTGTTTCAAAGGATGGAATGATAACTCCTTCCCAAGGAAGGTAGTAGGGTGTGCGGTGCACCCAAGCGCCATTTGATAGGGGGTCGCCTAGAGTCGCTCGGAACATAGAGCGGAGCACACTTGAATAGTAAATGACAATGACATTGAAGTTGAACCTCAGTCTAACACTACGCCATCTTGCGGATGTTTTGTACGCGATTGGTGGGGGCGCCAGGTTATGATTTCATCTGGATGTTTTATGGGCTAGAGCCGCCTCTGGTAGAAATAGAAATAGAAATAGAAATAGAAATATTCTTTATTCAATTTAAGTCCTTATAGAACATTATGAATGTCAAATTATGTAAGCTACCGCTGATTCGGAAAGTCGATTTCTACCGAGAAGAATCAGCAAGAAACTCAGTAGTCACTCTTTTCAAATTATGATGAGTATTACAATTTTCATTCTGATAATAAAAATATATTAAGATTACAATAACAGTATGATGTGTACAATGCTTTATATCGTTAGATAATCGTCAAAGTAAAATTATAAAATCAATTATACATTTAATAGAATAGGCGAGGAGAGTACATGTCCAGGAATCCTTATCATGTCCAGGTAGCCCCATCATACATACCCGGTCTTTTATATTTCATAACTTTTCAAAACAAGTACCTACTACCTATAAGTACATATATTAACTATTATAATCTTTCGGATTTCCCAATGAAGCACTTCCATAAGGTGAGTCAAAACTAGAGATATTATAAACTCATCACACCTTTTCAAGTTGGCAGCGCACTTGTACTCCACTGGTGTTGCAAGTGTCCATGAGCGGCGGCAATTGCTTACCATCAGGTGATCCGCCTGCTCGTCTGCTACCTACCTATCACAAAAAAAAAACTAAAAACTAGAGCATTTTTATTGAAAAAAGTACGCTAGTATCGACGAGTCCTCACCTTAAAAGATTGGTAGCGCACTTGCGACCCCATTGGTGAACCGTCTGTTCGTCGGCCGACTAAAAAAAACAAAACATAACTCTCACTTTTCTGTACGAAGCGCCGACAAAGGACGTGTAAGCACGCATGCGCACCCTTCATTTTATTAGGGATGCGACTTTAGATTTGATTTAATCAAAGGGTCAGTCTCATAAAAATGTCATCACCGTGGCAGATTTTAAACCGACCAGATTTTAAAAAATACATCAATGCAAATGTATGAAATGTTATGTACAAAAACTTGAAAGCAAAATGTTGTCGTGGGAGAGCCACGTTTCGCCATGAATAGGGCCGGCTTATGAGCCCGTGGTATGCCACGGCCTCACAGAAGACCGGCGTGATGCAGTGTCTGCGCTGTGTTTCGTCTTGGAAGCGCACTTGTATCTCTATACAGGGTGTATCTGTGAACATTTACGTGTTCTACCAACCATTCTGAACAACATTTGTTCTATGACTTTTGAAAATTCGCATAAAAAAATTTCATCTTTCCATACAAAGTCGGTCACGTCACTTGGTCATTTTGCAAAAGTTTTTCGAAGAATTTAGAAGAGTTGTTGAACAAATGTTGTTCAGAATGGTTGATAGAACACGTGGTTAAAGGGATGTAAATGTTTACAGATAACCGTTAATAGTGGTTTCGCAGGTGTCTACGTGCGGCTGCAATCGCTTACCATCAGGTGATCCGTCTACTCATCTGTCTGGCACATGAAAAAAAAAGAATTATTGTAGTTACATTTCTTAAAAACTCTACCTAGAGCCTCATCCCTACAGTTCATAAATCACAAACCCCCGCATTCCTGTTGAATTATGAACAAAGTGGTGTCTAGGGCAATCTTTCTAATGATAGCGCATCATCCTTGTCTCTAGAGATGACGGAACACACAGCGAGGGCTGGAGAGTAGACAGGCTCAGAAGGGACGACCCGATTAACGCAGGTTGAGCAGCTATCCTGAGGAGTGAAGTTCCCGCGTCTGTTTTCCCCAATGAGTAGGTACAACCTTGATTTTTTTAAGCTAGAGTGAATAAATAGGCTACTTCTGGGTAAGCCCGCTCCGTCTTAGGCTTCTTCTCAACTATGAAGTTCAGTATGAAGCCAAAAAAAAACAATTTTTATTAAAAAAAAGATGGGGCTTTTCTTTTGGTTGGTTATTTAGTTATTCTGTAAAGAAATTTCTAGTTCCGGACCAGCCGGGCTAAGATGCGCAGCGCGACAAAATTTTGTCGACTCTCGTTCGCGAGAGCGTATCTTTCTATCCCGCTCCTCGCCCTGTCAGGTGAGCGAGAAGCAACTAGCGCTGACGCAATACGAGTGTCGACAAAATTATCTCGTGGTGCGCATCTTAGCCCGGCTGGAGTCTGGAAGGTGGTGGTCTTGTTCCCCCATAGTCTCAATATGGCTACTGCTGAGGGCATAATTTAAAGCGGGACCGACCGGGAGGTACGCCGGACCTGGAGTCTGGAAGGTGTTGGTCTTGTTCTCCTATAGCCTCAATATGGCTACTGCTGATGGCCTAATTTAAAGCAGGAGTTACGTCACGACCGAATCGGAGTACGCTACATCTTAGACCTCATTGTCACTCTCCATCAAGTGAGATAAGGTCAAGTGCAAACCCATTAATTATAAAAAAAAGAGTTCACACCCGCGCTTTTGTTTGATTGCCACATTTGGTGTCCCGTCGAATTTTGAAAGATTTCATAATATGGATTTTTAACTTACTGCGTTTGTTGTTTCTTGCCACAGCCGAAATATCAGTAACTAGGTGGAGGAATTTAAAATAGGTACAGGTAAGTATTGACATGACTTGAAATGAATTGAAATGAAATTAATTGAACTAATTTTTATTCGACACTTAACAACATTTACAATAATAATAAAATAGAACAATGAGCTAAATGTCGAATCGGACCCTACTCAGCATTTAGCTATGGCCTGCGCCATAGCGCTGATTTTCAGTAGGGACTTGTGTGATAATTTAATCGATCGATTATAATGATGTAGCTATATGCGTCGAGTATTATGTTAGTGTCAGTCTAACTCTGTACGCCCTATCTATAAGAACGAGAAAGCAAAGTAGGCCAAAAATCCTGCACCTTCTGTAACTAAACCTTCTTTGACGATATCATTTTATCCGATACATTGCTACAATTTAAACAATGCACCAAAATTAACCTAGTGTTGATTACATCCTCAAATCCAACCCTATTCTACACACTTTAAAGTCTCCATTCTCTTGTTGATGTAGATTTGTCTTTCTACTTTTTTATTTATGTAATTAAATTACTGGTGTAACAGATTTGATTACATTTGGTTGTTTTATTGTTCCCTAGATTTGATATACGTTAATGTTATTATTAAAACAATGGTCCGTGAAACATGGAGAAACTATTGAATTAGTCGCGGGAAATGTTAGTGAGATTTCGCTGCCATAATATAAAAAAGTACAGGTGGTATAAAAGATATATTTTTAGATCAAACACATACTATTTTTGTTACAGTAAAATATTACGTTGATGCTAAACGTCTAAGCTTTTTGGATATCAAACATCGTTATAATCTTTTTTTAAAGTTACTGTTTATAAATTGTTTTGGGTAAAATGTTTCTAGGTTTCTATCTGTCAAACTCAAACTCAACTTCCTACATAACTAATACACAAATACATATTGACACAGAAGGCTGACTGCCCACTAAGAGCTAAAAATATGTCATGTACACACGCATGCGCACTAACGGGCAAAAACGTCTTTTCGACCACATTAATCCTAACTTATGACATAAGATTGTCAAACTGTCGAGGTCCATGGAAGAGGCCGCGCGCTTATGTACTCATGCCGGGCAACAACCCTAGCATATGTCAACGAACTCTTCTAAATTCGAAATCAGGTCAAAGTCTAACTTCTGTGTGTAATTATTTTGTGACTAATATCTATAACGTTATTTGACAGTCATGAAACGTAAAATAGCACTGCACAGAATAGTGTTCACGGTAGCAATAAGTATCTAGCATAATATACCTTAGCCTATGTAGAACTTATATGCATGGTGCCTTATCTATGAATGCTGATATAAATCGCAACTTTTATCCTCAAAGTTGCAAAGCTATGTGACGCTTTATCTTCATTGTGAAACAGACCCTAAGTGTTTTTACGACTTCACTTCTGAAACACCCTGTAGTTTGCCTCATCGTCATTATATGGTACAGATTTCCTACAGCACTGGGACCGTAATTTCATAATCAACAATGACCTTTAAGTGTGAACGCAAATGCGTTTTCATTGTTCATAAAAACTACAAATGTCCACTTACGTAAAGTATTCCAAACATTTATTTCTCTACATTTATGACTATAACCTTTTCGTTTATGTTCTTAACGAATTTAGCCATTTGGGTTAGAGGTCAAAATAGGTAGGTACTGACGCGGCGGTAGATTGAGCTACCCTCGCAGTGTAAAAATAGCACTTATCCCCCACACATAAGGACGATCCAAAGTCCCAAAAGGGACCTCTACTACGACGTCGGGTGTACAATTGTACATGTCTAGATTATCATTATCTTATAGTAAGATGAACTTTATTCAAATGGCGATATGACTTAAAGTGCATAGCCCATAGAAAACCGGTGTTAAGCAGAATCTTCGTTAGGTTTTGCTGGATCATTGAGGATAGGGAGACTAAATCCGAGGAGAAGGGGTATCCAAGGGCGGCGGCAATCGCTTACCATCAGGTGACTCATGTGCTCGTCTTCCACTTATGACGGGGAAACCCCTTCCCTTGTACGAACTAGCTTCTGCCAATTGTCAATGTTCTTACAAGTTTTTACAAATTTTGACATTGGCAAAATTAACAGACCAGTGTCTGTAGACTAGGTACAGACATGATAGCAGCTATATAAAATCAGAATAGGGTCAACGAAACTATGCAGATGCTATAGTGTTCCACGTAACAGTCCTCTGATATTTCATCAATACTCCAACTATAATTATCTACCGCTCTTCAATTAGAGCTAGGGTGACCATTACCGCTGATTCAACTGAGATACTACGGATAAAATAGGCATAAGATTATTTTTCGGAGATTTGACCACCCCCCAACCAGACCACTCACGGGAGTTCGAGGAAGGAAAAAAGATGCATACCTTCACATTCTTAGGGCAAACTATTATGGCCTTACACCAGTTACAGTGTGGGTCTCTAACCCTAATGAAAACCCCTGAGGTGTCCATCTCAACGCAATACGGACAGTTACCTCTGCTGGGACTGGACTGTACTGCTGATCACGTTCTCTTCATGCCAATTATTATGCGTAATGTAGCCCTCCTGCTTGTACGACCTACCAGGACACCCAGTAGAACTTCGGTGTCGTGAAACTGAGCAAGCCACTCCCCAGTAGTGGGTATGCTCACGTACTCAGAAAGCCGCTTAGTCGCTTCTTACGACAGGCCGGGAATATCTTTGCAGTATTCTTGACACCCTAGTCACAGGTCACACACTTTTTAGCTTTGGATAACTTTGCCTGATTTCGACGTTAATAGTTAACTACACCGTCGAATTCATCACAACTTGCAATGCTGGTTGCTTTTTTTTAAATTTTTCCTTTGAAATTACCGAGTAACTTTAGCATAGCGTATGGACAGCCACACATCAAAGTAGGTACTTATACAAAACTGTCACATTTCTTCAATCGACTCTCATCTTACTGTCATACATATTAGGTTGTTTATTAGTTGACGAAATTTGACAGATTGTGGTAATTAGATTTGTGGCTGACTGTACCTTATAAATACAAATAACGTATTTTTTTTTACAAATACATTTTTTTTACGTAAAGCATCTTATCCTTCCAGAAAATTAATATGGAATCCTCCATTTAAAAAAAAAAACAGAAGAGAACGTCTACTAAACTATATAAGATCTGGTCACCGTACCCAGAGAAGCCATAAAGGCACCATAAAAGATTCCGAAATGTTCTCTGTGCTTTATGCGTTACCGATCGCTTGCCCTGGTCTACTTTCTATGGTGAACTCGCTAACAATGTGAGCTATGGTATGGAGACTATAATGAAAGGAATTTTCTGCATTGGTAACAATAGGATGTCTGTTCTTAGTCTATCGAACAAATGGTTTCTATGCATGTAATATCGTCGGTTGGGGTTTTGGTATCAGGAACTTACATTAGAGAAACCCTAAATACTTACAGCCTCACCGTGTTAGAAATGTCGCCGCTCATTTATGGCTCCATTTGCAAATAGCGCATTACATGACATCAAATTTTAAAATCAATAAGTAAATAAATTCACACAACATCTCACACGTTGACCGGCGTGAAGCAGCCCCTGTGCTGTTTTTCGCCGAGTGAGTGAGGGTACCGGAGGCCCACCCGAGGGAAGGGGATAAAAGGTTGGCAGCGCACTTGTAACTTCACTGGTGTTGCAAGTGTCCATGGGCGGCGGCAATTGCTTACTATCAGGTGATCCGCCTGCTCGCCTGCTACCTATCACATAAAAAAATACCCATGTTTGCGCGCACACTTGAGCACTATATTATATCCTGCGCCGTTGCCAAATCAGTTGGAGAATATTATTATTATCAGTAAGACGAGGACAAGCCTGTTTCGACAACAATTTCTTACTAAAACCTGTTTATTACGTCTTTAAGTTCAAGTGCGATGAGCGCATATTGCACCTTTCTTCGAGTTCCGTTTAAGGCAACCCGGAGTCGAACCTGCCTCCTCTCAGGTGGTCTCACCAGCCCACGCGAAATACCGACCGGTCCATGACAAAACCTAACACCCTAGTGATGTCCCAGCCCACTTTCACTCGAATGACTCAAATAGATGGTGCAGTATTTTTGACTCAAGTGCTCGAATTATTTTTCCTATTTTCCCTCGAATGTTATTAATCATTATGATTTACTGTTGTTCCTCGAACGTTATTAATCATTACATCTTTCCTAACAAAAGTTACTTGTTCTGTTCGAAGGAGAGTCATTCTGCCTTTGGAGACACAAAATTGGCCGATGTAGGTAAGTAGGTAGTACGGCATCCTGTACCTAAATAAAAATATTGATACCTATGTGTTTGCAACTGTGACACCAGTAGTCACAAGTGTGGTGACAGCTTTTATGCCCCTTTTCCCCCTATATGGCCTCCAGTACTCTCACTCACTGGACGAAACATAGCGCATATTTTATGTTTTCATTGTTAAAATTCCGTCTGATTGAGGCACACTGAGGTTTATCTACACGGTGACTGGTTATTTTTGATGTGAGATGTCAAAAGTCACTAAACAACTAATGACGTTAAAGTTTGACCGTAGCCTAACAGTACACCATCGAGCGGATTTTTAACACGCAATAGCCCCCATTCTAATCAACCAATAAGACTTCCTCAGTGACTTAAAATAAAAGCTAAGTTTACCTCCTGTTACATCACTAACACTCCTCAAAAAGCATACTTACTCGTATGTTATAATCATCATAAGTACGCCCGTGAGAACGTTAAAGTAACTCGAAACGCGTGTCTTTTCTCCTTATCTGACACTCGTATTTCACTATCTCCCCTCCTGCTCATCCCAAATTCGTGACTCTACAATTTCGCTTGGGAACCGAATGTACTTATGTTTTAAATTCGTTGTTTTAACGATTTTTAATGAAGATATCGATGTTCGTTTTTTGTTTCTTTGACCTAATATGGGTTAATTATAGTCATTTAAAATAGGAAATTGGTTGGCTTGTAGTACTGATATTTGTACTAGAAAAGTTAATGGATAGTATAATTTAAACTTGATAATTATTTGTAAAAAAATAATTATATTTACCGTTTCCTGTATACAGTCAACTTATACTTACAAGCACCTATTTAGGCACTGTACTAATAATATTCATAGTTGTACGTACCACCATTAATTATAATGAATCAAAAACAGATGCCACCAAATTAACTACAATCCAAATGTCAAAAATCTGTTTTGAGTTAAAAATATTGTCAGTATTTTGTGTTTTCAAAAAAAACTGAACTAATGTCTTATTTTTTATTTATTTCATTTTACAAATTTATTTCATAATTATCTTTACCATTTATAAAGATACAAGTTTTATAGACAGCAACAAGACTTAATAGGGTAAACCGAAAACACGAAACACTAGCGCGATCAAATCGACGCCCAGCGCCATCTATTAGTTCAATTTGAAACTATTCTCCCAAAGCAAAGTATACATACACATTACACACACTATCTTTTTACATGCATGTGTCAAAAGAGCAATTATGTTTTGACCAGATATTATGTACTTACCAACCATTAACCTTGTGTGAGTAGGTGTTATACTTAAACCTTTCAAAATCCATAACAAAAGTGGACCTTCATAATCATAAATCAAAGCGAAACAAAAGTGACATAAGCGGACCTTGATCATGAATGGCTGGTGTCACCGCTGACACCTGAACCATAAAGTAATTATACACCCAGCAGCTTTTGGTGGTGGCAGTAATCTCCTGCCATCAGGTGAACCATCCCTCGTTACATCTCTCAGTCTACAAAAAGGTGCTGTTACAGCTAAGATTAGCCGAATTCGAAACACGACATTATGTAGTAATGCGCCAGACAATCACAACAATCAACCTGATCTCAAACTAGGGCAACCCCTGTGTGTCTGTGGTGACAATAATTAACTGGGGGCGTAAACCCAGAACACCCAAATACAAGAAAACATAGAAAATGAAGTTTCCTAAATTGATTTGTCCTTTCGCGCTTCGGGCGAACACCTTAACTACTGCACCATAGAGGTCATCGAGTATGTTTTTAAGAAGTTTGAATGATGAAATATTTATGCTTCAGTGTTTTTCTATTCACTTCAATTATCTTCTTCTATCTTCTATCTATACTATTTATAAAGAGATAACTTCTATAGACAACGACAAGGCTTATAGGTTAACCGAAAACACGAAACGCTTGCGCGATGTGATTAAGCACAGCGCCATCGATTAGTTCATTTTTGAATTACGGTCCCGAAGCGAAGTGAAGGCGGGCCACTAGTATTACAATAAACAAAAGTTTTAGTAAATATCTTCTAAAGTTTATACTACTAAGGGCCTCGTTCACCATCTCTGAGTAAAGTGTCAAGTAATTTACACTTCAATTTAAGTGGGTTTGGAGGAAACTCGCCCCTGGTCCGCGGCCTAGTTAACAATTTAAATAACTTATTCAATACAAAG
Organism: Cnaphalocrocis medinalis; assembly: GCA_014851415.1. Taxonomy (NCBI): domain Eukaryota; kingdom Metazoa; phylum Arthropoda; class Insecta; order Lepidoptera; family Crambidae; genus Cnaphalocrocis; species Cnaphalocrocis medinalis. The sequence continues at coordinate 16,557,915 of CM026276.1, read as the reverse complement.
ACCAGGGGCCAATTTTGTCCGAATCCACTTTAATTGACAAGAAAACTACTTGGAACTTTACTCAGAGATAGTGAACGAGGCTTTTACTATTTCATCCAGCTACTGATTACCGTCACACTGTACCATAACTTAACACATGCGCACGGGCAGCGTCTGAATGGTCGGCGTAATCAAAGGTTGAAACAAACATGTTTGTACACAAACATTTTGTGTGTAGGAGTATCTACACATAGATTAAGGTACTGTGGATCGGTTGCTACAACGTTGGACCAAATATAATGAAATGATACTTACGCGTCTCTTCATACGACAGAAAGACCACAGGAACATGACGTGCAGAAAAAATTGAGAAGCATTATACAGGCTGTATCTGTAAACATTTACTTAATTTTTTTTTTTGTTTATTGGCCTGTATTGTGCTCAGGACACAGTTAATTTTGCCAATGTCAAGTGATTAAAGAGACACGTTCCTTTGGAAATTGGTCGGTGACTGAGCTTATTCTCTTTAATTAATTGAGTTTTTGATCATTTACTTCATTGTAACCACAACAATTTTGTTCTCTGACATTTGGATATACGCATAAAAAAAATTCAACTAGTCATACTTACGTTCACTTTGTATAGGGATTCGAAAATAAAAAAAATTCGCTTATTTTAGAAAAATCCGGGGGTGCAAGATCAGATTCGAACCATGACCCGTATGGAAAGCGCATTTCAATCCAATGACCTTTACATAGCTTGGGCACCTATTTGGTGCCTAAGTAGGGAAGGTGTATTAATAAAAACCTTTTAGTGGCAAACCGAATTCCTAAAATATGAACCTTCTGTCCTTACAAGATCATTGCCTGTTTCTCCAATTGAGTTCCACAGATTCTATCAACCCACAACACGGCGCTAGTGTCTTTGACAAGACTTCCTGCTTTTTATTTTGATCATTCGTTTGAACACTTTGATCACAGTAAAGCTTCAAGTTATGGCTGTTTGGATGCCATAAACTATGGGGATATTTGAATTATGACGTAATAAAATTTGTGTTTGAAAACGTGTTAGATTTTTTATTTATTGTTCCAATTGGGAATGTTTCTACCAATCGCGATGGTTTATGAATAATAATTTAAAATTAATATAGAAATCTTGAACCCGTACTATTTGAACTAAGTTATTTTTGTTTGTACGGTCCAATCCCGGCTGTGCGGTATCCGACCGCGATTGCGCTGAGAAGGACACCCCAAGGGTTTTGGTTAGGGTTAGAGTCCCACACACCACCTTGTCCCCCACAGCCCCCACAGGTGACAAGGTGAAGGCCATGATGGTTTGCCCTGAAAAAAAAACTCACTTACTTGACCATCGAGAGTTATCAAAACCTCCTAAGTACAGAAGACATCAACGCGTGCTTCTTTACAAGTTCACACACTGATCCTTATGGTAGAGTTTAATTAAATGGTTTTTTTTTGTTTATGGCTTGTAGAAGGCGCAAGGTCTGTTTCCATTTATTTGTTACTAGGGGCCGCCCGCGACTTCGTCCGCGTGGAAAAATATCTTTTTACCCCCCTTTTAACCCTTGACAACCCCCTTTTCGCAACAAAAAGTAGCTTATGTTCTTTCTCAGGGTCTAGATCATCTGTATACCAAATTTCATTTAAATCCGTTGAGTAGTTTTGGCGTGAAAGAGTAACTGACAGACAGACAGACAGACAGAGCTACTTTCGCATTTATAATAATTAGTATGGATTCCGAAAAAAAAAACTTATTAGACATAAATATATTTGATGTAAGATTCTTGGCTTTCATTCTATTGGAGAGCTCATCCGATACCTTCAAACAAGCTGTACCGTAAACTCAAGGGGGTGATTCTCACGCCGTCGACATGAATATGCTTTGACTGATTTCAATATTATAGAAAATTAAATTGATAAAAAATTGTTACAGCATGGTCATGAAAATCTTTACCTTACCTTTGTCTATAGAAGTTGTCTTTATAAATAGTGTGATAGGTATATTAGTTCTTTACTTTCCTTCAATAAGTACTTTTCTGCCATAATGTTTTCTACTTAATGAGGTTTTTTTTAATAGTGAGTATAGGTTGGTATTATGTAAGCAGATTCGCTCTATGTTCCTCACCTACGCTGCCAACCTTTTAATCGGGCTTCCGGTGTTAAGCTGTTTTACATATACATACATACCTACATTTTTTAAACGTCTTCTAGAAATTGAGGACGTGGTTCTCCGTTTAATGGTGTTTATTTCGTCATTACCCCGCCTATTATAAAACGATTTTAATTTCTTTTTGATGCAACAAATCCCTCCTACCCATGTAACTTCCACTATAGGTGAGAATGCTGAGGGAAGAATAGCCCAAAAACCTATTCCCTCTATCAACAAAGAAATAAAATAAGAAGAGCCCATTAACTCGAGTTCGACAGATACGTTCCCGGTCGGACACCAGGGCCTAATTAAAAACCTTACTAGCGGCCCTCAATGGAGGCAGCTATCGCCTCTTCGAGCATTGTTTACGACCTGCGCGCGCGCAGCTAAGGGAACCATGAAATTTTAGGTTGGGGGAAATCTCGCCCTAATAAAACTCGCCTGAAAAAAAATTCGCCCAAAAAAAATGGCTCGAGAATTTCAAGATTTTTTTGCTCGTCACTGCTCTAACCTAACTTCACCAATAGTTTTTCGTTCAGTAGGAGTTTTATATAACTACTGTTATAATACTGACTTATCATCACAACATATTGCACAATGTATCTTAAGCAGGTAATAGTTAAATAAATGTTTTTTTATTCTAAAATATTTTTTTTAAACTGGCAACAGTGGTGTTTATACCTATACAAATCAGATCAAATTCTTGTCATTGAGTGCAGTATGATTGCTGAATCAACTGAAAAAAGAATGTTGCAATAAATCAAACTTTAAAATGCGGAGATTATATCCACTGTCTTTTCTGCATGACCCAAAGGTTAACTAGTAGAGAATGCCCCAGGGCATTAAGTTCGCCCATTGTGACAAATGTTTGTGCAATAAAGTTTAAATAAATAAATTATCTCATGAGAATAACTACGTGTTTATTAAAAAATCCACATATCGTTACCCGATTCGGTTGCTTTTGGCAGCAATCGTTTCCAAAATGTTAATTCTGTTCAGAAGTAAGTAAAACGAGCGGTTACTGACTAAGTTTTCGGCTTTCGCATGACTTAGGGGGCGTTTTCTTCTCAAACTCATGGTCACAATAGAACTGGATGGACACCCACAGGGCCGCTAGAAGCGCGACTGAATCGGATCCGGTTCGAGAACAACACAATAATGCATGAAATATTGGACTACATTATACTAGAATTGGCCTACGATTGGGCTCGATGAAACGGTGTAGCCATTAGTGTTAACTGTGGATCAACGTTTTTTTGTTAATCTCTGTGATTTTATTAAGATAGGACTAGGAATCCGAAGTGGGTAGATAAGTACTATTTCTTGCACAAAACATAGCAAAAATAAATAAATGTCTTTCTAAGTAAATCAAAGTCAAAAGTGTTTATTGCATTCATGAATGGTACAAATTTAATAATTACCTACTAGTGGCCCGCCCTCACTTCGTTTCGGGTGACTTTGTTATTTAGTTATACATTTTACCAACAGATGTCATTGTGTGTTGATTGCATCGCGTTAGTGTTTCGCTTTTTCGGTTTGTATATAATTTGTCAATGTCTATGACATGTACCTCTTTATAAATAGTATAGATTTGTAAATAATGATGGTATAATCATATCCCATTATATTCTAAAATCACAGAAGCTACATCGACCTGATGATTAGGTACATTACTTTGCTTTAGCTTGAGTTAGGCTTAAGTTTCCACAACATCTCAGACATTGAGTTACTAAACTACTTAATTTATTTAGTACAATTTTTCTTACAAACTAACAGATGTCACCATCCAAAACGCTTATAAGATTAGCCAGTTATAAATTAATAATCCTATCCTATTATTATTATCCTTCGCCTACAGTAATGCCTTACATCATCACTACACTACAATTCAATTAAATTTATTGCGTATCACATTACAATTACAAAAGGAATAAAAAGGTATCCATCTACAAAACTTACCTATCGTTAATTTAATCAACAAAACAATTTATAGGACTGTCTTAACTATATCTATAAGTATAATAATATGCATATAAGTCTGTAGTAATTTCATTAATTAGAATGGCCACACAGAAATAATCTAAATAACTTCACTCATACTGGTAGCTGATTAGAATTTATCGTTCAATATTTTATCTAAAAATATTACGCCACTATCTTGTCTGAATTGAAATCTGTAATTTATACGTATAATAATATTTTCTTTGGTACCCAATTGAAATACTTACAAAATATTAATTAACGTTACATAATTCGCCACCAATGAAGCTGCATTAAATAAGTAAATGAATAGAAAAAATACTACCTAATTTCCCATTATTTTGTCCAGCTTTGATTTCGTAAGACATTTTTTACAGGAAAACGTAGATTTCCGCATGGCACTTTGCACTTTGGCATACTTACCTTTAATCCTACGTAAGGTATTTTGGACCCGGTTAAAAGTATGTTCTCACAAATAACACACTTTTAGTGACAAGTGCCATCTAATGAAGATGAAAGGACAAAAATAAATGACGAATATAAAATACTTAGGTAGGCACTTAAGTGGAAATTATCTATGATTTAATTTTACTTTATTAACTTCCTTAGTCGTGTCTTTGTTAAAAAATATCTAAGTATTATACTTACTTAGGTTTTGTTTTTACCTCTTTTTTTATAACCTCTTAAAACTGCTGCTCCTTTGGATATTTTATAGCGGTGATAAAACGTTATCGCGCTTTTAAATATCGATATCAAACTACATTTCATTCTCATTTTGAGAGCAAGTAAAAGTAGGTGGGCCAGTCTACTGCTCGTCTGAAGACACCAAACAAAATAAAATCAGTTTGAGCATCCATGTCGGGACGAACGCTTCGCGCCAAAACCGGCCAGTACGAACGCGCCCGAGCCGCAGAGCGCATGCGCGAGTCGACGCCATCTTGCCGTTGCTATAGTGACGCGATTTGTAATCAAATAAATAACTTTTAAAGATTATTTTATTTTATCGTGTGCAAAATAAGGCTGTTTGTGGAAAATTGTGGGATATTTTCTTTTTGTGGATGCGTACTTATTATGGTGAGTTTTTTGTGATTTATTGGTTGTGGTCCTTATTTTTTTGCGCATATTTTGTATTCGTCTTGTAATTTTGTAAACAAATGCTGGTGAATTTTAATCACGTGACCTGTTTTAATAATCTTATTAATTAATGACTGACGGACGGATGATTTATTGGGTATAGGGTTATCGATGTTTTTAGTAATTATAGCTTTTCTTCCTAGTCGAAGGTAGTTCTCGGTTTTGTTATCTACTTAATTGTTCATTAGGAGTATTAGCACTACATGTAGTTTATGTAAAACGTGTGCGATAGGTTTTTTACTTACCTACCCAACTATAACAAGATAATTTAAGTTAGGTATTTGCTACCTACCTACCTTTACATTATTAATATGTGGTACAAAAGATGTCATAGAATTCAATGGCATGTCAAATGTCTGGCATTGGCATGTCAAATGTCTCATCTTCAATAATTGAAGGCAGACGTTGATTCGCTTTTCACTAGATGCCCTCCCCCAAAATCAGCCACCATAAATAGTGAGGAAGGCAACAAAATCGGCGCAGTCAGCTAAGGGTGTAGAGAGATATGCACCGATTTCCGGTAATCCATTCATAATGTTTATTTCATTTATTCTCTCTTACAATGTTGGCTTAAAAACTAAGCTAGGTACATCTGTTTGGGAAAACAATTGCCGTTACATTGTGAGAGACTGGTGCCTGAAGTAGGTTTATAAAACCTGTGTTATATGTTACTCTCTATAACCCAGGTTGAGCTCTTCCATCCTTTCCAGCATATAGGCAGTACCTATCTAATAGGTATTCGTATAAACCCTTGCGCTCCACTCCGGCCGGCCAACAAAGGCAAGCCAGAGGTGAGGGAGAGATGATGTTTCCCCTGGGAGTCTAGGGTCCGTAGTATCACCATACACCAAGAGATCGCCACAAGCTGCCCTGCGGAGACTGATTGCACAAATGATGACAGTTGTTGTTGTTGATGAGGGTCGTCACATCCCTACGCACACTATTATATTTTTATTGTTATTATCAGAGCATTATATTGTTCACATAAAAGAATTAAGTACTGTTTTTTTAACCTAACTTACATTAGGTAACTTAAAAATGTTAAGTGTAGAAGCAGAGAAAAGGCTTAAAACAATGGTTTCTGTTGGTAAACAAATCAAACAGATTATGTATTAAATAATCACCGATATAGGATAGGTACGTACAGCTACAGATCAAAGTATACAAAACTTTCAAATTTCTTCAATCAACTCTCATCTTACCGTTAAACACAATTAGGTTGAGTATCATTTGAGGAAATTTGCCAGTTTGTAGTAACCCGATGTGTGGCCGTCTGTACCAGTCATTTATTAATTTTATTTCTGAATGCAAATATTAAGATAACTATCAGTCAACTTACTTTTTAATCACACTTAGGTACATTACATACGAAAAATAGCTCCTGAAAATACGACGTATTCTGTATACATTCCGCTATCGCCATCTTGTTACGTCACTACAGCGCATGTGTGAGTGCTGCGTACCGTCAACAGAACGTGAACGGCTATTTCATTCCACTGCTCACAGTCCCTGTGGCGCAGAGGATAGCGCGTTGGACTTCTAATCCAAAGGTCGTGGGTTCGATCCCCACCAGGGATGTTCAATAAATATTTTTGTTACTTTTTAATTTACTTTTATATCATTTTAATATAAATCAATAGGTTAATCTGATACCAAATCAACTGGCAAGTTCCACTTTTTATATAATGTTGTTAAATGACCTAAAATGTTTTATATTGTTATACAACTTTATATCACAAATGAACTCTTCTTTGATTATTTTTCTTTAACTAGGTAGGTAGTAAATGTAACAAGTATGTATTTCATCAAGTTTTATTTACATTTACCACTGGCCGGCAACTTTCGCGCGGCAAATTCTTGACATTCTTTTTTTTAAGAACACGCGTCCATCAGGTTTTAATAGCTGTCAGATCGATTTAAAAATAAATGTTTCCGTTTCGATTCATCCGCTCAGGCAGCCAGTAACAAGGTTGGTTAACGAGGTTATAAGTAATCAAAATAGTTTTCTTATCTTAAAAATCGATGAGGATGAATTAAAATGTGTGAAGCCTTTTCTTATCTCTATTTTTTTCCATTCATTTGTTTTATGAATTTCTTTTCATTTGTTGTTATTATTGGGCATTATAGGTAGGTACTTGGTTACAGATTTTAACTGAGAGCGTGATAGATCTTATTATGCAGTTTTTTTTTGTGGCAGACAGGCACAATCTGGATTCAATCAGTGACTTAGGAGAATAATGCGCCTAAGTGGATCTTTTTGCAATTTTTATAAAGATTAACTTTTTTGTGTGTGACAATGATAGATTGATTTTGTTTTGAGGATAGGGTAACTTACAGAGCCTACACTACTAAAAATAAAAATCCTAGACAACTCACACTGATCTAGCTACAAACTCTAGTCCCTAGAGTTGGTACTAGGTAGGTACTAATTAGGTATACCAACTAACGAAATACCATAAAATGCTGTTACTTTATACCTGTCTAATGATTCATCCTTAACAAATAAGCTAGTGCAAAAAAAAGGGAATAGACAAGTTATTTAAATAGATAATTATCTACAAAATATCTAAATAAAATTCGGAACATAGTTTTTAAGGCACAACAAATTAATCAACAGCTCAGTACAAAACAGCATGCTGTTTTAGCACAAAAAACTAATCCTTAACTCGTACGCATAAGCTTTAACTCTTGCCTCTATTTATAATCTCGATTGTACAGTCGATGGCATAGTGTTTAGCAGTTTAATCTTCCTCAAAATTATCACAAACTTCACCAAGAAGTTTTTATTATGAAAATTAGGTGTAGAAAGATCTCTGTCATAGAGATTTTGAAACTCTTTTATTTATATAAGTATTTATTAGGATCACCAACAAGATTTACATCAGTGCAAAATACAGTAAAATGATACAACAAACAATTTTAAACGAAATCTTACTTGGAGATGACAACGGCATGCATTATTGACAACAATACAGTAGTGATGAGAAAAAATTATTAATAATGTAACTTATTAACAACCTAAATCGATTCAATTATACAGAAAGGTAGGTAACGGAAGCTATGTCTTCTTGGGATTTACGTAACCTACAAGTTTGACAAGAGTAAAGGATTGTTAAATAATTAAAAATGCTACCCAAAGATCATTTTACTGTATCTTGCACTGATGTAAATCTTGTTGGTGATCTAATAAATAAATAATTAATACTATTCCACGCGGACGAAGACAATGTATTAAACAAGTTACTCACTTAAATATTTTTGAAGTACAATAGTGATTTTACAGGTTGTGGTAGCCTGTGTGTCTGTCTGTACAAACTGACTTTGTTTTTTGTTGTTGCTAATAGTAGCTCGAGTACTACGCTGCAAGAGCCGCGGTTCAAGGTCACTTGCGACGGATTAAGATACGGAATGGTTTATTTATAAAGTAGGTACTTGTATTGCGTTATTATCTTTGGTACTCATAAATCACAGATGTTTTTAATGGCCGACGTATTTTTACCTGATGGCTTAGAATTATAGTAATATCGTGAATCAGTAAGTAGGTTCGTGAATATTTAGATGGGTATGTTTTTTGTTCTAGGTAGATAGATAGATATTCTATATTGCACAGAAATAGAATACCTATATGAGTGAAACAACAGCGATAAACAGTACCTACAATAAGGCGGTCTTATCACATGGAGTGATTTCTTCCACACAACCTTTAGGTAGAAGAAAGAAAACAGCGCATACTTGCGATTAATATTAAATTTTATCTTCTTGCAAACGAAAGTTCAAGTTATTTCAATGAATAAGTATTTTATTACAATGATAATTAATTAGAAATTATATTTTTTTATGGACTGTACCATTTTTAAACAAGGATTTAAGTTTAATTACTTATGAAAAACTATGATTTGATATTAACGGGATTGCTACCTTATTTTTGAGTATATATTTTAATTCGTAATTCCCTATTGCGACCAAAGCTGTCGCTTTGGAGTCCGGGGTTCGCTGGTTGGCGTTGCTGATGTTGCCTCGTCTATGAGGCGGCAATCGCTTACTATCAGGTGATCCGTCTGCTCGTCTGCCACCTAGAACCATCGTTATCGACCCCACGCACGCTCGTTTCACACACACGTACACATTTGCATACAGTTGCACAACGTTAGTTTTCCTTAAGGTCAGCTCATTGATTCGACCTCGAGTGGACCCCAGACGCGGTGCGGATTGAGGATAAAAATATACGTACAATAGCTCAGGATGGAGACATTTGCAGTTAGTGACCATAATTACAGCACTTACTTATTCATGTGTTCTTTTTATCCTCACGCTCTCTTTGTTACAATCAATGACATTTGTGAGATATTCCCATCCCTAGTTTCAGGTCCTACCTTAGATTTTAAAATTGTTTGACCATTTTTATGGGATAGGGGGAAGACCGATCACCAGGTGGCAAGCAAAATTCTATGACCTGGACCACCAGAGAAGACACAAGTGCGTCGCCGACATTTTAAAAGGAATACTTATGTTCCTTTTTATAAATGAATGTACGTACAGCCACACATCAAAGTTAGTACACAAAACTGTCAAATTTCTTCAATCGACTCTCATCTTTTTGTCAGTTACTTTAGGTTGAATATTAATTGAGGAAATTTCGTTGTCGTAACCTGATGACGTGTGGTTGACTGTACAAATAAAGTAAGAAAAATCTTAAAAGTTTATTACCTAGTCCAATTGGGAGGCAAGGGGTAGTTATGCTAAAGAAAATTAGACTTTATGATCATAAAGATAGTTAAGTATGCTGTCTCTTGCAATGCGTGGATATAAGATTTTTTAATGAGAAGTCACAAAATTTAGAACTCTCATCGTGCCCCTCCCCGCCTCGACCCACTATTTCCCTTAAGATTATAATTATGACGAAACTTAACACATAGGTATATGCCGTAGAAATGCACGATGTAATAGAGTTACAATTTGTCAGATGATTTGAAACCAAAAATTCCCTTTCAGAGTCAAATAGTGTTATAATTTTCTTAATTAAAAAAACATTAACTTTCTCAAGCAACGTTTGGCAGAAAGATGCATTAGTGGAGTAATCGTCATCGTGAAATAACTTTTCGCCACCGATACGTTAAGCTAACGAATGTAGTGATGTGACACGTTTTGATTACAATAAATTTAACGTACGTCACCGACGCGATGCGTAGAAATTATTGACCTTTCGAATCAGCGGTAGATTATAAAACTTGACATTCATAAATGTTCTGTAACGATCTTAGATTGAATAAAGAATTTTTGAATTTCAATTTATGGTATATAAAATTTAATTTTTGTCATAGCAATTCTTCAGATCATCTTCTATATCTAGACTATTTATAAAGAGATAACTTCTCTGGACAACGACAAGAATTAGAAAACACGAAACACTTGCGCGATGTAATTGGACACAGCGCCATCTATCGGTTCATTTCTAAATTACGGTCCCGAAGCGAAGCGAGGGCGGGCCACTAGTGGCGAATAAGTATTTTTAAATTATCGGCTTATTCCGAACCGAACCCCCTACGTTCGGTTATTTTGATTGGTAGAAAAGCTAACCGATGAATTATTTTTTGAGTGTATTATTTACGTACGTTCATTCGTATGTCGTACGTACGTAAAATACTAAAGGCGCTTCACTAAACTAACGTTAAGTACTATAGGAAAGGAGGTTAATTGTCTGCTTTCCGGCGTTTTGGCTGTAATACAAATATCAGCTACTGACACGTCATCACCGGCAGTCAACGCATAATTACGTGTGCTGATGTGTTTTGTGCAGGGACCAGAGATCATGTTGATTACTCTAATTTAACTTATCTAGTACTTTTATCGATAGAAATGAAAAGACCCATTTTCGGGGAAAGGGGTCAAAAGTCCTCTACTGGTGTTGCAGGTGTCTATCGCTTACCATCAGATGATCCGTCGGCTCGTCTGCCACCTATCGCAAAACTCTATTCAATACTAATTTGTGGGAGAACCACGCTTCGGCATGAATAAGCCAGCTAGGCCTCACAGAAGACTGGCGTAAAGCGGCGCCTACGATGCGTTTCATCGAGTGAGTGAGGGTACCGGAGGCCCAATCAAGGGAAAGGGGGTTGCCAGACAGAACAGAGCGACAGAGAAGTAGAGAATAATTAAAGGAATGGGTATAAAGATGGGACAAGAAGGATCTTGGTTACCTTCAAAGGCCGGATTGGCAAGAGGTGGCTGAGAATAGAGCGGAGTGGCGAATTCTCGTGTCGGAGGCTGTACAAAGCACACAAGCAGGCGGTTCGTCATTATTCCGGTAGATGGCACTATGCATATTTACATTGCGCAAGCATTGTGTGTCACCGGAATAATGACCCCAAGCCGCCTGCCTAGGTTTGAGAGGTTATAAAATAAACTCAAGCTACACAGACGGAACTGGTATTTTCATTCAACCGTCTCCCTGCCTGGACCTCGAGGGTGCCTTCTACAGAGGCCAAGATCCACTTCGGGTCGCTGAGCCAGCGTAGTAAGTAAGTTCTATAAAGATTCGATCGTGAATTCTGTTTTGTAGCCCTGTTGTTTTCATTTAACGAGTATTTCTTCCAAATGCAAACAAACTCTCTAAATTAATTTATTCGTTCCACAAACAGGATAAACATTTCCCGGGGAACTTTCTTTAATAAGCTGATTAAGTACTAAACTTATTTCTCGCTTCACTGGTTTGCTCAGGTATATCGAAGTGCTTCGGAAAGTTGGTGGAAGTTGGGACCAAACCACAAGGTAAACATTTTGTAATTTACAAAATCAATTTTTCGGATCATTGATTTTTATGATGGTGGTTTTTTGTATTCAAATAGTTCATCTCAAAATATGAAGTTTTTGTTGTTAACAATTTTTTAGAAATAAGTATGAATCTAAATACTGTCATAGTACTGACATCTTGATGAATAAGTCTCTGGTGCGATCTTAACCATTGATCTACAATCATTCTCAAAACCACATTTTTATGTGATAGGTGACAGACGAGCCGACGGCTCACCTGATTTTAAGCGATTGCCGACGCCCATAGACACTGACAATACCAGTAGAGTCGCAAGTGCGCTGCTAACCTTTACGCCCCTTTGCCCCGAATTGGATCTCTGGTACCCTCACTCACTGGACGAAACACAGCGTAGGCGCTACTTCACGCTGGTCATCACTGTAATTACCAGACTCCCCAAATCTGAGTCATGGTCTGAAACAAACTTATGCTCCAAAATGACAGCTTTGGACGCAACTGGTGTTGCAAGTGTCCATGGGCGGCGGCAATTGCTAACCATCAGGTGATCCGCCTGCTCGTCTGCTACCTATCACATTAAAAGAAAACTAGCAATTTTACACTTTAACATGAGAGAGATCTACTGTCTACGGTGACCTTACCCGCATAAGTTTCGGTGTTCTTAATAAACTTAATTCATAAAAAGTGTACATAGTTTTTAGTAGGTAAGCGACTCAAGTAATAATAAAAGCATACGGGCGGATGCTGTGACTGCTTCGTTCTCCATAAAACTACATTCTACGGATGTGCATATCCTTAAGTGTAGCTAGCGGCATATCTCTAAATCTAGTTCTACTTTACTACCTACAAAACCATGTCTAATATAAATTCCAATTTATTTATCGAGGGAAGTGACAACTCCTCTGTATAATAAAAGAGTAAGAGAGAGAAAAGAGTTCTGCAAAATACTCGTAGCTATCCGTGTATCATAATTATGGCTTTTAATGAAACTGTCCCGCGTAATAAATGAGAATACCTGTCGCATCCACACAGCGTAAGAAAGAGAAGGAAGACCTAACTCGCAACACGTTACGATCAAATTGGAGTTGGAGGGGAACTCCAATTCGGTTGTAACGTTCGTGTTAGGTGCTCTGACATTTTTGTTAATCATCATTAACAGTCAATAGAATCCCATTGCTAGACATAAGGTTCCACCACCGTTCTCCACACAGATTGATCCTGTGCCGCCCGCATTTGGAATCAGGAATTCCCTCGAACTTCACCAGATCCTCGGTCCACCTTATGGGGGTCCTTATTTTTATTTTGTAGTCGCTGGGGAATGCCTCTTTATGCATAACTTCCTATCGGGGATTAGGTAGGTTATGTTGGGCAGAGCCATATCGACTAAACCCCAGCGACGCTCCCTCATTGCCAGAGTGGAAAGGAGTCATAAGTACGGGTTGAAGAACGTTACATCACGTCCCTCCTCTGACTTTGTGGGGGGCCTCATCATCATTAGCAACCCACACTCGTCCACTGCTGGATATAGGTCTCCCCTCCTAATGCACGCCACCGCTCACGATTTTCGGCCAGTTTTGCGGCTAATGTGACCAGCCCACTGCCACTTCAGTTTGCTAATTCGGTGGACTATGTAGCAATGTATGAGTAGGGGGCCTGCAATTTCGTAATTTTTTTGGTCAAAATTTACCAACAGCTAAATAGCCGGAACCAAAACCCACATTAAAATACTGGCTTTCTCGCATTTCGCGAAATCGAATCGCCGGCTCGTACGTCGTGTTTCAAGGCCGCCGCGTTCCGGAGTGCGCGCGCGCATCCTGTGAGCGGCACACATACGGGCTGCATTTCTTTGGCTTTTCTATCGATTCATTATGAAGGGGACTTGTGGCGTACTATGCGTCAGAGCTTAAAGACAAGAACGGGGCTTAAAATGGTTTGAGACATTGTACTGATACACATACAACCTACGTGATATTTTTTAGTTGATCCGTTGTAAAACTGAACTAATGATTATTATTTCAGTTACTAGTGACCTGCCCTCACTTCGTTTCGGAATATAATTCCGCTCCGTACCAAACTACCAATAGATGGCGCTAGGCGTAGAATGTACTGCGCGTCTGCGCGTTCGTTCGTCCGTACCTACAGTCTTTCGTTTTTTCAATTAGTAAACAATTCAGTCGATTCAACTAAAATATAAATTGAATGAAAAAACCTAGGTAAAAACATTTAAAAAATGTTAAAAAATTGGGTATTTACATGCAAAAGTGGTTAAAAATTGATAAATAAAAAAAAAAGTCAAATATTAGGTATGTAATCTATTTACTTGTTCGCTTTAACCCCAAATATATTAAATGTGCTAACACATTCTGATAACCCAGTAAGCACCTAATCATCAGAGGTCACCGGAAACATAAGCACAAATTACTTTAATCATTATACAAATAAAATTATTCAACTTCCACCTATTAATAATAAATCGCAAATCAATGATACATTTTCCAACAATTACTCAACAATTTATTAGATAAAGCTATGCGTACTTTATCATTGCTGATAAAACACGTTTTATATCAGTCACTCGTCGAACCTCTACCAAATACAATGAAACTGATAACCGAAGGTGGACAAATATTGTAGTAAATAGTTAAAGTTACTATAGTGAAAGTGAATTTAGGTTACCTAAATAGTGATTGAAATTTTTCTTTGGACTTTTTTCGTCTTTAATTGAAGGTGAAGATAATTAGAAGATTTGAGGGTGAGTAAACAGTGTTTACTTTCATTATATTCAGGGACGGAAAATCCGGACTTTTTTACCGTGGGAGAGCCACGCTTCGGCATGATTCGGAATGATACCACTGCCTCACAGAAAACCGGCGTGAAGCAGCCCCTGTGCTGTGTTTCGCCGAGTGAGTGAGGGTACCGGAGGCCCATCGGGGGGGAAGGGGATAAAAGGTTAGCAGCGCACTTGTTGCATGTGTCAATTGCTTATCATCAGGTGATCCGCCTGCTCGTCTGCTACCTATCACATAAAAAAAAATGAATGGGCCGGCTCGTCCGGAGTGATACCTCACCTCATAGAAGACCGGTGTAAAGCAACGCCTGCGCTGTGTTTCGTCCGGAATGAGGGTACCGGGCGCCCATTGGGGGAAAGGGGGTTAAAGTTTGGCAGCGTACTTGTGACTGTATTGGTGTTGCAGGTGATCCATATGTTCATCTGCCACCTATAACATAAAAATACTACTTTATATACAAGTCCCACCTATTGAAAATCAAACCCGGAAGCATTGAACACAACGCTCAAGCTCATTAAGGTTACGTATCATATTATAATAGGTACAAAATACCTAATGTTTGTAAAGAGGAAAACGCTTAACCTCTTCCGAAAAAAACACATAAGTAATCTTTAGGGTGCTTTTCCACCAGAGATGTGCTATGCTGCGCTATGCTGGACTTCAGTTGAAAATATGCCATTTAGCGGATTTTTACACTCGATTCATGCATACAATTTTTTTGAGGGACAATTTCTACATAACGGGACAATTTTGAGGTTCAGCGTCTTATTTCGGGACAACGGGTCAGGCCTAAATACGGGACAGTCCCGTTCAAAACAGGACGTGGAGACCTATTTTTGAATTTTCGCTTCGTCCAAACAAAACTACTCGTTTTGCAAGTCACGTCGTGTCGTAAGTCGCACGATTTATAATTTTCCCTATTTTTTTGTAATCACTCGCTTAGGATGTTGTCAAGCTTAGACAAAGTATAGTGTTAACTCATTAATATTTGACGTGTGATTTGACGTAAATGCGTCCACTCGCCTCACGGAAACGAGTGGTTCACACCACTCGTTGCAGATTCAAAAATGCGGATGTCAAAAATCATGCGAGTCACACATTTTTTAGTGAGACGACAATTCAAAAATAGGTCTCGTGGTCAGTTTGTGCATAGCACATCTTGGTGGAAAAGTAGCCTTATGGAAATGTTACGTCAACCATACCTCGAAGTCGCGAATCCGCGGTCACAGAGACCGCTTATTCCTCAGTGTCACGATGACTGCATCGGAGAGCGATCGTGTGATCGCATGACCTCTGCTCCCGCGGACTCGTGACAATGAGATCAAGTGATATTTCGAGTTATTTTATTAACTAGTATGATGAGTAGAAAGTGGTCCTAAAGTTTGATTTAGATTGGTGATACAATTTGATTGGATTTTTTGTGGATTGTTTTGTTTGTAAACAAAGTGAGATTGGATTTAAATTGTTAGGTAAGAAAGTTAGTACCTAATTAACGATATCTTAAAGCAATCATTGGTAATGATACGGTAGATCGATTAATTTAATTTATTTATTGTTTTGTTTGTAAACAAAGTGAGATTGGATTTAAATTGTTAGGTAAGAAAGTTAGTACCTAATTAACGATATCTTAAAGCAATCATTGGTAATGATACGGTAGATCGATTAATTTAATTTATTTATTGTTTTGTTTGTAAACAAAGTGAGATTGGATTTAAATTGTTAGGTAAGAAAGTTAGTACCTAATTAACGATATCTTAAAGCAATCATTGGTAATGATACGGTAGATCGATTAATTTAATTTATTTATTGTTTTGTTTGTAAACAAAGTGAGATTGGATTTAAATTGTTAGGTAAGAAAGTTAGTACCTAATTAACGATATCTTAAAGCAATCATTGGTAATGATACGGTAGATCGATTAATTTAATTTATTTATTGTTTTGTTTGTAAACAAAGTGAGATTGGATTTAAATTGTTAGGTAAGAAAGTTAGTACCTAATTAACGATATCTTAAAGCAATCATTGGTAATGATACGGTAGATCGATTAATTTAATTTATTTATTGTTTTGTTTGTAAACAAAGTGAGATTGGATTTAAATTGTTAGGTAAGAAAGTTAGTACCTAATTAACGATATCTTAAAGCAATCATTGGTAATGATACGGAATGTAATCCAATTTATAATAACTGTCACTCTATGTTATACAATTATAGTAAGATGTAAGACAACTTTAATTCGCCGGGTAACTCTTTATTGGTCTGTTAAATTTTAGCAGACAATGGAAAAATCGGCCCTTAAATCATTATTTCGTATGTAGTAACCATTTCTTTAATCTGTGAATTGCATTAAAACTTAAAGTCCTCCTTTCGCCGCACCTTTGCCCTTTCTGCTTGACCCAAAGGTTGACTGGTAGAGAATGCCTATTGCATTAAGTCGCCTATGTACGAAGTTTGTGCAATAAAGTTTTTAAATAAAAATAAAAATAAATAAAAAATCTACAAAACGGGACAATTTTGGGGTTCAGCGTCTTATTTCGGGACAACGGGTCAGGCCGAAATACGGGACAGTCCCTGTCAAAACAGGACGTGAAGGCCTATTTTTGAATTTTCGCTTCGTCCAAACAAAACTACTCGTTTTGCAAGTCACGTCATGTCGTAAGTCGCATGATTCATAATTTTCCCTATTTTTGAAATCACTCGCTTAGGATGTTGTCAAGCTTGACAAAGTATAGTGTTAACTCGTTAATATTTGACGTGTGATTTGACGTAAATGCGTCCACTCGCCTCACGGATACGAGTGGTTCACACCACTCGTTGCAGATTCAAAAATGCGGATGTCAAAAATCATGCGAGTCACACATTTTTTAGTGAGACGACAATTCAAAAATAGGTCTCGTGGTCAGTTTGTGCATAGCACATCTCTGGTGGAAACGTAGCCTTATGGAAATGTTACGTCAACCATACCTCGAAGTCGCGAATCCGCGGTCACAGAGACCACTTATTCCTCAGTGTCACGATGACTGCATCGGAGAGCGATCGTGTGATCGCATGACCTCTGCTCCCGCGGACTCGTGACAATGAGATCAAGTGATATTTCGAGTTATTTTATTAACTAGTATGATGAGTAGAAAGTGGTCCTAAAGTTTGATTTAGATTGGTGATACAATTTGATTGGATTTTTTGTGGATTGTTTTGTTTGTAAACAAAGTGAGATTGGATTTATATTGTTAGGTAAGAAAGTTAGTACCTAATTAACGATATCTTAAAGCAATCATTGGTAATGATACGGTAGATCGATTAATTTAGTTTATTTATTGTTTTGTTTCAATAAGAGAAACGTGATAACACCGTTATATATTTTTGACGTAGATTTTTACTTTGATGTTTTTGATCATACAACATGCTAAAATTCAACTTTTTTTTTATGACTTTATTTTTGTTACCTATTACGTGGGCTTCGGGATTAAAACGGCTAAAATTTAACGGTGTTAAAAATGTTTATACAAATTATGTTTTATTATTATTGTACTGACTTAAATTTATTGTAACATAAGAACGATCAATAATATATAGGTTTTTTTGTAGATATTTTTTTCATAATTGACCTTTCAAGGTATATAAGGAAAAAGTAAATAATAAAACGAATCGGCTGTTTTTAAAGTTTCTATTTTAAGATTTTTGAAGAGGTTTTTTTTAATTTTATGCAAACATAGCTTTATTGTTTTGCTAACGAAATAGCTGGCTCTATTTCTTTAAGTTTCTTTTTACGAATAAAACAGACACATTAAGAAAAACGACTCTCTTTACCAATACACCCTGTATACGTTCTTGTTCTTCTGTCTTGTCAATTTAGTGTTTCCTTCCATTTTCATACCGTTTTCCTTCGAGATACGATATTCGCTATCAAAATAAAATATGCTAAGGCAAGAGGAAAATCCCTGCCTTGATTCACGTAACCATAAGCCGCCATAACTCACGGTGAATTTAATAAAGAATTTACGATTATCATAAATTATTACGATCTGCAAAACGTAACGTAATTTAGGGTCATTCTAACTTTCGTGGCAGGCATATCGAATATTCCTCTGAAATTAATAAAATAACCTTAAAATATACCGATTTTTTATGATATAGGTGGCAGACGAACAGGCGGATCACCTGATGGTAAGTGACTACCGCTGCCCATGGATACCCGCAATACCAGACGAATTACGAGTGCGCTGCCGACCTTTTTATAACGTAGGTACCTACTTTAAAAATACATCGCGTGTTATAAACTTAAATATTGCTATAAAAATATAATAAGTTTTCCTAATTGCGTAGTTTTGGGTCTGGGTGTAATGATATTAATCTTCAACATCGGACGCAAGTGGACCTAAAAAGATGACGCACATGGTACACGTATCTACCACGTGATATTTACCTTAATCCTTCATTATTAGATCAATGTCTTAATCCATAGAAATCCTTAACCTATTAGTTGTACAGTCAACAGGAAAAGTCGACGATGAAAATCAAACACTCTTTAGTCAGTATTGAGGATGAATCACTTTGAGGCTATACGGCGTTACCATATAGAGAGTACACCATACAGCTCTGACGCGAACTCCGCTCAATAGTGACTATACTTAAATGATTTTGATCATCTACTTTTGCTGTTGACTGTAATTCTCGGTAACTTAGATATTTCTCCAATTTTGTCCATCTTTTGCGGATTCTATTGCTGAGTTCTAGTTCGAGTTACTACCTAGGAACATTGAATGTTTGGTATGGCAATAATTTGCAATTTATTCAGTATTTTGTTTAAGTCCAGCCGTGAGTCTATTGGCTTAAGAATCATCGTAAATTAACCTGGAATTAAAAAACTCTATATGAGATATGTAAGTTATCAGAATCACCCACTTGGGAACTACCCCTTTTGGTACAATCATTATAGACAACACCAATTAATTGGATTACTAACATTATGTACATACATGGCTGGAATAAATTGTTTATACATGACCTCCTCTAACGTAATGGCCGAAGTAAATAATAATAAATAATCAATTGATTTACTGATCTTTTTATCAAGAATAGCCAGTGTCATGTCCAGCTTCAAAACAGTGAATAACCTAGTACCATACTTCTGTCCATTTATGAAGAGATAAATTCTATAGACAACCACCAATTTATTGCGTATCACATTACAGTTAGGTACATAGCGCTAAGTATCAACTAGAGGTATTTCATCGTATTTAATCCCAGCTATTATTTGTAAACAAATACTTGTAGTTACGTACTCTACTCGTCCAACGGTTGTAAACGCTCGACCTTCTTCATAACTTTTAATTTCAACCCATTAAATCCTAAAGGTCAGGGTTTAGTTCCCACCGAACCAAACGTTTGGACTGCGACGCAGATTTACTGCTTTTACTAAACAATCTTGATATTTCGTACCAACTGGTTGCAATCGTGGGATATATTCATCTAAAAAGTAAGGTATCAGCCTATATACGAGTACCTACTGTCCCACTGCAGGGCAAAGGCCTCCATCACAGAAATCAAGTCATCGCTACTATGATGATGATGGGACTAGGCATAATCACCACGCTTGCCTATGACAAACCCGAGCTGTGTTCGAAAAATTCGAAACATACTTTCGCTCGACCTAGGAATCGAACCCGGAACCCCGAAATCACGGCCCGGTACTTTAACCACTATAGGGGGGTTATATTCATCTATTTTTATAAAATCCTTTGACCATCCGTGGACGTCTATTGGCTTATTAGAATAATCGTAATATTAACTTGGAAGGTTAAAAACTCTAATATGAGATATGTAAAGTTTATCAGAATCGGTTCAGTTTGGGATAATACCCCCTTTGATTTGATTTGATTTGAATTAATTGCGTATCATATTACAGCTACATAGAATGGAATAAAATATATGAAGGTATACATTTGACCTCCTATAACGTTAATAGCGCTAAGTATCAACTAGAGGTATTTCATCGTATTTAATCCCAGCTATTATTTGTAAACAAATACTTGTAGTTACGTACTCTACTCGTCCAACGGTTGTAAACGCTCGACCTTCTTCATAACTTTTAATTTCAACCCATTAAATCCTAAAGGTCAGGGTTTAGTTCCCACCGAACCAAACGTTTGGACTGCGACGCAGATTTACTGCTTTTACTAAACAATCTTGATATTTCGTACCAACTGGTTGCAATCGTGGGATATATTCATCTAAAAAGTAAAGTATCAGCCTATATACGAGTACCTACTGTCCCACTGCAGGGCAAAGGCCTCCATCACAGAAATCAAGTCATCGCTACTATGATGATGATGGGACTAGGCATAATCACCACGCTTGCCTATGACAAACCCGAGCTGTGTTCGAAAAATTCGAAACATACTTTCGCTCGACCTAGGAATCGAACCCGGAACTCCGAAATCACGACCCGGTACTTAAACCACTATATTCATCTATTTTATTATAGCTCAGGGTCAGAAAACACTATCGATGGTTTTAATTGTATCGATTAAAGTAATCGTTGGTCAATACTACCTAACGATAGTCTCGATACGTATATATCGTATAGGCTTATTCACCACGCTTGCCTATGACAAACCCGAGCTGTGTTCGAAAAATTCGAAACATACTTTCGCTCGACCTAGGAATCGAACCCGGAACCCCGAAATCACGGCCCGGTACTTAAACCACTATATTCATCTATTTTATTATAGCTCAGGGTCAGAAAACACTATCGATGGTTTTAATTGTATCGATTAAAGTAATCGTTGGTCAATACTAACTAACGATAGACTCGATACGTATATATCGTATAGGCTTATTCACCACGCTTGCCTATGACAAACCCGAGCTATGTAACATATTTTTCAAACCAGAGACCCCAAGATTATGGCCCAGTACTTAAACCACTATATTCATCTATTTTATTATAGCTCAGGGTCAGAAAACACTATCGATGGTTTTAATTGTATCGATTAAAGTAATCGTTGGTCAATACGAACTAACGATAGACTCGATACGTATATATCGTATAGGCTTATTCACCACGCTTGCCTAATGCGGATTGGTGATCACAAACCCGAGCTGTGTTCGAAAAATTCGAAACATACTTTCGCTCGACCTAGGAATCGAACCCGGAACTCCGAAATCACGACCCGGTACTTAAACCACTATATTCATCTATTTTATTATAGCTCAGGGTCAGAAAACACTATCGATGGTTTTAATTGTATCGATTAAAGTAATCGTTGGTCAATACTACCTAACGATAGTCTCGATACGTATATATCGTATAGGCTTATTCACCACGCTTGCCTAATGCGGATTGGTGATCACAAACCCGAGCTGTGTTCGAAAAATTCGAAACATACTTTCGCTCGACCTAGGAATCGAACCCGGAACTCCGAAATCACGACCCGGTACTTAAACCACTATATTCATCTATTTTATTATAGCTCAGGGTCAGAAAACACTATCGATGGTTTTAATTGTATCGATTAAAAGTAATCGTTGGTCAATACGAACTAACGATAGACTCGATACGTATATATCGTATAGGCTTATTCACCACGCTTGCCTAATGCGGATTGGTGATCACAAACCCGAGCTGTGTTCGAAAAATTCGAAACATACTTTCGCTCGACCTAGGAATCGAACCCGGAACTCCGAAATCACGACCCGGTACTTAAACCACTATATTCATCTATTTTATTATAGCTCAGGGTCAGAAAACACTATCGATGGTTTTAATTGTATCGATTAAAGTAATCGTTGGTCAATACTAACTAACGATAGACTCGATACGTATATATCGTATAGGCTTATTCACCACGCTTGCCTATGACAAACCCGAGCTATGTAACATATTTTTCAAACCAGAGACCCCAAGATTATGGCCCGGTACTTTAACCACTATAGGGGGGTTATATTCATCTATTTTTATAAAATCCTTTGACCATCCAGGATTTGTATGTACATACGAAAAGCACTTTTTTGTTTAATTTTTTTACAAGGAGGTTGTTGGTTGGACCCTATTGCACCCTGATGATTTAAATTTCAATGATTTGAATGTCAATTTGTGGAGTCATACGCCCTTATTACACCACGTCATCATCAGCAACCCACGCTCGTCCACTGCTGGACATAGGTCAACCCCAATGCACGCCACCGCTCCCGATTTTCGGCCACTCTCATCCGGCTCACTCCAGCCAGCCTTCGAATGTCGTCATCCCACCACCACCACGACACCACGTGGTCTAAAGTTAATATTAGTTTATAACGATGCTGTCATTATCAAACCATGATTAAATTTATTTTTTGTTTTCTAATAAGGGAAATAAAGTTTTAAAAGCAATTTCTAAAAAAAGACAAAATGAAATTGAATGTTCACAGTAAGGATCTTGATCCCAAGACTTAAATATTTATTCTGTGTTAGGACACAGCGAGCAAAGCACCTAACATCACCCTTATGTAGCGGGGTTACCTTTAAGGGAAAGTTGAAAATGAAAGAATTAGTGCCGTCCAACTATCGGTAAAAATTACATTCTTATAACTCATATTGTGATCGGCTTTGTATGAAAATTTTAAATATTTAATGCGAATTTTCAGAAAATCATTGATTGAAATGTTGTTCAGAATGGTTGGCAGAAGATGTAAATATATACCTATGCTTGCTGTCATTGACCCATGAATGTTCAAAATATTTTTTTTAATTTCTAAAAAGGTCTAATGCCTATTAAAAACCCACCTAAACGGAACTCGTACTATAAAAGTAATCACAATCTAAATAGCAGACCCAAGCCATAATTTTCATATCTAATATTTTATTCCCGACATCATAAAGGAACCGAAAGACTTATTACAGCTGAGTTATTAGGGAAAACTCATAAAATTTTCATATCTAATATTTTATTCCCGACATCATAAAGGAACCGAAAGACTTATTACAGCTGAGTTATTAGGGAAAACTCATAAAATTTTCATATCTTACAGCGCATCTGTTCCATTAAATTTACACATTTCGGTTCAGGAAATTGTTACCATACCGCAAATGAAAAAACAGGATAGCTTTTGTATTGGCTGTACAATAGAAAAAGTTATGAAAATTTTAAATATTTAATGCGAATTTTCAGAAAATCATTGATTGAAATGTTGTTCAGAATGGTTGGCAGAAGATGTAAATATATATACCTATACCTATGCTTGCTGTCATTGACCCATGAATGTTCAAAATATTTTTTTTAATTTCTAAAAAGGTCTAATGCCTATTAAAAACCCACCTAAACGGAACTCGTACTATAAAAGTAATCACAATCTAAATAGCAGACCCAAGCCATAATTTTCATATCTAATATTTTATTCCCGACATCATAAAGGAACCGAAAGACTTATTACAGCTGAGTTATTAGGGAAAACTCATAAAATTTTCATATCTAATATTTTATTCCCGACATCATAAAGGAACCGAAAGACTTATTACAGCTGAGTTATTAGGGAAAACTCATAAAATTTTCATATCTAATATTTTATTCCCGACATCATAAAGGAACCGAAAGACTTATTACAGCTGAGTTATTAGGGAAAACTCATAAAATTTTCATATCTAATATTTTATTCCCGACATCATAAAGGAACCGAAAGACTTATTACAGCTGAGTTATTAGGGAAAACTCATAAAATTTTCATATCTAATATTTTATTCCCGACATCATAAAGGAACCGAAAGACTTATTACAGCTGAGTTATTAGGGAAAACTCATAAAATTTTCATATCTAATATTTTATTCCCGACATCATAAAGGAACCGAAAGACTTATTACAGCTGAGTTATTAGGGAAAACTCATAAAATTTTCATATCTAATATTTTATTCCCGACATCATAAAGGAACCGAAAGACTTATTACAGCTGAGTTATTAGGGAAAACTCATAAAATTTTCATATCTAATATTTTATTCCCGACATCATAAAGGAACCGAAAGACTTATTACAGCTGAGTTATTAGGGAAAACTCATAAAATTTTCATATCTAATATTTTATTCCCGACATCATAAAGGAACCGAAAGACTTATTACAGCTGAGTTATTAGGGAAAACTCATAAAATTTTCATATCTAATATTTTATTCCCGACATCATAAAGGAACCGAAAGACTTATTACAGCTGAGTTATTAGGGAAAACTCATAAAATTTTCATATCTAATATTTTATTCCCGACATCATAAAGGAACCGAAAGACTTATTACAGCTGAGTTATTAGGGAAAACTCATAAAATTTTCATATCTAATATTTTATTCCCGACATCATAAAGGAACCGAAAGACTTATTACAGCTGAGTTATTAGGGAAAACTCATAAAATTTTCATATCTAATATTTTATTCCCGACATCATAAAGGAACCGAAAGACTTATTACAGCTGAGTTATTAGGGAAAACTCATAAAATTTTCATATCTAATATTTTATTCCCGACATCATAAAGGAACCGAAAGACTTATTACAGCTGAGTTATTAGGGAAAACTCATAAAATTTTCATATCTTACAGCGCATCTGTTCCATTAAATTTACACATTTCGGTTCAGGAAATTGTTACCATACCGCAAATGAAAAAACAGGATAGCTTTTGTATTGGCTGTACAATAGAAAAAGTTATGAAAATTTTATTAGTCAAAATGAAAAAAAAATCGAGACGTCACTTTTTAATACAAAGACCCTATGTCCTTAAAAAGGACACAAATATTTATTTGTTTTCGTGTAAACAATTTTGTAAAAGCAATTGTACTTTTAAAAGGACATTCGTTTTTAAGTTCTTATGTTACAGATATCAGACTACAGGGGATCACAAAATATAATACCTAAATAACATCAAGTGAGA
Source organism: Cnaphalocrocis medinalis (assembly GCA_014851415.1). Lineage (NCBI taxonomy): Eukaryota > Metazoa > Arthropoda > Insecta > Lepidoptera > Crambidae > Cnaphalocrocis > Cnaphalocrocis medinalis. The sequence continues at coordinate 16,532,213 of CM026276.1, read as the reverse complement.
TGAGATCAAGTGCAAACCCATTTAATATATAAAAAAACACCGTGACACTGAACAAACACAAAATAATCACACGAATGTTTGTCTAAGCTGAGGATCGAACCCACAACTTTGACATATGAGTCAGGATCACTACCGAATGCGCTATCGGATCTGTCAACTCGATGTTAAATTACAATTAAGTCATCAATCAAATTAACCTGACAAATACAAAGAAAATGCTGTAGTATGATTTCGTGAACAAAAACTATAAAAACCTTGACCTTGTCGGAAATCGTGCGATTTACTGCTTTTCAAAGTTTTTGTTACAAGTATTATTAGATCCGGCGATACCCAAGTATAACTTGTCGTGTGAATTAAAGTGCTAAAAAAAGTACCTATTACTCGTATGTGAAGTGAAGAGATTGAAATTAAGAACATAAGTTTGAAGTTTAATTCCTGTCAAACCTTAACCGTTAAAATTACAGGGAAAACGTTTAACAATAGCTATAAAGAACTTTTCTCATCTTAAAAATAAGTCATAGATGCATTTTATAAATTAAAGAATTGCAATGAAAAAATAAGTAGGTACTACAGTTAACGAAAAAGTCCAAAAATCTAGCTTTTCAAAGAGAATGTACAATATCATTAAAATCATACGAAAGTAAAAACCATGACGTTGTTTTTATTCACCATGCCTGTAAGAATACTACATTGCTTATTATAGAAGCAAATACACAGGATGTATCGGTAAAAAATTACATTCTTATAACTCATATTGTGATCGGCTTTGTATGAAAATTTTAAATATTTAATGCGAATTTTCAGAAAATCATTGATTAAAATTTTGTTCAGAATACTTAGATAGGCAGAAGATGTAAATTTATATATGCATTGCATACACTCTATGTTTTGCTGTCATGAATGTTCAAAATATTTTTTTTAATTTCTAAAAAGGTCCTAATGCCTATTAAAAACCCACCTAAACGGAACTCGTACTATAAAAGTAATCACAATCTAAATAGCAGACCCAAGCCATAATTTTCATATCTAATATTTTATTCCCGACATCATAAAGGAACCGAAAGACTTATTACAGCTGAGTTATTAGGGAAAACTCATAAAATTTTCATATCTTACAGCGCATCTGTTCCATTAAATTTACACATTTCGGTTCAGGAAATTGTTACCATACCGCAAATGAAAAAACAGGATAGCTTTTGTATTGGCTGTACAATAGAAAAAGTTATGAAAATTTTATTAGTCAAAATGAAAAAAAAATCGAGACGTCACTTTTTAATACAAAGACCCTATGTCCTTAAAAAGGACACAAATATTTATTTGTTTTCGTGTAAACAATTTTGTAAAAGCAATTGTACTTTTAAAAGGACATTCGTTTTTAAGTTCTTATTTACGTACTTTAATCTTCACAAGGTTGAAAAATACTTATAAAAAAATAAGCTTAGTATAATAAAGTAAACCATACTAAGCGTTTATCTGTATTTAAATTGCAATTACTGTAAATTACATACAAGGACACCTGATAAGAAAATAAAAACATTTGTTTGTGTAATTAGTGCGAATCTAAGTGGGGTATTTATTTTAATTTGGACAAAAGATGCAGGTAAATACGTGCGTCACCTCATTAAAACAGTAGAGGTGACAATGTACGATCCCAAGGGGGCACATTAAAAAGATATGAGTAGACATTGAAACCAGGGTCACGCTCTTAATCACCAAAATGTTTACAAATAAGGGCCGATTTTTTGATCCGTAGTCAAACTGAACTTATGACTAAAAAGTAACCAATTAGTCAAATATAGACAAAAATGGTTGCTGAATTAGTTAGCTTTGCCAATAGTCATAGTACAACCAATAAGCTGTAACTTTGTCCATTGCTTTCTAACTTAATGTCAACGATAACTATAGAATATTTTAACGTATAAAAACAACGGCCCCTAACCGACAGTCATTTACAACTTTAACTAATTGCATTAGTCATCATCATCATCAGCAACCCACACTCGTCCACTGCTGGACATCCGCTCTCGATTTTCGGCCACTCTCATCCAGCCCGCACCAGCCAGCCTTCGAATGTCATCATCCCATCTTGTCGCAGGGCATTAGTCAACCAAGACGTAAACAAAGTAGTCAATGTATATAAATTTATATCAATTGACGAAATGTAGTAACTACAATTTTGGCCTTTGTGTACTGATTTGACTTCGTTACTTGGATATAAATTAAGTCTCTTAAGTATCTAAAAGCTTTTTGGTGACCCATGGGAAAACATCATGGCTGTCATCCAATCCAATTTATTAATCTTATTTTTCATCCTTTACTTAAATAGATATTTTAGCAACCATTCCTCAATTTTAATGGTAATAAGTTCATAACTTCCCCAAGGAATAAAATTCAAAACTCTTAAGTAGTCGAATGTCCATAAGCAAAAATTCTTGAACAGTAATTATTTGATATTAAAACCACATTTCTGTCACCTAACCGCTTTATATCCGGCGGATATGCCGCCATCTTAGCCATAAAATGGCCGCAGAATGGCCACCCTACCACCAAACGCTTCCGCCAGAAACAACGAAATAGTGATGCGATTTGTCGACTTTTTCATATGACTCGAGTTAGCGATATCGAAAACTTGAGTGAAAATATCAGCCTGATGATCAGTATGATGTAGGGTAAAAGAATACTAAAGCGGAAGATTGATCGACTGAAAATTCGTGTAGAACCATACACCGTTATTTTTATCGTTTTAATGCCGAAGACCTGTTAATAGGTATCATGAATAAAACCCCCTTAGCATGTTAAGTCAACAATATAAGCGAAAAAAAAATCGACCGTTTCATACATTATTGCCGGGTGGTTATGCTATTTTGTATGGAACAGCAAATTTTTCTACCGCTTCTATTGTTGATCTAATTCGCTAAAATGGCTTTAATCATGATACCGATTAAGACGGCTTTAAAACGATAAAAAAATAACGCTGCTTACCATGGCACTTATCGATAGTGTTACATCACTAGCACGAAGTAAGTATTTTAGAAAGCTCGTTATTTTCACGTCAGAGTTTTACGCAAATCGGCGATTATCTCCGTGTTGTAAGACAATCGGTTTTTTGGTCGCAATTAAAGTTTAACGGGCTATGAAATCCGTGTAACATTACTCGTGTTAATTAATAGAGTTTTGTTGCAGATTTACTTTGGAATTTTGTTAACTTTTAAAGAGAAATTAAGGAATTTGAATTGATTACTTATTGGAGAGTGGCTTTGATTGATTACCGGTAATAGCTAGTGAAGAGCGGTAGTTTTATTTCTTAAAATTCTTCTTTAAAGGCCCACAGTGCATGTTTTTTATTTTTTTATGTTAGCGTTTGGTTACGTATCTGTGAATATTTACATCCATGTCCACCACGTCTTCTATCAATAATTTTGAACAATATTTTGTTCTATCACTTTAGTAAATTCATTGAAAAAAATTTCGACTCCCCATACAAAATGACAAAGTCACGTGACTAAGTATGTATGAAAAGTAGATTTTTAATGCGAATTTCTACAAGTCATAGGGTAATGTTAACAATGTTGTTCAGAATGGTTGGTAGAACACTAGTTAAAGGGATGTAAATGTTCACAGATACACCCTGTATATAACCTGTATCAAACCGAATACATATTCGGTTCTGCTTTTTTGGTTATTTTGTTAGGGTTAAGTTCTCATTAAAAACAAAAAAATAACAGCTATTAGAAAACCTGCGCGATTCGAGGCTTGAACTTGTAGTATAAACGTACCTATTATTTTAAATGTTTGGATGGATACATAGATATAGAACTCTGTGTGGGCGAGATCGTCCTTGATCGGCTTTTATTTGCTTTTAATATGTCCAGAACAATGAGCATTAGACCATAGACGTTCGTTACTTTAGCGTTTACTGTCCAAATTGTTTAATTTGTGAAGTCTACCACAGACTATTGTTAACGCGTAGATTGTGTGATTGTGGCACAATAAACCAATGTATGAAGGAAAACATTTGAACGTGTTGTTGGATGACTCACCGTTCAATGATTGTCTGTACTATGACAGGTAAATTATGCACTCATTTTTATGACTCAAGTGTTAGGAATCTGTTATTAAATTAGATTACTATTAATCAAAATGTATATTTAATAAAGAGGCAAATTTTACAGATAACGACGAGCCTAAGTAAACCGAAAAAGTGAAACATATGCGCGTTGTAATCGACACCCAGCGCCATCTAGATAGACAGTCGACTAATGTCTCGAAACGAAGTGTTTCGTGTTTTCGGTTCACCTATAAGCCTTGTCGTTGACAATAGAAGTTACTTCTTTATAAATAGTATAGTATAGAAGTTAGATAGAATTTGGACAGTATGTTCGCAGTTTGGTTTGCTGAAGTGATGATGCCGAGTTGATTGTTATTAGTCATCTGAATTAGTGACTGAATCGGTAACGTACACCGTTACCTACACATTTGTTGACGCGTATGGACTGTACCTACAGGGTTTAAATTGCATTAAAAGTGCAGAACAAAATATGTAACGGAACCTTCACCAGATCGTCGGTCCACCTGGTGGGAGGTCTGCCACGGCTGCGGCCTCCTGCACGTAGCCTCCAGTATCTTTATCTACTATTTTAGTCCAGTATTTTTTACGCCGGCATAAATAAACCGCTAAGCGATGTTAGCTTGCTGTTTTGTTCCGGTTCGAAGCGTAAGGTAGCTGTGGTATTATAAACTTCCAGTAACAGCTGTCTCTTTGAAATTGATATTTTACGAGTTTACAAAGAGTTGGGGTAAACGAGCTTACAACTAAACCGGCTCGTAGAGAATATCACTGTCGCATCCAAACAAAAGGGGCACAGCACGTATGAAAAGGACGGGGATAAAGACTTGGTGATGAATTTTCCTTTGGAGACCCGTGTCTTGCCAAAGATAAAGATAAAGATATTTTAATTTACCATAACATGTGTCATCATAACATACATGATACAACATATGAATGATCGTCTTATATAATTAACTATGTAAAAACATGTTTTGCCAACAGTGGCGTGTAAAAATAATAATAAGAAATACAAATGTCAATTACTAAGTTACATTGCAAAAATTATAATTATGTTATTCAGTTCAAAATAATTACAATTAAAAGTAAATGGTAGCGAAATGCAGAATTGAATTAAAAATTAATAGTATAAATACAATAGAAACATTTTTCAAGTAAAAACTTTTTGAATTTTATTTTAAATAAATTGGTATTCAGCTTTTTGTAGCTCTGAGGAACTTTATTAAATATCTTTGGAGCCATGCAAATCACACTTTTACTCAACAATGTTGTTTTAGCTGAGTGCAAACATAATCTTCAAATTAAAATGATGCTCTAAAGCCAAGAGGAGTGATGATTTGGGCATGATGAATAACGCTGAAAGCAAGTAGCCGAAAATAGATAGTAATGGCACATCAACAGAAACTTCTGTATTCTATACTTTTTATAAAGAGGTAGCTAAATTCATTGAACGACGATAAGGCTTATAGGTAGGTCGTCTGCTACCCACCAAAATAAATAAATAAGGTAGACCAAAAAAGCTAAAGCATGCGAGCGCCACTTTTAGGGGGTAACAGAATATCTGCTTCATCATTATACAATTTAACCGCGGGAGAGCCACGCTTCGGCATGAATGGACCAGCTCCGGAGTGATCATACCACGGCCTCACAGAAAACTGGCGAGAAGCAGCGTCTGCGCTGTGTTTCATCGAGTGAGTGAGGGTACCGGAGGAGGCTTATTTGGGGGAAAGGGGTCTTAGGTTGGCAGCGCATTTGTCACAAGTGCGCTGCCAACAATGCATGTTTGCACAATTAGTTTGGAGGCTGCCCGTATTTTTTTGTTCTCGCCTTCAACCACAGTTAACCCATTCAATCCTCTATCTCTGTGACCTATGCAAATAAACACCGTTCCACACGGTGAGTAAACCACAGAGAACAGCCGCCATTGTGGGTGCGCACGCGCCGTGCAGCGAACACTCGCTAATTGTTACTTATTTAATTAGATGCGAGAGTGTACTCTATGAACGCAGGATGCAAAGTGACGAGGTAAATTTAAAGTGCTTGCGAGTAATTCGGATGCTGAATAGAGTAGAATAGACTTTTATTTGCAAGAAGAAGAAGATTTTTATTGGACAGTGGCTCTTCGTGGGTATCGCCTGCCCGAGGTGGAAGACTATTTTGTCGCCCTCTTTTCTTCCTCCCTTCAGGATGAAGCAGAGATTCTGGTACTCTGTAAAAAGAGCCGCCCGGTGCTTTGGTTTTTGTGGCTTACCTAAAATATCTTATTGTTGCCTTATTGTTGTTTTTTTATATGGTAGGTGGCAGACGAGACAGATCACCTGATGGTAAGCGACCAGTAGAGCCACAAGTGCGCTCCCAACCTTTAACCCCATTGGGCCTGCTCCAATCCAACTTACTTGACAAACACAGCCTAGGCGCTGCTTTACGCCAGTCTTTTGTGAGGCCATGGTATCACTCGAGCCAATTCATGCCGAAGCGTAGCTCTCCAATGGTTATTTTATAGTTAAAAGTTCTCTTATAAAAAAATTGTTACGTGTATTTATAGCTAATCTACAAAAAAATACCGACCTTTTTTACACCATAATTTGACTACATTCTCCGGGTGGTCTCACTTTTATTTTTATTAGTTTTTTGTCATTATTAGCGGTTTCACTGTGACCATTGATGACTGTTTTTTAGTTTTTGTTGAAGATTTAGTTTTTGTCACTAAATTCCTTATCTTTGGGCGAAATCTGTGGTAAACGTGAAGTTATGTGAGGAAAGTTTGTAAAACTGTCTTTAACTCGAGTTTGGAGATTGAAGAAAAACTCTTTGGTATGCTGATGTAGTTAAAAACACATTTTTGCATAGTAAGAATGGGGAATATTTCTATCTTAACAACTCATAGTAAAAAGTATTATCATTACATTTTTTTTTGTAAAACTAAACATACGTTAGATAGATTCATAACACAGCTCTCTGTAACAAAATACAGGTAAAGTATGATACAATAACAACAGACTGTAGGTAGAATAAGGCGGTCTTGTCGATGTTAAGGATTTCTTCGAGACACCTTCGGGTAGAGGAAAGTAACGAGAGTATCATCATATCAGTCATATAAACCCTATACTCTGGTTTTTAAATCATGTGGAGTAAACTGACAGATGCAAATGACAAGTTTCTATACATTTTGACATTTTGCATTTGTCAAATTGACTGACAATGTATAGGGATGACACATGGATATGTGTCAGTTTACTCCACATGATTATGAACCAGAGTATAGATACAACAATAACGCTAGAAGTGCCTTGTCATCCAAGGTAAAATATATACTTAAGTGACAATTATGGTTTAATTAACATCTCTGAGTGTGGCGGTTAGTACCAGGCCCATCGTCGCGTTTGGTTCAACCACCCACTGCCCCAGTCGTCAGTCATAGATCGTTTGATAGCTAACAAACCTCTAAATCTTCCACCTCGCTTCCGTGAGCACTTCACTAAATACCCTGGGCACTTTTGACGCGCCGTTGATTACCGGGCCCTTTGTGCCCGACGCGGTCGTGAGGGCTGCGTACGCGCACCTCCTTGCTAGGGCTGGTCATTTTAGATATCCTTCTTACTGCCGCACTCAAAGACGTCATTTTACCTTGATGCTCATTATCTTACTTATGGATAGTCTTTACATCTGTTAAGGGTCAATATTTTTCTTAAGTCACAATTATGGTTTAATTAATATCTCTGAGTGCGGCAGTAAGTCTGCTGGTCCCATCGTCGCGTTTGGTTCAACCACCCACTGCACCAAATCGTCGTCATTATTTTAATTATGGTATAATCTTTAAGTCTATTAAAATAAGGGTCAATATTTTTACTTAAGTGATAATAATTATGGTTTTAGTCACGTCGGCGGTAAGTCTTGAAATTAGTTGCCGAAATCCGTGTTAATTACAACAGGATTACAATGTGAATATCTTTAAGGCAAAAGTGAACAGGCATCTTCTAGCTAATCGATTATGTATGACGATTTGTAAGTGCTGTGTACAAGCCTATGCAAATAAAGAATATTTGACTTTGACTTTGAAACGCGTAAGATCCTAGACCGGTCCCCTCACAGTAGCGATAACTTGAATTCTACGATGGAGGCCTTTGCCCTGCATTGGGTCAGATTATTAAGTTTTGTGTCAGCCCTATCAGAGCTGATGCTCGATCACGATCGATCGTGATAGTTTTTGCCGCGTCGCGCGTTGCGTCACAAGCGTTATCCGATGCGATAAGTGCCTTTATCTATCCGCCGAAGCAATAAAGATACAGCATCTTTTAATGTGCACATAAAGATTTCAATTAAACATTTTACGTACCAGTATTAATGTATCAGAAACGTGCAGGTTATCTCATGACGTTTTTCATCACCGCCGAGCTAATGGTAGAAATATGCACATAGGTTTGAAAAAACTTTATGATAAAATAGGACTTCTTGATTTTTCAAATCTATGTGCATTTTTTTATACTAGATACGAGCAAACGGGTCACCTGCTGGCAAGTAATCACCGCTGCCCATGAACATCTGCGAGATCAGAGAGGTCGCTGATGCGTTGCCGGCCTTTTAAGAAGGAGTACCTACCTACGCTCTTCTCTTGAAGGTCCCTAATTCATAGCCGTTTCTATGATTAGCACAACTAAATATGTACAAAATATTAGATATTTTTTAAATATTTATCTAGTTATTACGTTTTCGAAGCAATAGAAGGAGATACAGACATGCATAATCTAAGCAGATATGCAGATAAGACAAACAAAAGTGTTATCGAATGTAGAAAAAAGCCACATTAGTATCTATTTAAATTTTTGGTGAAAGCAATGATCACAATATCAAGTGTTTCCTAAATTGACCCGACCAGGAATCGAACCGGCGCTTATTGCTACTGCGCCATTGAGATGGCCAAATGAAATTCACATTAGCATATTTGTCCAGCAGAAAAAGGCTTATCAAGATGACTCCAATTCTCCCAATGAAACAAAAATTCGTTGCCCAATTCGAATTGCATTCCGTTGCAAAATTTGCAATCGCATTGTGCAATCGACTTCGATTACGGTACGGGCATTGTTGTAATGCACGAAAGTGAAATCGGAAGACGTGCGTGCATGTAGTGCAGTTAATTCGGAAACGTTGAATGGCCACTAGAATCCATTATGTCATCATCATTTGCATGGACTGGCCGGATGGCGCATTTGGTAGTAACCCTGCCTAATAGTAAAAGACTCGATGGTCTTTGGTTTAAGTACCGAGCCGTAATCTTGGGGTTTTCGTTTTGATTCCCGAGTCGAGCAAAAGTTTCGAATTTTTCGAATATGGCTCGGGTTTGTGTTCACCAATCCGCATTAGGCAAGCGTGGTAATTAAGCCTTGTCCCATCATTTTAGCGATTTGATCTCTATGAAGGAGGCCTTTGCCCTGCAGCGGGACAGTATAAAGGCTGATACTTTACTGCCTAATACGCCTAAGGTCTTCGATCCCCACCTTAGACAAACATTGTGTGATAAACACTTGTGTTCTATAACCGAAGAGTTTTCCTCACGATACTTAACGTATTAATACAAAGATATCAAAGATAGAATTGGAAAACCAAAAGTGCGTGGTACGTTCATTCACCGACCTACCATTGTTATAGTCATGGTATCCCAAAATAAAAAATACTTCGAAATAAGCAGCTTCCCATATTTTCCCCTACCTTCAACTTAAAAATAGATAGGTACATAATTACTCACGAAATAGCTCATCTTTCTTTTAACCACCATCGAAAATCCCATACTTAATACGCTCACTTACCCCCAAATTCCAGTTAAGTTACAATCATCCAATTCCACTAAAACACCATGTTCTATGACCATTGCTGAGGAGACACATGGTAGACTGGGCACCGTGAGAACAGCTGTGATCACTGGAGCGAGTCATTGGGCGATTCTCGCCTAAGGCATGGTGCATCATAAGGCAGTAAAGAAACGGACTAGGCGCCAGGGTAGCTTCGTGTAGTGATCTTCCAATTCCACTAAAATACCATTTCTATGACCATTGTATCATTGCTGATGAGACACATGGAGGACTGGGCACCGTGAAAAAAGCTGTGCACAAAAAAAATATTTATAAGGACAAACAACACAAATCTTACCCTGAAATAAAACATAATGCACATTCAAGTAATATAAACTTAAAGCAAATTCACTTACAGGCTGCCACGGCTCAATTTTTTTCTTTTTATCCTGAATAGTGACACTTGAATTTTTACTTAGGTGGTTATAAATCGTGTAATAATAGTTCCCTATTAGTTTGAAAATGTTACCTCGACGTTGGCTCACTGCTACATATAGCACTATGTCTCCTATTACTTAAGGCGCCTTTCTTTTGTTTTTTGGTAGCCATTTATAATGCCGGCGCTGTAATAGATAGTGTACAATTTGTTTATTGAATAAATGGGGGAGAGACAGTGAATAATCTACGCATAAATACATGGCTGGTGGGGGAGGGGGATATTTAAATTGAAAAGACTTTGGCAAGGAATGATTTAGTAGGTTACTTTAATTTTTGTTTCTGTGGTTTAACCTAAAGGGTGTGTATTCTACCCTAACTTAGCCGTATGTATGACGTCATAGATAATTTAAACTTCAAAGTGTTTCACAGATACACCCTATAGGGTGCATCCTCTGAAGCTATTTACTAATCAGCAAATTGGTAAAGTTTCCAATGCACTGATTAGTAAAAATCTTTAAAGGTTCCGTGTTTTGCCATTTAGCTACGGAACCCTATAAATTGCTTCAGAAGATGCTCCTATATTAGTACTATTTAGTCAGCAGTTATACTTAAAAGAGTTTATAGTACCACTCAATCCTATAAGTATCCAGTACCATAAATCCCTCTTGTGTTACAAAAAGGTACAAGTAAATCTGTTAACGACTAGATTTTTCCATAAACACTTCAAACATGTTTTTTTATACTTAATGATTTTATAGCTTGATAGTTTATAGACGGCCATAAATCTCCACGTTTACATTACAAGCCCTAAAACGGGCGTACCAACCTTAAAACGTTACTCCATCATCTCGTGACTCCAAGTGTTTTTCCTCACTTTAATTAATCACTTAAAGAGAGATAAAATTATCTTATCATTAGCATACAAAGTATCTTATTTGTCGTTTCAGCCGTGAGCAGTGCGTGCGGGAGCCGGCAGACGTGATGGGTGACCGGGGTCTGTGCTGGGCGTTTGTGGCCTTCTTGGCCCTCCTGGGGCCTGTGATGGGGCAAGGAGCCGAGAAACGTGAGTGATGGTTTTGTTTACTATGAATAATTAAACATTGCTACTGTATTAATTTTAGTAGGTAGGTATCTTTATAAGGTGTTTTTATGACAAAAGTTCCATCTCATTATGTTCCATGAAATAGTTTAATTATTATATTCTACTTTATTTATTTATTTATTTACTTTGTAGATTTAGAAAAGAAAGAGGGCCATAGATAAATCAAAAAACAAATTTTACGTTATAAAATTTATTTATCAATTTTGCTCTAATTATTCACACATTAATTAGGTAATTAAGATTTTATTTTAGAAATTGTGTAGAAACATATGCCTGGTTATTCCAATAAAACTTTTACAAACAGCCTGTACTCGTAATTAATAACATTGAACTAATAGAAGCTTTTCATGATAATAGAATCATGCATTTACTTATCTAATCTATCTTTCTTACGGGGCTACTTACCAAGAGCTAAAAAGAATCGAAGCTTGTTTTTAGTTGTTTGTGATTGGTACTACCTTTCATTCGATTGTGTTTACGCACGTAGATAAAAATTGATCCCGCTTTTCTAAAGCCGTATCGCTTTCATTACTATAAAAAAATCGTCTTACTCGTCTCTCAGAAGTCTTGACAAAATCGTGACTGCCACAAAAAGACATTACGTTTTCTTACGTCTATTCTAGCTGTTTCCATGTCATAGTGATGTACGTACACCGTAGCCACTCATCAAAGTATACAAAAATGACAAATTCTTCAATCGAATCTCATCTTAATGTCAAACATATTAGGTTGAATATCAATTGAGGAAATTTAACAGGTTTTGGTAATTTGATGTGTGGCTGTCTGTACCTAAACTTCAATATCACTCGAGTTACATAAGAAAAAATATTGTCATCTTCACCTCAGATTTTTTTCTAGTTGCGTTTATATCTGGATGTTTTAAAGTCCCCAGGGTATCATTGCTTTGAAAGTGATCCAGGACTCGCTGAGACTAATGTAGGACTTCCATTACTATTAAATGCGTTACAAAGATCTTGGCAGTGACTTGTTGTTGCCAAATACCTACTTGAGTTACTAGGTTCATGTCTGGTCAAACTTGGAACAAAACAGAAAGACATGGCGCATTTTTATCATGTTAAATATGAGATGGCTAATATAGCGAAGCATCAACACGAAGGATTTTTTTGCATGCCAATAACGGCTGAATGTGAAGGCGAAATTTCAAACTTTAATATCACTGTATTACTCTTATTCTGCAGTATAAGTATTACTGATTGATTGATTGGATATTCCTCTGTGTTACGTCGCATCCAAACAAAGGCATTTAAGAAAGGGAGGGAAACTCCAACTCGGTCGTAACGTCTGTTTTGTTGGCCCTCAAAATCCGCCTTACTTAGCTCAGTCAGCGAAGCAAGTAAAATAACTTAAGTGACAAAATTCATCTCAATTCACATCACTATAATGTCATAACTGCCGATTGTAGCATTTGTAGCCTACTTCCTGACTGAGCAGCAATGTATGTATATTGTTCGCGTGTTCGTAATCGCTGATATTTTTCTCACGACGTATCTCCGTGGAAATGGAAAGTATATTATTGGTGTGGGAGAAAAAGCGCATTGTAATTTGATGGGTTTATTGAGTGGCAAGAATCGGGTTAGCTATGTTGGAGATTTTAATCGTGTAATACTAATTACTTAGACGATACAGAGAGTTCGGCGATCCATCATAATTAAATGCCTAGTTAATATGAATAATGATAGTAGATTCTACAGGGGACCGGAGTCTAATGATTTTTATCATGAAGATAACATCTATCTATCATGGTAGGTACAATAACAGCTCCTTAGTTCTTGCCAACAACGGACTGCCGCACATCGAATACTCATTTAAGGTTAATAGCTAGTATTTACATAAACAATATCTAATTTGGATACTCTCTTCCCCTCTTAATTTGATGGGACCCAATGTGACCTACCGAAGTGGGATCAGGCGATGGACCAACGGCTTAATGTGCTTTTCTAAGTCCTAAACCCAATTTTCAGACTACGCTGACACGTAGGCATCCAAGGTTTAAGATTGGAATAGTTTTTGTATAAATGGAGAAATAACGGTAAAAAAAAAAAACAAACCTATATACAAGATTTAGTTTGATATTTTTTTGTCATCAGTCAATTAAGGTTCGATCTACATTTGATACGTACTTGATTTTAAAGTATTAACTTTAACTAAAATATTATATACAATTAGATAATTCATGCAATTTTGAGCAACTTTTTTTTTGAAACCAATGACATTCCACCTACAATGGACATAGCACGCCATACAATAACCAAGCGCGAAGATGGCACATGCTCCAAATTTCACCTTACTATGCTTCAACTGATCTGTGTATACACTGCTGTTTACAAACCTGCATGTGTAAACATCTTGGCAGTTAAAGCAGTAATGTATAACTACGTCTCAATCGAAGCTGCATATGGTGATTTACGGAAAAGTTCAGAGCAAGGAATACACGGAGTCGCAACGCTTATTATTTATTTCATCTACTTATAGGTATCTCATCGGTTTGCGTGCACTCATTTGAATTTAATTATATTTTTATATGTATATACAGGGTGTATCTGTGAACATTTACATCCCTTTAGCCACGTGTTCTACCAATCATTCTGAACAACATTTGTTCTATGACTTTTGAAAATTCGCATAAAAATTTTTCATCTTTCCATACAAAGTCGGTCACGTGACTTGGTCATTTTGTATGGGGAGTCAGAAAATTATTCGAAGAATTTGGAAAAGTTGTTGAACAAATGTTGTTAGAACACGTGGTTAAAGGGATGTAAATGTTCACTGATACACCCTGTATAGGTAACTGATTCCATGATTTTATTTAAAGAAATGATCCGTAACTCGAACAAATTATAATAATCCAATTATTGTACCTAGATCGCAAGTTTTTTTTTACTTTTTTGCTCTTGCAATGTTTTATGTATTACATTTATATCGTATCAGTTTTCCCCGATTAAAATTAAATTTTGCATTGACATGGTAAGTTAGGTAATGTCATGCTAAATCCAATATGGTGAACGATTCCGGATGGCAGACTATACCCGAAACTGGAATTCAAGACCAAAAAATCTACTACAATGTTGCTACTGCAATTAAATTATTGTACCATAGTGTACCCCTTTTTTCTAAAAACACTCGCTGATATAATTTATTTATGGGTAAATTTGATTCTATAATTTAAATAAAATATATATTTAATTCTTTTCACGTAAATATAAGACCCTTTAGTAAAAACTTAACCATCCGTATTTTTAGTTTTCAAAGATGGTACTGCGCTTGTTATACTTCAGGTGTTAATAACATTTGGTATCTACCTACAACATTTTAACAATGTATGGAAACTTGACATTTTAGTCTGCTTAATGAGAAAAATAATGCCAAAAAGGTTGGCGAAACCTAAAAACGTCACTTAAAAATGACATAAGTGACTTTAACAGATTTGACGGTGACGTATCTGTCGTAGATTTTTTGGTCTTGAATTCCAGTTTAGAGTATAGTTACTTTGTGTGCATTTCCCATTATCAAATAAAAGGGTTTGTTATTGCGAGAATAAAATTACTTTTGTTGTGCGTAATAATTTTATTTTAATGATATCAATGGGAAAAACTGAAACCTGAAAACTTTCCATTACAACTAACTTGCACCACTTCTCTCTCATAATCTCATTGAAGTAGGTAGTGGAAAGCTAAAAAAAACAGTTATCGTAAATTAGTTAGTGACCTGCCATAATCTCGCTCGGGTGAAAAAAACTAACAAAAGATCGACTCCATAGTTATCATTGACACACGACTAATCAAAAGTATGCCTAGGCATAATTTTCAAGTTCCGTTCACAAGGCGCAGATGCGAAGTCCATTGTAGGTGGAATGTCATTGTTTGAAACCATTTTCATAAACGCATTATTTAATATAGCTATCGAACAAAGGTCTCCCGTGATGAACACAAACTAGCACGCTGTGACGTCACAGCGTGGCAGGGCCGTTGTATGGAGCGTTTTGACAAGGTTTATTTTATGTGATCTTTGAATGGTGATATCTCGGAGAATATTCATGCTAACAGAGTAATCTTTTGCCGATGTTTCTACTTTGGAGAGCTTCTTTGATTACTAATCAGAAAAAAAAATTGGAAACAGGCCTATTTCAGAACAGAAAAAGTCAGGTACAAATTTTTGCCGAGGATTGAACCCCAAGCGCAGCCATCGCTTTGAAGTGCGACCCACTACCCACTTCACCATTGAGGCAGTCAATAGGTACTGATACTATAAACCATCAATTTAGACATCATCATACACAATAGTATCGAACGAAACAACAGCATTCAGGCTGGTTGGTCGCCGCTCCACGCTTTTGTTTGTAAATTGTAATCGATTAGGCCGAGTCGAATCGATTCCGTAGCGATGATCGCTCGGATCGACTCCATCCGATTGTCGCGTCGGAGTAACGGTGGTGCGATTGTCCGCAAATGATCTCGAGAGGAATGCGAAATCGATTGCTGGAGACGAGCTGCTAGATTTAAGCAAGTATTAAAGTTTTTTATACAAAATGGCCATATCTGTCGAAGAACTGATAGCCGTTGGGGTAGAAAAGTTCTTGAGTGGAGACCGCAACTTGGAAAGCGTAGTGTATGACGGTCTCCGGCTAGATGGAGTGACCGGGTCAAAGTAGACGCCTGTGCAATGCCAGCGCTGGAACCTAACCCACCCTAGACAAACATGCTTGTGTTTGTTCAGTGTCTGGGTGTTGTATATTATGTATCTAAGTATTAGGTATATTTGTGATCCTCTGATGTCTGATATCCGTAACTCAAGTGCTTAAGCAACTTAGTACGAAGTCAGGTCAATGTATGAGATATTGTGTGAATTTATTATTACGATCACAAATGTTAGTTCAGAGTGAGAATCGACCCTCCCCCAGCTTTGTTGCAACTTTCTTCAGTCACAACTCGGCTCATTTTCCCATACCACATACCCATTCAACCGCGATTCTTAAAGCGTTGTAAATTTAATCTAACTTAAACATTTTAGGCTGTATCATTTTTATGATATTATTATACCTATGAGTATCTCCAAGATATAAAAGGGCCATATAGCTAGCACAAATACTGGTTTAAACTAATTTATGAATAATGGATTAAGTGTCGTTCGTAGCACAGATAATGTCCTTGTCCTAGCCCATGGTTATCGCAGTAAAAACAGTTTTTATATGAGCAATTATCAATGATAAAGAAAAATATTTGATCAGAAGTTATTGAGGTACTTTTGAAATAGTTTCTTAAGGTTTATATTCGGAATATTCTTTGAAATTTTATCGACAGCCTGTTTTAGCAGACAATAAATAGGTATAAGGCTTGGAATCATTAAGTTTAAATCTTGATAAGTTGGTTTTTAAGAGACGAAAGTTCAAAAAATGGCCGTAATAAATATTTTTTAAACACACACGTCACAACATTACAGACACAAACAGCCATAGTTTATTTATTTATTGGATACCGTTACAGAAGATATTTATATAATAATTAGTTAACAATACAGTACTTATATGTAGTCTCAGCATGCAAACTACTAGAAAAAAATGTCAACTTTTTTTACACTTGTTAAAAGTAAAGAAAGAGTAAAGAAATTTTTTGTCGCGTCAATGAAGTAGAAACAAATTACAACACCTACTTAAACATCCTCCAGCAGAGGAACGCCTTATGTTGCACAGCACAGGGGTTGCTTTCACGCCGGTTTTCTGTGAGGCAGTGGTATCACTCCGATCGAGCCTCCCATTCATGCCGAAGCGTGGCTCTCCCACAGTTAAATGTTGTAAAACGGATAAGGCTCTAACAAAACCGCACTAGACTAGTCCTAGTGTGGTGAGTTACGACTCAAGCGTATTTATGGTAATACAAAGCGGCGAAACATACTTAATCCTATACGGATGTGTACTTGTACGTAACGAGTATAGTTACCTCACGTTACGTTTACCAACGCATCCGCTACATTTCCTTTAAGGTCGATTTGGCTCTAATCCGAAGTGTGTCAAGACGAGCCTCACGTTATCGCCGTTTCGCTGCGCCTGCGCACGAATTGGTCGCAGACTAGCGTTTTTCTTTATCCATTCGTCCCTGTCATTTATCGTAGGAAAAGACAAATAAGTTTATTGATAAAAAATAACAAATAGCCCTATGTTTCTTAAGGAAAAATGTTTGTTATCAGGAACACATTATTTTTGACAATCACACTAATCAACCGATTTCAAACTAGGGCAACCCCTGTACTATGAATACCAGATGACGATAATTAACTGGGAGCATCAACCCAGAACACTCAGACCCTAAGAAAACTTAGAAAATGTAGTTTCCTAACTTGACTTAACCGGGAAGCGAACCCGGGACCTTTGGCTCTTTCGGGCGAACACCTTATCCACTGCGCCATCGAGGCCGTTGACAATGACCTGTTACAGTAAATAAAAGACAAAAACACAATGTATTAAAAGATACACGCAAGCGTGTAGAAATCGCTCGTCTGCATACGATCGCAACGAGGGCACCGGTTTGCCTTCGTGCGCTGAGAATCAACAGCAACCGTGAACAGGATAAGTTATCTAAATGGGTCGCTTTGACGGTTTATGCAATTTATACTGGCAAGCATATCTAAGTAACACAACATAACTCTTCATAAAGTAAGCCACCGTGAGATTTAACCCGTTTACTTGCGAATTATAACACATACCCAAACAAACACACAGACTACACACACGCACTTGGGTACACATAAACAAACACACTCTCTCTCACACAACACACACATTCCACACACGACACACACACACACACAACACACACACACACAACACACACACACAATACACACATTCACACCACACTGCAATTGTTTTTGTAATTGTTGTTGAGTTGAGGGTACCGGAGGCCCAATTGGGGGGAAAAGGGGTTAAAGGTTGTGCAGCTGAATTCGTGAACCCTTGGTATTATAAACCTAGCCCGCTTGCCGGCAGGAGGGTATACTTTGGCAGCGCGTTTGTGACTCCGCTGATGTTGCGAGTGTCTATGGGCGGCAATCGGTTACCATTCAGGTGATCCCTTCTGTCGTTCAAAAAAAATTGTCAAACAATCAATTTAATTCAAATCTTTCATCTCTTACAATCGCATCTGCCTATCCGCTCTAATAAGTCAACTTTCTTCATTTCTAATCATCTTGTTCCGACCGATAACGGTTGCTTGTTACCGAACGTGACCAATCATAATCGCTCGATACTGTTACGTGTTGGACGACCGATTCGTCCCGATACAACCGATTCGGCTATGGATTATAAGCAAATAGCTATGGGAATTTGGCATGACAATCACAAAGTAAAAAAATTATTTTAACCTCTGACATTTTTGTCCATACACTATGGTTCATAAAGGAGGCAAAGTGGCAAAGGCCTCAGGAGGCATCAAGTCATCCCTACTATCGGTGGGAGAGACACGCTTCGGCATGAGAGGACCGGCTCGACCGGAGTGATACTACGACCTCACAGAAGACCGGCGTATGGGCGGCGGCAATCGCTTATCACATAAAAGAAATACGATGATCCATACAAGTATGAAATCTATTAAATGTGTAAAGTACATACTGGATTAAATAGATTTACGTTAATTTATGAACCATGCAACAAATAAAAAAAAATCTAGATACTTTTAAAAGTGTGTACTCGAATTTTCATGTAATTTTCTTTGTTTCAATTCGTTTTTTGGCGTGCTTTTTTCATTATTTTTAAGGCAACCACGTCTCATCTGACCCGATTCCTTACTTGATTGATAAGTTACACAATAGAGAGTAAAGTAGAACACTTGGCTAGTGCGATGACTCCCACTTGAACTCGCCTAATAACACTTTGCCATAACGTTTCCCAAAGACATCCGCGCTTGACACAGTGGTAAAATAACCAGTAGTTCGTCTATGGCACTCTCAACGATCAACGCTGAAAATGAGATTTTATGTGATAGGTACCCTTCATTGCACTAAAAGCTAGGTTATGTTAGAGACAGAATTTAATGCTATTGTCATAATTAAATTTGTACCTTGGTGTAGAGAAAAAATACAGCGAATCTGCGAAACAAACCACAGGACCTGCTGCTTCACACCGGTTTTCTGTGAAACTGTGGTACCACTCCAATCAAGCCGTTCCATTCACGCCAATAGTGCCTCTCGGTTAAATAAGATTAAGTATGTTACAGACAATGCTAATACGAAGCACTGAGACACAGAATTAATTAAACATACAACAAACATGTAAAAATAATTGAGAAGAGAATATAAAGACTACCATAAACAAATAAATACATCTATACATATAATAAAAATGTAAAAAAGCTGTGTCTATACATTGAAGATATTTATCTCAAAATAACTTAGGACGACTAAAAAACAGTAACAGAACATGAATCAATGATTTTTAAAATTTTTGTCTGTCTGTTTGTCTGTTTGTCTGTTTGTTCGCGCTAATCTCGGAAACTACTGAACCAATTCGAATGAAACTTTTTTATTGTATAGCTGTAATATCAGGGCAACTTATAGGATATATTATATTTTGAAGACCAGGCTCCTTGATGTAGAACCACAACAGCCAGCTAAACTATAAGAGGTAGGTCAATGGCACCTTAACAAAAGTTGTTTAGATTAATGAGCATTTTATGATGCCATGAATAAAAATCCAAGATCATGGAACAACTGGTGTGGAACTCTAAGAGCCCAGCTACACTATAACAAATATGGGATGAAATGGAATGCAAAATTGTCAAATGTGATGAGCATTTTTGGATGAGATCCGATAAGGAAGGATATTTCGAACTTAAAGGGGGTTCCAAGTTTGGTGATGGGACTATGTCATTCCTTGGCTCAATCTACTATTTAAATAATCATCTTTAAGTCAAGAGTCATAAAGTTCACGCAAACGAAGTTGCGGGCGGCCACTAGTTCATAAATAAAAGCATAAACACATATTAGATGCTCAGGCCGTACTTACTGTCGCTGCTGTGTATCTCAGCAAAATAAAACTCACTCAGCTCAAGCCATGGCTTGAGGTAGACGTACCTTTAAGTCATCTACCTACTAACTATCCCTGTACTGTAACACTAACTTCAATTCGAACTCATTGTTCCACAAGATTGCTAACTCATCTCAACTTATTCCGAACAAACAACTTTGAATCAAATGCTATTGTACTGAGAATTCAAATTGAAATTGAACTATCATTCTACAATCTTGGATCGACAACCGAATTTGTCTTACAAAATTGATCTTAGAGATTCTATTGGATAAATTGTATGGATGGATTCGTAAAATGATTTTTTGATTATGTTATTCATAGTTTCAGAGGTTACTCCAGTGGGGTTGTCCATTGTTATATCTTATTTCAATTTCCAAGCTTGATACAGATAAATCACGCGATTCACTTATTGCATGTCATAGAATTTATTTTACTTTGATTGAACTTGACATACAAAATAAAATATATACATTATATTTTACGCTTACTTGGTCTAGTCTGGGTCGATCAAAGAGTTTTGACTTTTTCGAACATAGCTCGGGTTTGTGATCTAACCAAACAAACTTAAACATAGTAAGTATATGTTGTGTTTTGCTTTCTTGTAACTGTAATTTTTTGCTTTCTTAAATAGGTTGGCGGCGCTAGTTTCATTCGTATAGCCCCATAAAAGGATGTAAATGTTCAGTGTTACAACCTGTATAATATTTTAACATAATCACCGCCATTGTATATCTTGTACTTCGATAAGTATGTTTGCCGGTAAATATGTACATTCAACTCAGGCGCAATCATTGCCGTCGCCTCTGTTTGACGATTATAGCTCGTGCGTTAGTTCAGTATGGTATATTTAGTACACGAAGGTTGTGGTACAAGGTTGGCCCAAATTGAAGTACTTAGTATAAAGGTGGGAATGTTGTGAAATTGTTTTTAACGTATGACATGGAATGGGCTGTGTTGTTTTGTAATGACTTAGTTTTAAGTGACATAGAAAAGTTACATAAACGATGGTAGCTCAGTGGATAGGACTACGCGTCTTATTTACAGGGTCGTAAATTCGAATTTGAGTAAACACTAAAATAGAATGTACTGTAAAACGTCATTACCATGGCAGTCCTAAAAGCCATATAGGACCTCCGATCGATATCAAAAAAGAAAAGTAAAAAAAAGCCTCACAAATATAATATCTACTTAAATACATATAAAACACTCAGACCCTGAACAAACATAAGTGTTCATCACATGAATTCAATGTTTATTCAGGGTGGGGATCGAACCCACGACCTTTGGCGCATGAGGCAGAGTCACTACCAAATGCGCCATCCATCCAGTCAACCACTACGGAATCACTCCGGTCGAGCGGCCCATTCATGCCGAAGCGTGGCTGTCCCTCGGTCCCTTTTAGGATACCCACTCTGTATTACCTTACATAATAAAGGAAAATTACGATTCACTCATTGTATTAAAACAACTGCCTACCTTGTATTAATTAAATAGGTACAAAAGTGATAAATTATACAGTTGCTTTATCAACAGCTGTTACTGAATTGTATGCATTATAAAATGATTGTGTGTAATGATTATAATCTATTTAATCCAAGTGAATACATTACTTAAGTCCATCATAGCAACAGGTTAAAACGATCATTTCTATTATGGTTGTACCTATACTCTGATTCATAATCATGTAAAGTAAACTGACAGATGAAATTGACAAGTTTCTTTGCATTTTGACATTTTGCATGTGTCAAATGTGATAATGTATGGGAATGACACATTGACATCTGTCTGTCAATTTACTTTACATGATTATGAATCAGAGTATACAGTGGTTGCACTAAAAAAAATCAATTTTAAATCAGTTCGGTAATCAGTTAAATATCTACTACCTACTAGCTTTTCTATTCACTATGTCTAAGCTTGGCAGCACACTTGTGACTCTAGTGGTATTGCAGGTGTCTAAAGGCGATCAGGTGATCCATGCTCGTCTGCCACCTACTTAACTTTCTTTGTGTAAACAAACTTCCGAAAATAGAATTCGGTAACGAAAAAACTGTCTTCTCTTTTCCCTAAACATTACAATGTCATTGACTCTAGAACTCATAATCACTGCAAATGTGAAATCAAGTTTAAGGAGAAATTTTGCAAATATTTGCAGGCGACAGTATCTTTATTTGACATTTTGATTTGATATCATAATAATGACGTAACAATCTCAAACCAACATTTTCTTGTAATGGAATGTTCCGTATTATCTGTTGTGATGTTTATAAGAAACTAGCTAACTATACTTACTCTGATTCATAATCATGTAAAGTAAACTGACAGATGTCAATGTGTCATCCCCATACATTATCACTCAATTTGACACATGCAAATTGTCAAAACGCATAGAAACTTTTCATGGACATCTGTCAGTTTACTTTACATGATTATGAATCAGAGTATAGGCTGGCGTATCGGCCTCCAATAAAGTCATTTACCACTAAACATTTACTACTTTGTATTTTGGCACTTTGGCGAAAAAGAAAGGAGGCCTATACTCAGCACTGGGTACTTCCGAGCTGATGATGATTAATCACTTAAAGTCTTACTTTTCACAGTCGTGAAAAGTATACTTCATAGTCTAAGCTAAATGACTGTACTAAAATATGAGACAAAAGATAAAGTTTCTGCAAAAAACGAATGACGTCTTTGAGAGAAAAAACTTTGGCAAAACAGCATACAGTCATTTTCTAGTAATTACCTACGCCATTTGCAATTATTTAGAATGCCTCCAAAAAGATGCGATTTTGACACTAAGAAATGCACGTATTCACTTTTGAAAATTGTTCTCCTTTAAAATTTATTAGTTAGGAATCTCAAAAATGACTCTTCCATGCAAATTCAGGCTTCATTTTAAGACCTAAGTTATTGTTTCAAGAATCACCCATTTATGCTAATTTTGTTTTGGTTATTGTTCTGCCTCGTCCTTGCGTGAATATGCAGGTATTTGTAAAAACGCAGATAAAACATACAGTCGCCTGCACGAAAATATAAACACCTCGAATCTTATGTCAGGACTATAAGGTTCATATTTGAATGAGTTTGTATACTTATTAGTGCACGTGAGTGTACATACAGGGGGAATCTAAATTTATCTTCTTTTACACTTATAAAACTTTTGTCAACTTAAATGCTTAGGTGTGTTTTTGGGGACCACTAATAATGAGTAATCACTGCCGTCCATGAATCTTTAAAATAAATCAAAGAGGTCGCTGATTCGTTGTTGGCCTTTGAAAAAAGAGTACTCGCCTATGTTATTTATTTATTTTTAAAATTCACATAACACTGCAACTGACTCCATAGTAAGTAGTTTTAGCATTTATGTTACATATGTCAGACCACAGGGGAATCGCAAATATAATACTTAAATACATTACACCCAACTTGAACAGTATTGTGTTTATCACACAAATGCTGGTTATCGAACCTACGATCTTTGGCGTATTAGGTAAGGAAGATCACTACCAAATGCGCCATTGGACAGTCATCTCTTAAAGATTAATAATCGTAGTCGTCGAGAAATACAGCATCCAAACTGTTCCACAAAAATAAATAAGTTGTTTATGTAGATAATAAAATATTTATATATTTTTTTAATGTTATAAATAATTTAAACACGTGTGATAATAGTTCTCAATAACAAAAATATTGTTTTCCGAAAGAATGCGGTAGTAGAACTATATGCCCAAATATGTCAATACATAATAATGCTTCATTACATCATATGATTTGCATATGATTAGCATATTATTGTGTGTCGCTATAGGCATAGTAGATTATACCTACGTTAAAATATTTACTGTGCTATAGGTGGCATAATAAAGCTGGTATATATTGTGTGTATGTGTGTAGATATAGTGATACGCTATTATAAAAAAGTGTGATCCGTCCTCACTTCTTGTCGTGACTAAGCATAGATACCAATAGATGGCGCTGGAAGTCGCTTACATTGCGCTAGTGTTTCGCCTTTTTGGTTTACCTAAAAGCCCTGACGTTAAATGTGCGGTTAACTTTTAACAATCGGGTAATTTCGGAGACAAAATTAGAAAACCCTATCTTATTTAATCATGTTTCATACAAAAATTTCAATATTTTAAACCCCCTTCCTCGAAAGAAGCGTTCAGTACCCGCATACTTATATATTTCACTCTTAGATTTCACCGCTGACCGCTACCTTTAATCTTACGTCCAAATTCGGTAAGATCGACTATGTGCCCGCAATTTGCTGTAGTACGACCTTAAAATTATGGAAAGAAGCCTGGCGATGATAATTAACATCCAACTATCCCCTATTCCAGGTCGAACTGGAAACGTCTGCAGAGCAGACATGGAGTGCCCAGACAACGCCTTCTGTAGGAGTAGCAGTTACTGTGTGTGCAAGGAAGGGTTCGTCTTCTCTGCTGTCAACAGCACGCATAAGGGATGTTTGAAAGGTAAGCGATATACGATCTTATTGCATGAGCAATAAAGACTCATTTACTGCCCCGATAACGCCTTCAACTGCAGCTGTAGCTATTACATCTGCAAGAAAAGTTTCCTCTTCTCTTTAGTCAACAGCACGCATCAGGGCTGCTTGAAAGGTAAGCGATATAAGATCTTATTGCATGAGCAATAAGGACTCACTGACTGCCCCAATAACGTCTTCAGCCGCAGTTGTAGCTATTACGTCAGCAAGGAAAAGGTTTCGTCTTCTCCGCTGTCAACAGCATGAATTAGGTCTGCTTGAAAGACAAGCGGTTTCAGACTTTAACTCACTAGCAATAAGGACACATGGAGTGCCCAGACAACGCCTTCTGCCGGAGCAGCAGCTACTGCGTGTGCAAGGAAGGGTTCGTCTTCTCTGGTGTCATCAGTATGAATGAGGGCTGCTTAAAAGATAAGCGATATAAGATCTTATTGCGTGAGCAATAAGGACTCATTGACTGCCCCGATAAATAAATAAATAAATTCCTAAATTGAGACAACATCACATACATTGTCTGGTCCCAAACTAAGGTTTTCCCTTGTACTATGGAAACCAGAAACAACGAAAGGAACCACAAACACCTAGACCCAAGACAAATATCTGTTTCATCAACAAACATTTGTCCTGGTGCGGGAATCGAACCCGCGACCCTTGCGTCTCAACCGGAGCTCAAACCACTACGCCAAACGGGTCGTCTAAGATAGATAGATAGATAATATGTTTATTCATACTATATCCATTGATTTCTGTTTATCGCCATGTGTAGCCAATCTTGAGCGAACTGGTTGAGATCGTCACTCCATTGTTATTTAGGTCTGCCCCGTAACAAACCACGCATGACGATAATGTTACATATAAATTAAAAAATGTACCATTCGAGTACTAAAGAAGATGAACAATTGCCAACATTACCAAACTAGAAATCTAAAAGTCACAGGTCATTGTGGTTTCATGGTGAAATCGTGGACCGATTCTGCTCACCAGTGCGGTCAAAAATTGCAATCATATTTCATAACTTTAAAGTTAAACTGTAGAGGACTTAAGAGGAAATAAAGTAGTACAGTCAACATCAAAAGTAGATGATCAAAATCAAAAACTCACTATTGAGCGTAGTTCGCGTCAGAAGAGTTTTTGATTTTGATCATCAACTTTTGCTGTTGACTGTACGAATACGAAACAATTACCTTATCTCGTTATTCCCAGTTGCATCCTAAGCCGATGCTTTGTAGCAGGCTCTATCGTGGTCTAAGCGTACCCTGGGGGTATGCTTAGATCCATACATTACCTAAGTGCCTCCGGAGTTGACATTGATGATCTTTTAAATTACCGATTACTTACTGGTAATTATAAAATACAGTAACTTAGGCATCTTCTATTTAAAATGTAAAATTTTTAGATCCTGATGTCAATTTCACAGGTATATGGATGACGGCAATGAAATATTTGTGAAATTAACCCAAATGTAAATGTAGGTAGTATATTACATTATTTTCGACCTCGACAGCATCTTCGAAGTTCAGAATATCAATAGTTAACTAATGCCGGCGCTGTTGGGATCAATTTTGCAAACGGGTTCAGTATGGCATTGTGTATCTAGAATTCTAGATTATAAGTACCTAGGTATATCGATGGTTTTCCATCAAAATAGACAAGCAATTACCAAATCAGACAAAAATGCTCAAAAACAACTCTCGTAGCTCTACAAAAACTTGCGCAAAAAGCTGAATACTAATGTAAAACGTCTCAAGGTCACCTCTTAGGAATATCCTGAACATAATTTACATAGGTACATACACTTACACGTTTGATTTGTCTATTCAACATGTTATCTGACTGAAATAGCAAAAGAAAATCAGCTGTTTTATACAAATCTAATATCTGTGATACAAATCAATCAGCTGCGGTCTGAGGGAATTTGGACGAAGAGGCGATTGTTTTATACACTGTAATTAACTTTCGTTTTTATCCCGAAGCCCTCATACTGGTGACACATCATCTAAATAAGCAAAATAAAAATCAGCTGTCCCATATTTTAATCAGCAATCCACGCTCGTCCACTGCTGGGCATAGGTCTCCCCCAATGCACGCCACCGCTCCCGATTTTCGGCCATTCTTATCCAGCTCACCATTCCAGCCAGCCTTCGAATGTCGTCATCCCATCTTGTAGCAGGCCGTCCAACAGTACATTTACAGCGTCGCGGTCTTCACTCAAGGACTTTATGGCTCCAACGGTTGTCAGTTCTGCGGCTAATGTGACCAGCTCACTGCCACTTCAGTTTGCTAATTCGGTGGGCTATGTCGGTGACTCTGGTTGTCTGTCGGATTACATCATTTCTGATGCCGTCCTTCAAAGATACTCCGAGCATAGCTCTTTCTATAGCTCTTTGAGCGACTTTGTTGTTTGTTATCGTTCCATACTTTGCATGATGAATATTCTTTTGTTGAATGAAAGAGCAGATTTTTAATTTGCTTATTTTGGTGATCTAACAAGCTTTATTCGTGTTACCTATTGTGAGGGCTTCGGGGTTAAATGTATCCAATTTAATGGTGTATAGAAAAGGCCAACTTTATTATTTCCGAAGAAGGTTTGAAGACTACTAAAGTAATATCATCAGTGTCATCGTCAGTGGAGTGTCATCTCTATAAGAGTGAACCTCTCAGTTTGCATGGGTTTTTACTGCGAAAATGTCAAGTCATTAAAAATGCGTTAAGTTAATATTTGTCTGGCCTCCATGGCCGTGGAATCGCTCGCAGCTATATTTTCGAACGAGTTATTTGTGTAACCCACATCGTAACTAACGCCTTGTTGGTCTATTGTTTCTGGGTTTGATTCCACGGGCGAGCAAAAAGTATGTTCCGAATTTTTCGAACATAGCCCGGGTTGGTGTACACCTATGCACATTAGGCCAGCGTGGTGATTATGCCTAATCCCATCATAGTAGCGGTGACTTAATTTTTATGATGGAGGCCTTTGCCCTGTAGTAGAACAGTCTATTAGCTGATACTACTACTTCTATTGTATATTTTAATAGGCTACATATTACAAAATATACCTACACGGATTAGATTGCAGGGTCGAAAAAAAGACGGTTAAAATGTTTCGAACATGCATAGCTCAGATTTGTGATCCCCAATTAGCTCCTTAATGATTTAGTTTAATAATGATAAATCACAGTAGCAATGACCTGATGTTTATTGAGATCTATGATATCTGTGCCCTGCAGTATTGAGTTAACCTACAAATATGAAAGTTTTAATAGTTTTTAATAGGTAGTTACCCTGCCTCACACTGGTTCGATCCTCACCCTGGACAAACATTCGTGTGATGAACACTTGTGTTTGTTCAGTGTCTAGGTGTTATATATGTATTTTAGTTTTATATTCGTGTTTCTCTGTTGTCTGATATCTGTAACACAAGTGCTTAAGCTACTTACTACGGAGTCAGGTCAATGTATGAGATGTTGTGTGAATTTATTATTAATTTAGTTTGTCCAAGTTGTCGTTGGTTCTTTTTAGCCTTAGTAACTAGGTGACTGAAGGCATATGTTGATAAACAGTACATATTATCATAAAACAAATAATTTGTAAACGAGTGTAACGAGTATTTAATCAGCTAAAAAGTACGTTACACTAAAAACCTTCACACTTGTAAACAGAAGTGATAAGAATCTTTTGACGTTAATATCAGTCTGTTTCGGCAACTTATCATTAAAGCTTGTAATAAACAGAGATAAAATCTTAAGAGAGAATAGCTAGTGATGTGACCTGAGTTGACTTACTTTAAAACAATTTGAGTGACAAATATTTATCGACTCAAGTTTCGACTCGAGAATTCGACTTTTCAAGCCCCCGGAAGCCTCACTCGTGGGAAAGTCACCTCAATAAGAGACTTTGGGCTACTTTCCTATTCTTAAATTTCTGATTAAGCCACATGAACATCCATGTGTGACTCGAATGACCCGTGCAATCTCGAGTGTGCTAATGACTCGAGATTTCTACGCAATGTTTATCCCCTTTAGTAATCTAATTGCCAGGATTTTCTATTTATTTAGCACTTTGTATCATGGAGTCAGGACTGTGTGAGATCAAGTCCGTTATTATTATTAATGCTAGTCAAGCTAAATAAATTGTCGAACCATCTTAATCCTAAGACATAGAAACCAGACTAAATGGTTCATGGTTACATTTACCTCAATTCCTAGTTATGACAAACTGTCTTAGACGTGCAGTTTCCCTTTCAGTTAAATAGTACATTCATATAAAATCCTATACCTACATTGATCTAAATCTGCACGTTTTGTCCATATTAGACAGAGAACCTTTAAATACAAATATCACTCAGAACAAACACAAATGACTCGAGTGAAAGTCGTAAGTCGCATCACTACAAGCTATTGCGACATGTGGAGCGTGACGCGATGAGGCATGTTCGTGAGAATCACTCAAATACTGCGAGCGACGCCGGGCGGAAAACTGATACTTATTAACTTGTCCAGTGAGAGTTAAATATTGGTTGTATTCGTGTAGAAAATATGCAGAATAATTCGATGACTGATCCATCTATCCACCAGGTCCGCTCTCAGAATATTTTGTCTTTGTTTTCTTTTTTATAAAAGTAAAATTTTATATACAAGGTTTAAAGATAATCTGAAATGGCGAAAACCCTAAAACACTTGTACGAAATGGAGTAAGGGCGGGTCACTAATGTTATGATATACTTTATGCCTCATATCACAATGTGTAGGTATATTAGTGCAAAAAGAAACTTGAAACTAAGTAGGTATAGGTTATTTAAAAGCTATGTACAAAAAAGTTGCCCTTATCGCTATAAGTTATTATCTTAGATTACGTTTGGGAAAAGGCCATCTTGACATTTCAATAATGCTTACGTAGTGTTCCTCTTGCTTATAGTGCAATGAATCACCTAACAATTGCTGATATCAATCTTTATTTTTAATTTCAGAGGCCAAGCACGGCGAGAGCTGCTTCCAGCCGATCCAGTGCCACTCGACCCTGGGCATCCACTCAGAGTGCGCCGATGGCGTTTGCTCGTGTGTCGCCACTGCTCATCTCGAAGGCGACCGGTGTTACGAGACTGCTGGTGAGTACGATAAAATCGCTACCTAGACTTAAGTATTTACTGTCTCCGCGGCTCCCGAATAGAGTTCTTGTCAAAACAATGATTTCAATGTGGGAGAGCCATGCTTCGGCATGAATGGGCCGGCTCGACCGGAGTGATACCACTGCCTCACAGAAAACCGGCGTGAAGCAGCTCCTGTGCTGTGTTTCGCCGAGTGAGTGAGGGTACCGAAGGCCCATCGGGAGGAAAAGGGATAAAAGGTTAGCAGCGCACTTGTTGCATGTGTTCATGGGCGGCAATTGCTTACCATCAGGTGATCCGCCTGCTCGTCTGCTACCTATCACATAAAAAAAACAAGAGATCGTCACTTAGGTCGATTCTGCACCATTATTTGCCAGTTTTGACCTCACTCAGGAGCTCACTTAGAAGTCGGTCTGGGTATGTTTGCTTCACGCCACGATCTTCTTCCAAACTGCATTGATCAACAAGACCAAGCCAGCGAAGACGGTGGGCTTTTGACCCACCAAATTGGATTCGTTCACAATAGTCTCTACTTACTACTCACGGCTGGATTAATCCACCGGTTCAAAGTCGCTCAAAGAGCTATGGAAAGGACTATGCTCGGAGTACCTTTGAAGGACTGCATCAGAAATGATGCAATCCGACAGAGAACCAGAGTCACCGACATAGCCCACCGAATTAGCAAACTGAAGTGGCAGTGGGCTGGTCACATTAGCTGCAGAACTGACAACCGTTGGAGCCTTAAAGTCCTTGAGTGGAGACCGCGACTCGGTAAACGTAGTGTTGGACGCCCTGCTACAAGATGGGATGACGACATTCGAAGGCTGGCTGGAGTGAGCTGGATGAGGGTGGCCGAAAATCGGGAGCGGTGGCGTGCATTGAAGGAGACCTATGTCCAGCAGTGGACGAGCGTGGGTTGCTGATGATGAGTCTCTACTTCAGCTTTGTGGTAATGAGTCACCGTTGTCTGCTTTTGAATAAAGAGACGCTTTTTATAGGACAGCCTAGCCGACGGATCGTCTGATGGTTAGCGACTACCACCACCCGTAGACACCCTCAACACCAGTTAAACGCTTTTAATTTTTTTCTCCAAATTGCATAATGTTTTACTAAATTATATTCTTCTTTGATTACAGTAATTGGAGAGCGGTGCGTGGTAAACCAGAACTGCTTCTTGGGAGAGACCGAACCACCAAGACAAGCGTTCTGCGTCCGAGGGTACTGCACGTGCCAGCTGCAGTACAGCCCGAGAGACAATGGAACTAGGTCGGTACACCTTCCTGCTTGAAACTTAAGCATTTTACGTGATCAATGCAGTTGTATCACCTGACGGTAAGCAATTGCCACTACTCATAGAAGCTGGAAAGACCATCGATTGTCAATTAAATAACAAAGATTCGTCTTCAAGACCTAGAGCCTTGACAACCGCCCATAATATTTTTTTTTGTTATTTCTCCAGATGTGTTCGTGACGCGACCCTGGGTGAAGAGTGCGAAGACCAGCTCCAGTGTGCTGGCCCAGGGTTGGAGTGCCGGGGTACCTGCAGGTGCAGGAACCACTGGGTGGTGCACAATGACACCAATGCTTGCGTAGAATGTAAGTAGCATTGAAATCCTGCTTCTCTTCAGTTTTTTTCTCATCCATCATCCTAGTTTGTTCAGTTACCAACTCGTTCATAATTTTTGTTCTCCCGAAGCCTTGACGTTTAGCTGACCCACCTTCACAGAAATTGTCTTCTTCTCCCAACTTTACTATTTATCTTCCTCATCATGATGCCAAGACGAGGTCGAAAGACGAAGAGGTCGTTCACCACAAGGACACTTTGTTGGTCAGACCAAATAAGGAGAAGTGACCGGACTTACCTTGCCCACTGCCTTAAGATCATCCGAAGATAGGAGAAAAAGGCAAGACCTTGTCACCACGTCGGTAAAGGCATTTCAGACCTTCATCAATGAAAAACACGATCAAGAAGACATTACGTTGCATTCTCTTTGCTTTCTTCTACGGCTATGCTCATTGGACGTCAATATAACAGAAACTCATTTTAACAACCTTAATTTTCCAGCAAGGAAAGCCCTTGAAGAACCTTGCGAGTATGACGTCCAGTGCGACGCGCTGGCTGGCGTCCCTGAGATGCGGTCACCGGGCGCAGCCCTGTGTCTCGGCGGGGCGTGCGCGTGCGCATACAACGCGCGGGCCGTTGGCAACCCTCCGCGATGCTGGCACAGGAGGAGGCCGGGGCAGGAGTGCAGGAGAGATGAGGTAAGGAAGGATAAGTTTAAGCAGCAGCACACTTGTGATTCCATTAGTATTACGGATGTCCATGGTTTTCGTGATGCTTAAGTACGTCTGCCACTTTATCACATAAAAAGTAAGTAGGTACCATATCGAGAGAAACTTACTGTTGGTAAAATTTCAAAGCATCATTTTTTTAAGATTTATTGAATTTTATAAAAACATTAATCAATCTTAAAAGTTCCTAAGCTAAATCATAATGGTTAAAAACTATACAAAAACTGCTTTCTGTT
Source organism: Cnaphalocrocis medinalis (assembly GCA_014851415.1). NCBI lineage: Eukaryota > Metazoa > Arthropoda > Insecta > Lepidoptera > Crambidae > Cnaphalocrocis > Cnaphalocrocis medinalis. The sequence goes on along the minus strand of CM026276.1, from coordinate 16,499,648 downwards.
TGGTCCTAATTACTTAAAATATTCTACAATAACTAAAGCTTAACCTACATAAATATTTACAGTTACTGCATTTTAATATTAAACAATTACTCAGCTCCCTTTAGTAAGCAAACTTAACCTATTCACCTTTGAAATGTCCAATTAAACCCAATATATTTTGCATTCAGGAATGCGTCTCAGAAGAGGATGAGCCAGGATACTGTCTCTCCGGCCGTTGCACATGCAAAACCTGCAGTCCTGACGCCAAGGACTTCGGAGGCGCGAGTGCGCTCAAGGTCACTCTCCCGCCATTACTCGTCGCCGCCATCTTGTCGATAGCCGCCATTTTGTGACACTGACGCCTGGTGAAAGAGCGTAGGTTAATTTACAAAGATCAGAGAGAGTACAAGGGCCTAGCACTCTATTGGTGTGGAGTGATGTATTTTATAGGTGGAGTCAAAATTATCGACTCTGATGATATTGAGGATAGAACCATATTATTATGAAAGTTTTTAGGTTTTCATACAGCGATACTTGTGAACTGGAAAAATATGATCAGTAAAAAAATACTAGTTGTAATAATATGAGAGATAAATAGAACGAGAAATAATAGATCGGGTTATTCGTACTCCTCCACGCAGTTAATCAATAAGATATACTGTGTAAGCTAATCAATTCTAAAAAAGATATTTTGAATGATATTTACAATGAAGTACCTATAGATGTAGGAAAAAGACCAGTCTAAGTGATTTGCCTCGTTTTTGGTAAGTAATTTTTTCATCGAATAAGTAATTAATTTAATAAAATTGTCAATACCATTATTATGCGTTGCATAAGTTGTTGTCATATATTTTTAAAGAGTATTTAAATCTTCTCAAATCATGTTTCTATTTTTATCTAGTTAACGAAGAGATCGAATCTTACAAAAAAGTTTTATCTACTGATACTTACTTATTGTTCATAAAATCTTCGGATGCAAAAATTATAGCGACCAAACTTTCTACAATAGAATAAATGCTATTATTGCACTTTAGAGTTAGGTTGTTATTTTTGTTAGTAGTTTTCAAAGTTTATTCTAAGTTGTAAATAAAATGTTATGTTGTTTAATTGTAAATTTTACATAGGTGTAGATATTTTATCAGATTTCTTCCACGGTATAGACCAGTATTTTGAGTGCAATTTAATTCCGTCTGAATGTAAGGACAGCAGTGTATGGGTAGTATTTATGCCAAAGAAGTGTACACAAACTATTGAAATATTGTGTAAATAAAGAATATTTATTTTGGTCGAATGAGTTCGTTTTATTTAGACACAAAACTAAAACTAGCAAAACCTTAAGCAAAACACATCAAACACATCACAACAACAAGCACACACACAGTTATTTATGGTAACTTGTGATGTTTGAAATTTTAAACTGTTTAGAAGTATTTGGTCATTTTGTCTCCTCTAATATATTTGACGATGTCTCTCCGTATCAAGTTAATAAGGCTAACGCGTAGGAAAAATTTGCTAGATGGCCGAAAATATACTAGTCGATTAAGGTCCTACTTCAACGTCATTGATTGTTAAGTGACATTTTGATATCTCACATCAAATATAAACCGTAAGTGTAGATGGACCTCAGTTCTACATTACGTCATCTAGCGGATTTCTCACTCGCGATGGCACCCATTATTCACTCCAAGCCGGCGGTTTGAGGTCATTATTTGAAAGCACACTCCTTGCGAGATGTAATAGCACACATTGCCATCTACCGGAACAAACCCGAACCAGCTGCTTGATTGCTTTAATAGGCCTACCTACTGTACCAGCAGCAGACGCGAAGCCTAAGGCTTCCTCACACAAGACATCTCAGTCTTCGACGAGCTGGTGGTGGTGAGCGAGGCGTGTAAGGCGCGGCGCACGCTGGGCGAGGCGGCGGCGTACACCAGCGGGTTGAGTGCCGAGTTGGTGTAGCCCAGCCACGTGCACCACTGCCAGGTTGCGTCCCTCACGCATTCGCAGAGGGAGTCTAGAAAATAGGCTGATGGTTAAGTTCAAAAACTGAGCAGGGGAAGATAAAGTTTAGGGGGAAAACTCGCCCGGAAAAAACTTCCCGAGAATCTATACTATTTATAAAGAGATAACTTCTATAGACAACGACAAGGCTTATAGGTAAACCGAAAACACGAAACGCTTGCGCGATGTAATTGGACACAGCGCCATCTATTGGTTCATTTCTTAATTACGTTCCCGAAGCGAAGTGAGGGCGGGCCACTATATTCCATATACACACTTTAAAAGAATACGCTTAGGAATTAACTGCATCTTGATAATTTTTAAAGAGGTGACTTCAAAATTATGTAAGTAACCTGAAAAGATAAAACACTCCCGCGATGCAATCGACCTAGCGCCATCTATTGGCAAAGATAAAAGCTAATAGAAAACCAAAGCTAAGTCCAATCATTGTGAACAACAACTTGTTTTACGAGTTTTGGAAATTCGTGGACAAATTTTTCGACACCCCATACAAAATGACCATATCACAAGACTGAGTTTGTATGAAAAGTATTATTTTTTTTGTGCGAATTTCCAAAAGTCATTGAACAAAATAAATGTTATTCAGAATAGTTAGAAAAAGACGCAGACGTGGTTAAAGAGGTAGTTAATTATTCACATCACAATGTTATAATAAGCACGCGTTGATGTCTTTTCCTTCACAGAACGTCATTACTATTGACCGCATTTCTGCGATCAAATTAATGTAATCAAATCATTATTCAAAAACAAATACTCACCAATAGGAAGCATCACAAAGAATGGCGTCCAACACAATAGAAACAAAGACATCAGCATCACGATGGTGCGCGTGGCGCGTCTCTGCCTGGAAACGATGGCATTTCTAGAAATAACAATGGATACAGAAAGTATGAATGATATTACAACCTTCTATAACTAGTTAGTAAAATATTATTTCTTATGACCATTCCCGGGTCGAATTTCTCGAACATAGCTCGGGTTCTAGATCACAATCCGTATTAGGCAACAGTCATCATCAGCCTGTTGCAGTCCACTGCTGGACATTATGCCTCTCCAAATGCTTGCCACTTTGATCGATCTTCGGCTACTCGAATCCAACTCCAGCCAGCCCTCTTGCGCAGATCATCACTCCATCAATTTAGGCAAGAGTATTTAAGCGTAATCCCATCATAGTAGCAAAGACTCGAGTTCTGGCATCTTTTTATGTAAGTAGGTTAGTATCTTTATTTATTCCGAATAAATATTAATTCATTTCTAAGATTACCCTGCAGTGGGACAGTACTTTAGCTGCTGTGTACCCTGCAGCTGATTTGAATATTTTATTTTACTTTACAAAGTCAAAGTATTTATTTGCATAAAATAGGTATAAAAAAGTACAAGTGTTCAGTAGCGCTACCATGAGTTGACATCGAAAACTGACATAACGTAAACTATTGCTTTGTCTCTTTCAAATGCATCACAATGAAAGAGACAAAGCGATAGTTTTCGATAGCGAGGATAGTATTTCAAACTCATGGTAGTGCTACAGAGGTAAAACTTACGCGTTACTGATAGCTCCATTCTTTTTAACTGACGGTGGCGTGACGCATTTGTTGCCGGCCGGTATTTGTTGCGGCACATCCAGGTGCCCTCCATTGGGGGATGCAAACCTTGAATAAAACATACTCGTATAAAATAAATTACTCGTAATATAATTAAACACTTGCCCCCGCAGGCGTTCCGTATAATTAGGGCCTCGTTCAGCACCTCTGAGTAAAGTGTCAGTAATTTACTTTTCAATTAAAGTGGGTTCGGAGAAAATTGGCCCCTGGTCCGCGGCCTAGTTTAATATAAATATTTTTTTCAATACAAATAGCAGGGGCCAATTTTCTCCGAACCCACTTTAATTGACAAGTAATTATTTGACACTTTACTCAGAGGTGGTGAACGAGGCCCTTTGTCTTATTTCTGTCTTATGCCGAACCAACCTAAGATCACTGTGAGCGACTGCCTCCCCCACCCCTCCCCACTCCCCAAATTCAAATAAAAAGCACTATGTTTACGCACCTACTTTAGCACTTGTTGTCTTTGCTTTGTAACGGTTTGAAGATTATTATTTTACATAGAAACCGACTTACACAGTTCCGTCTTTTACTTCAATAGTTGCGACTTTTGGCTCCCCTGATTTCTCCTGAAAATTAAAAATATTTTATTCGATGGTGCATTTTATAGGTGAAAAAAAAAACATGATCTATGATTAATGATTAAAAACCGGCCCGTGATCTCGAGGTCCCGGGTTCACTTCGGTCGAGCAAAAGTATGTTTCGAATTTTTCGAACATAGCTCGGGTTTGAGATCACCAATTCGCATTAGGAAAGCGTGGTGATTAAGCCTTATCCCAACACAGTAGTATTTATAACTTGATTTCTATGATGGAGGCCTTTGCCCTGAGAACACATTTTACCTTATTTCTATCGGCAACCGGAGAGCCCCCTCTATGGGCCCTGATGGGAGGCAGCGACGCCAGCGCCTGTAGTATCCTGGCGTACAGCGTCACCATCACGCTGGCGGGCAGGTAGAACGAGAATGCCGTGCTGAAGAATACGTAGCTGAAATTAGAAACAGGTTTTAAGCAAACTTTTCCATCAACTCTAGACTACGACCAAACAGAGGCAATTATCCCAAATAGATAAAACCACATACTCACACACACACACATACGCACACACACATACGCACACACATATACGCACACATACACACACTCACACGGCCACAATCACACCTACAAACCTCATTTGTTTTTAAACTTTTAGATTTATTTTTGTCTGTTTTACAAGCTTAGCTTAGTTTGAGTACCCCGGGAAACTAAGTTGTATTATGTAGGTACTTTTATCGCTTTTTTTTATTTATTTTGTATACCCTAGTTTTAATAAAATTATAAGTTGAGCTATAATAAATTCATTTTCATTTTTCATTTTCAACTAAAAAGAAACGATTTTAAGTTAGGGACGTAACAAAGACAGAATACGAAGACCTCTTATAAGACTCGTCGATAGATGTGCAATAAGCAGACGGATCACCTGATGGTACCTTCAAGCAAATGTCGCCACCCACAACCCCAGTGGAGTCACAAGTGCGCTACCATCTTTGGAACTCCCCTTCCCCTCCCAAAGGGTACGTTTGAATGATGATCCACGATTTGGGGAGTTTAATATTTTTAGTATCGCCAGACCGTCTCAATCCAGGCTAATCAGGGGTAACCGACCATCTTTACGTTTTAGAAACTATCCGAAACATTAAGGTTTCCTCATAATGTTTTCCCTCATCACTATGCTAATGGTAGAAGTATGAAAATCCAGAATTGCACACTCGGATTCGATCAGAGCTATCTCCTATTTATAAGACACTAGCGGCCGCCCGCGACTTCGTCCGCGTGGAAAAGTAACTTTTTACCCCCCTTTTAACCCCGTACAACCCCCTTTTCGCAATAAAAAGTAGCCTATGTTCTTTTTCAGGGTTTCGGTCATCTGTAGGAACAAATTTCATCTAAATCCGTTCAGTAGTTTTGGCGTGAAACAGTAACAGACAGACAGACAAATAGACAGAGTTACTTTCGCATTTATAATATTAGTTAGGATTTTGCTGAGCTACCACGGCTCTAAAGGATCCTTATTCTATAGTTGCTAATTTTCATAACTCACCCAACATTAGTATTAACAGTACAAGCTTTAGGCGTCTCTCCAGGAAAGAAATGCTTCGGCGAGGGTATGAACGCCGTCGGCATCGCCACAGCAGTCGCCACGGGCCACACCAGGGCGGCGTATATCCTCGCGTGACGGGTCCTCCGAGCCCTCGAGAGGGGCGCGGTGATCCCGCACCAGCGCTCCCACCCCAGGGCACAGAGGGAGAGGATGGATGCCGTGCAGCACAGCACGTCCAGGGTACTCCAGCACGAACATATTGCCCAATCTGGAATCGAGACAATAAATAAAATCTATACTATCTATAAAGAGATAACTTCTATAGACAACGACAAGGCTTATAGGTAAACCGAAAACACGAAACTCTTGCGCGATGTAATTGAGCACAGCGCCATCTATTGGTTCATTTCTGAATTACGGCCCCGAAGCGAAGTGAGGGCGGGCCACTAGTAAATTAATAAATGAATGCGCCAGACAATCACACCAATCAACCTGGTCTCAAACTAGGGCACCCCTGTTCTATGAGACTTACCAGACGACGATAATTAACTGGGGGCGTCAAGTCAACCCAGAACACAATAACTGAAAAAGTCACAAGGATTTTTCAAATCTATATGGACGATTAGTTTGAAAGTTAAGGAAAATTCGTAGGGAAACCAGCACGTTTTGGATAGTTTCGGAAACATGTCCCATGATTGAGATGATCTGATTCCTACTTCTAAGGGTTACAATTACCAGACTCACTAAATCCTTTCATAGACTTCCTTTAAAAAGAGTAACTGGCGAGTTTCTTGCCGGATCTTCTCGTCAGAATCAACTTTCCGATACCTCTCTATTTCAATTTCTAGTCTATTTATTTTTTAGTATATCTTATGTATCAAGATATATATTTAATTTCATTTAAATCATATAAATTATCTTTAAATAGTTTTAAATATTTTCTTTATGTATGACGATTTCTAAGTGCTGTGTACAAGCCTATGCAAATAAAGAATATTTGACTTTGACTTTGCAACAGCAACAATCGGCATTAAGCGCCAACCAACATGTTAGCCAAAGTAGAGGGAGGTTCCCTCCCTTTCAAGCGCTGTGAGTGTCGCCTTTGTTTGGATGCGACAAGTTTATTTTCATACATTACGGGTTACCCCAGCCTGTATCTTGATCCCACTGCAGGGTTCCAGATTGGCTCTATCTACCATCACCACGACGAGCCAAGTGCCTTGCCTACTGCCATTTGTGTGACATCACGCGTTTCCCAATATCAGCCACCTTGGTTTGCAGTCTTATTCCCGTATATACTTACTTAGATGAAAAGCAAACAACTCTCTCGCTGCAGCAATAGGCAGCACAAAAGCGCCAACCAACAGGTCTGCCACCGCCAGACTGGCCAGCGGGTAGTGCGCGGGGGCCCTGCGCGCGCGCCGCAGCGCCGCCAGGACTGCGCAGTTGCCCGCCAGGGTTGTGGCTGTGACGAGAGCCATGGTCGCGGCTGCCACCAGCCAGGTGGCGCCAACGTCGCCTCGGGTTTGCAGAGACATTGGTAAATCTATAGAAAGGGATATCATGTTTTTTTATACGACAGACAATCACACCCATCAACCTGGTCTCAAATAGGGCAACCCCTGTACTATGAGTAAAAACAGATGACGATAATTAACTGCAGACGTCAACCTAGAACACCCAGACCCAAGAATACTTAGAAAATGTAGTTTTCTAAATTTACTTGACCAGGAATCGAACCCGGGACCTTTCGCACTTCAGGCGAACACCTTAAATAAATAAATAATAATAATAAATTCATATCCATATAAATCCTACTCCTTAACGTCACTTTTCATCAGGTGCGATTTTGGAAGCGTCGGCTTATTGATAGCTTTAAGAAATCACATTGTTTTAGAATGAAATAGGCCAACCAGAGTGATACTACTTAAAGAAATTTATTTATTTATTTATAAAAAGGCACACTTACAGGTTACAGTCGTAAGAATTACAAAATTTGTAGAGAATATTTAATATTCTGTTTATAATTATAAAATAGACCAGACAATAACCTACAGGTAGTGTACACAACATGAACATAAATAGAAATAGCTCATTCACAGACCAAACTCCAAAGGAACGTATCTCTGCGGCCAACATGATGCCTTCTACCAATCATTCAGAACAACATCAAAAAAGGTGATCCGTCTGCTCGCCTGCTACAATCACATAAAAAAAATGAAAAAAAATGCGCAAAATAATGGTCATCGCTATACTTTCGTGCCTCCAGCTCTGTTTTTTTTTTTTTGCATAGAAGCAATATTTGCTTAACTGAAAACTATATACGAGGTATCTATTTCAAGCATCAAAAAGAAAATGTAGGTCTTGTATGTCACCTATTGCCGTTTTGATTACTTACTCAGTAGTTATCCCGTAGATTGGCGTCTATTCATGATAACACTCAAATTAAAACACTTTATCACCATTTCACTTGAACTTCACTTCAATTTTGAATATTTGAAGCTAGAATCTATAAACAATTTTATTCTAATTTAAAATCTGATTTTATTCTAAATCTGTTCACACTGACATAAACAAAAGTCAAACGTAAGTGCTTTTTAACAACTACCTACCTTCAATATTCTTTTAAAAATGTACCATCATAATAAATAATTAACAGATTGGTTTTTAGCATATAAGCTTGAAATTGATATGCAGGTAATTGTTAAATAACATCAAATTCTTTATTTGACATGTTTACGATTTCTTCTAGACAACCTTTAGATAAAGTGTAAGTGTAAAGAAATTATTAATAGGAAGATTAATATTTTAACGATGTCAGTACATTTATGTGTTTAAAAAAATATCTACTATTAAATTGACAAATATTTTATTAGTATAGCTGAACGGCACAAAAGAGTAGGTAGCGAAGACCGTTAGTTTGCGCACTTGTAAAAAAGAAGACTTTCTATCAAAATTGGTTTCTGCGCACTAAAGGTCATAAACTACACTTTCTTGCCCTAGACTATACTTAAGTAGTTCGAGCCAGCCACATTTTTGGTTTCCGCAATAATTATTTTAATGATTTTTAAACTAAATGTGAGGCAATACCATTATTATGTTGAAATCAGTTGAAGAAAGACAAAAAAACCCAACTTAAGGCTGTCTGTACCTAAATAGGATCAATTTTGTGACAAATTAAAAATAAATTTGTTTATTATGTGTGTGTAAGTGTGATTGGGTATAATCAGAAAAACAACAAAATATTTTTATTCCTTTATTGTCAGTTAGGGGAAAATATTTAAAAGTTCATTCTCCTCGAATTTTAGAATCTTACAAAGAAATGCATTTCATAAAAATAATGATAAAATGTATTTACAGGAGTCTAAAACTACTTGATCCTCTAAACTATGCTGAATAGTTTAAATTACAAACCCTACACTTAAAACTAAGTATAAAGGCACGCAGAGATTGAAGATCATCCATCATACACTTTTATAACACAGCTTGTGCCCTTTTTATAATAATATGCATAACAATTTCTCAAAGTAATGATATACAGAATTACATCTTTTAAGTATAAGTATTTGCCTCGAATTACGCTTTTTTTAATAAATGTAGATAAGTCTTATGTTGACTTACACCGTAAAGACTAGCTACTTACATTGAGCTGGCATTTCCTTACCGCTCGCTTGCTTACCTAATAAATTAACTAGTAACTCTTTTTATTTGAATTTATTTTAATTCTTCTGCAGTTTGAATAAAGAACAAGCCTAATAAGATTATCACCTTTTACCATTCATCGGTCATGACGGTTGTAACTGCAATAAGTCGTAAGTGACAAAAGCAAATCGAGGCAAATCTATTTACATACAACATTTGTACTTTTAGATGGACACAATTGAGTACAGTTACGCTTATATTAATTATACGAGAATGCATTTAAAGGAAGCACGCGTTTCGCTTATCTGTACTCTAACTAACACTAACTAATAGTTATACAGTTATCACTGATCGGTTTGAAGTCACTACACGGTACGCCCGGTCCAAGAGGCTTATGAAATATTGCAATAATCTCCGATTCAAAATCTAATCTTATTCACATAGAAATTATAATAAACCATATCTATTTAAATAAGGACCATATTCTAAGTAACTATTTTTATAATAGTACCTATACCATTGTTTAAATGAATTAATTTAACTCAAAAAGTAGATTTTTAATATATCATATATAATTATTCCTAGGAATATTGACAGATATAGGGCGGCGTGTTGTCCTTTTTACATAAACGAGAAAAATGGGATATGACAATTGGCTCCTTGGCACTTGATGATGACACAGAAAACATAAAATTAAATCTTAAAAACTAAAATAACGCTACGAAGATCATTCTCATTCGAATTTAAATATTATAAAAAAAATAAAAGTAATATTTACAATATTGTAAGCATTTCACACGACGACATCGGCAGAAGTTTTCAACTTATTCAACTATTAATAATATCATACAAAGTTTGGAGTTCTAAAATACGTAATTGAGCATAGAATGTGGTCCCAAAGTTAACAATTAGAACAATTTGGAAGCTTTAAAGCGAAATAATGGAATGATGAGATCTTAAAACACGTATTTCGTGCTTTTTGGAAAACATATTGTTCAAGAGGTGGTGTCTTAGGGGAATGTTATGTGAGCATTGATGTAACTTACACAAAAAAAATATCAATCTGAAAAATCATTAAAACAAAAATACAATACCTACTTACGGCGCTTAAAAAGACTTGACATAAAATAAAGTAAAATACAAAAAAAAAGTAAAATAAAACAAAAAACATTAAATCTGGAAATATGTTTGTGCAAAATCTAACCCCTAACAGGTTAGATTAGAACTTACAACGCTAGTAATAATTTCACTAACATTGAGTACATATTTTCTTGTCTTTTAAGTGCTGTACCACCTCTAAGTGTTTTAACTTGGAAGCAAACAAAATGGAATGACTTAGTTTAAGCGGAAGATACTTAGAACTTCTTTACCCACTAATTATAATATCGTTACTGAGATTGATGCCTATGTAAAAAGAAATAAATTAAAACTCATAAAATCTCTTGTTAAAGGATTAAAATAAAACCATTAAATAGTTTGACTAAACATTCTCAATGAAAAGGCGTCAATCTCAGTCCACATTTTATAATTTAAATCTACAATAATGTGTCTAAAACCGATATAAATCTCCAAAAAAATTTACCCGAAAATAAAATTAGTAACAGAATTGAACAGTTTTTGTATTTAATCAAGTCGGAAACGTTTAAACCAAATACAAAGAAAATATAATATCTAGTCACGCTGGAAACACTTTCTTTTGTAAAAGTGATTTTATAAATTTTATCATTATTATCTCGGTATTAGAAACAAGTTTATTCAAATCTTCATAAACTACAGTACATTACAGAATTTAATCGCTAAGGAATCACACATAAATAATTTCCCTCCAGATTACTACAAAAAACAATCTCAAAATGCAAAATACTATAATCCCATTAAAATTAATGATTCAAAACACTGAGTTATATATAAACAAGTAAATAAAAACATTTAACAACAACAATTCATGTATTACAAAATATTGTCAATAATTTTATTAATATTTCGGTGCTTTAAGGTTTCATTTTATTGAACAGCCTCCTTTTGAAAAAGTCATACTGTTTTTTTAAACATGCTTAACGTCGTAAGACCCAAAAGCCTTTTAAAATACATAAAACAATTGATTTTCTATTGTGTCTGCAGTTTGGGCCTAACATACGACGTTATTGTAAAAAATTGTATACAAAAGTTACTTTATGTAAAAGTATTAAAAATGGTTGGCTTAAATACCAAAATGAATTAATATTACACCAAAAGTCTTATCATGTGCTGAGATTGAGTTAGTGCATAGTTAGTGCAATAAACTATGTAACATACACTACGAGTCATGGCTGTACAAATCAGTCTATATCTACGGCACGCTAGCACCTTGAGATTTCTAGTAATCAAGTCTACACCCTCACGTTGCAAAATGCCAAATTTTATGGATTTACAACTTCATTAATTCTTTTGACACAAAATCAGTTACAACTTTGTTCGTATTATGTCACTTACGACATTCAAACACTTACTTTCAGTTACGTCTTTTTGCATTCACACAAATTATTTACTCCTTCAAACTATAGAACTCCTGCGAAATCGCGTGACAAATGACCTAAACATCTAAATGCCCGAATTTAGTAAAAAAATGGCATTTTACATCTAACAACAAATATACAAGGTGCCTTTAATATCAATAATTAGTATCTTTGTACAATTTTATTGGCGTCAGCCATCATTTACAGTTCGTCCGAAATTCCGACTTACAACAACATCACCGGCCTTACAACGTAACGATATAACAAGTTTTATTTTATTTATTTTTATATATAAATGGCTTCAGTTGCGCCCTTATTGGTCTGTTGGATATCGTTGGGCGATAGGACCGCGCGATCTGACCAATCAGAGTGCGGGGATTGCGTCAGCGGCGTCTGCGGCGACGGCGTTGACCAGTGGTCGGGGGACTCCGGCGATGGCGTGGGAAATGTCTCTCCTAGGCCCCAAGCACCATATATGCCTGGAAAAGAAGCTATTTGTTATTTACCAAAAAGTAAAGTAAAGTATCAGCCTATAATTATACTGTCCCACTGCAGAGCAAAGGGCTCCATTAGAGAAATTAAGTCTTCGCTACTATGACGGGTTTTTTATGAGATAGGGGGCAGACGAACAGACGGATCACCTGATGGTAAGTGATTACCGCCGCCCATGGACACCCGCAACACCAGAGGAGTCGCAAATGCGCTGCCGACCTTTTAAGAAGGCTTTAAGAAGGGATTAGGCTTAATCACCACGCTCGCCTTACGAATTGGTGATCACAAACCCGAGCTATATTTGTAAAATGTTAAACATAATTGCAGCTGTTTATGAGCGGCGACAATGGCTTACCATCAGGTGATCCGCCTGCTCGTCTGCCACCTATCACATAAAAATTCTTAAAGTTCACAGTCAAGACTTACTTAGACTATTGAGCGCGGGATGCTGCGCGCCCTGCACCTGCCCGAGCGCCGCCGCGTGCGTCATCATAGCTTGCAGCTGCGGGTTATGCTGCCCGTTACCTGCAAAAGACATTAGGGTTTTAACGTTTAACCAGCCTATCACTCCTCCGAAGAACAAAGTCCGATCTCCTATATTAAACATAATTATTGCAAATCGGACTTTATTCTTTGGAGCAGAAAGTCCGATGTCCTATGTTAAACATATTGTAAATCCGACTTTATTCTTTGGAGCAGTCGCTATGTACCCGTACTATACGGGACCACCAGATTTCGAATTTGATGCAGATTATGTTAAGGTTGAAAACCAATTAAGTCGGTTTTCTGTGAGGCAGTGGTATCACTCCGGTCGAGCCGGTGCCGAAGCGTGGCTCTCTCACAGTTAATTTACCTTACGACGTTAAGTAATAAATATAATCTCACCTAGATGCGCGAGCGCGGAGTAGGCGGCGGCGGTGGCGGAGGCGGCGGCGTCGAGGTGGTGCTGGTGGTGTGCGAGTGGCGTGGTCTAGAGTGAGTCAGTGGTGGAGCTATAATATAATCTCACCTAGATGCGCGAGCGCGGAGTAGGCGGCGGCGGTGGCGGAGGCGGCGGCGTCGAGGTGGTGCTGGTGGTGGTGCGAGTGGCGTGGTCTAGAGTGAGTCAGTGGTGGAGCTATAATATAATCTCACCTAGATGCGCGAGCGCGGAGTAGGCGGCGGCGGTGGCGGAGGCGGCGGCGTCGAGGTGGTGCTGGTGGTGGTGCGAGTGGCGCAGCGCCTGCATGTGCGCCGGCGACGTCGGCAGCGACGGCCGGGACTTGCCGGGCGACGGGGACCCTGGGAACACAAACAACAGTTTTACATAATGTCTGCATTTACTGCGTGCAGGAGGCCGCAGCCGTGACAGGCCTCCCACCAGGTGGACCGACGATCTGGTGAAGGTCACGGGAGTCTCTTGGATGCGGGTGGTACAGGACCGATCTGTGTGGAGAACTTTGGGGAAGGCCTATGTCCAGTGAACATCTATTAGCTGATTGATGATGATGACCGCAGAGTTCCTACTATACGAGGTAAATTTTTAATCACTATCCAAATTTTTAAGCTCGACTCAGAATCAGTAAGTGTACAACTCTCTCCATAAACATTTTGCATTTCATTTGTAACTGAAATGAAATGCAAAAATGTCGTCGTTTTGCAAAATTACTCCTTCAAATTATAAACTCCTGCGATACATCTTCCATACAATTTGGCCTAAGTCTTAGCTGTCGAAAAAAGCAAGGAGGTAAATTTTGTCTCTAGACTAGGTAGGTACTGATTGAATTTTATCGAGACTTTTTTTATAGGTTAGGGGAAAACCGAAAAAATCTAGCACGAGGTTTCCCCTAACCCTTTTTTATTGTATAGCTTTAAGGTCTGAGCAACTTATAGAGTTGCTTAGGGTGCTTTATTTTACTCGAGCCATCTTCAGGGTGAGGCTCTGTTCACAAGTTTAATTGAAAACAACAGTGTTACTCGTACTCACCTAGATACGCGTGCGGCGAGGTGGTGTGGTTGCTGTGCGTGGGCGAGTGGTTGGAGTAGGGCGGCGACAGGGACGCGCCCAGCGCGCCGCCGCCGTACGACTGCTGCAGCGTCTGACCCGTCTGCGAACACACACAATACTTAGATACAACAGAATACAAGTTCGTCTTCGACCCAGGCACAGAATACTTAATAGTACATGTACAGAAAGCCCACTCCTAAAAACTGTTTATGGAAATGAAGACTCAGGCTACCATAACATAACGTTGAAATTCCGACCGCCCAGCGTTCAATGCCTACCATTATTCATACCTAGAAGTGCGTTCTCTTTCTATCGCAAGCAACTGTCGCGCGTGCGTCGCCGCTCGTTCGTGATTTTCTACTAATTTGCCCCTCCGGAGGGGACGCCGCATGTACTTGCAAGTTCGATACCTACACGCGGAGTGGGACAGGCCTGACCCAGGTAAGCCCGCTTGGCAGCACGATCCGACTTCATTCTCAATATTACCGAGTCAGCGCAGCCCTGCTGACTTTGTCTCGCCCATTATATTAGGTTCGGGCACAAGCTCTTTCGATGTCGGCGTTATTTCTTAATCTCCAGTTCCCTGTGGTCGCATTTGGTCAGATCTAGGATTTTTTGCAACACCTTCCTTTCTGCCACTAGTAGTTTCTACCGGAAGCACCCAGTGGACTGCCCAGATATCGCTAGGATGGACCAGGTCAAGAAGGATTGTCGCCTTCAAACGCCGGATTGGCAAGAGGTGGCTTAGAATAGAGCGAAGTGGCGAATTCTCGTGTCGGAGGTTAAGATACAGTTTGAGTCGCTGAGCCAGCGTATACCTATACAAGTTCATCTTCTTAGTCGTACACTCCAGAGCAGTCGTGGACATCATTGTGGGTTACTATGAGTTGAGTAATGCTCTTGGTGATTCAACGTCTCTTGTCACGGACTGTAGCTTAACGGGTATTCATCCTAATCAAAAGGCATTTTATTTTTTCATCTCCGAGGTTACAAGACCCCAAAAATGGTCCTTCGAGCCGGATGAAATAAAATGTTTTTTGTAAGTAGAATTAATAATTAATAGTATTGGTATTTTTTTTCATGTTTTTGTTGTTAATGTTGTATTATTGTGTTTTGTGGCCAATAATGTAACATCTTATGTCGAAGCTTACCTTGACGCAGTCCTCATAGCTGGGCGGCTGCTTGTGCTGCACTCGCTGCTCCATGCCGGCGAACTGCGCCATCGTGTTCGAGTACAGCGACGTCGCGTCGTACGGCGACGGCAAGTCCTGCAAGCACTTCGCGCGGTTAGCATAACGAGTACACACAACTGTGGCATATACTCTGATGTTTAATTATGCAGAGTAAACTGCCGAAATAGAGGGGATTGTGGACACGCCTAACATCATCGGCGAGATCAAGGCGCATCGAGACTGGACGAGGATCGTCTCGTGAAGAAAGCATACCAAAGCCGAACAATAGGCCGACGCCCGGTAGGCCGACCTAGGTATCGCTGGAAAGACGTCGTCGAGAGTGATCTGCGAGAACTTCAGGCCAAGGACTGGCATCAAGTAACTTAGTATAGGATCGACCGAAGTGGCGTTCTTTTGTTTCGGAGGCCAAGACTCGTTTTGGGTCGCTGAGCCAGTGGAGTAAGGAAGAAGAAGAAACTGATAATGTGTCATCCCCATATATTATCACTCAATTTGACAGATGCAAAATGTCAAAATGTATAGAAACTTGATATTTGCATGATTCTGTCAGTTTACTCCACATGAATAAAAATCAGAGTTTATTCATTTTTAAGTATCATGTCGATACATAAAACAGAACTTAAAAATAAAGAGACCATATTGTGATTCTATCACCGGAATCTAAATGTTGATTCTGATCTATCGGATTCTGAATTTGCTAAAACCCTCATTGTACTGAGAGAAAATAAAGTCAAGACGTTTATTACCTGTAAATTTTGGAGCGGTGATTCAACGGGGCTGAGGCTCGAGCCCAGGCTCTCGACGCTCTGTGGCACCTCCTGCGCCACTTTCTTGTTGTTCTTTTTTACACTCGGTTTCCTGTTCAAACAAACAAAAACATTGTTTAATCATTTTAATAACATGAAACTGTTTTTTATAATAAGGGACAATCAAGACGACTTCACTCCTACTGATGGTAAACGCCGTCAGATTCAAATATGAGGTTGAAATGCACTGAAGAAGAAACAAACTTGAGTCTGTCATCCTCAAACTGAAGACCTACTGAGATGCCGTTTCACGCCCGGCTAAAAACCCAGGATTGTATGAAGGAGGATTTCTTTAAAGATTTTTTTAAAACCTTTAAACAAAATGGTATATTCCATTTTTGGTTACTTTCCTCTACTTAAGAAGAAGGTCCTTGGTTCATCTGGTCAGCCAGATTACGAATAGCTCAACATCGAAATTTTCAATGAGCTTTACCATCAGTGCTACTAAATGCAATATCATCTAGATAAACCACTTACCTTCTAATTTGCGTGTGCTGCAAATTATTGTTGTCGTATTGGTCTTGGGGGCTGTCGGGCCCTGCCTTCGCCCGGGGCTTCTTCGGCTTTCCCTTGGCCGCTGTGGCGCTGATCACGGTCGGCTGACTGATCAGCTGCGGGTGAGGGTTTGGTGATGCTGGAAAGAAAATTACAGGTTAGATTTTGTATGGAAGAAAATTCCAGTTCATGATGGTGAAACAGATTTTTAATGAGATTTCTTTCGTTCATACTAGAAAGAAATACTTAAGTTTCTACTGGAGTCAAAAAGTCAAATGATTCAAAAGGTCAATCTTGAAGGCAGAATCTAAGTATTTACTTATTCAAATATTGCCTCTTTCTTATCAGGTCAGTCGGCTCGTCTGCCACCTATATCATAAAAAAACGTCCTCTCTTGAGATACGTCTTTGGGCAGTCTGAGCACAATGAGTATACTCACGCATGAGATGATGATGCTGTGGCGGCGGCCGCGGACAGTGTTCGTCCAGCAGCCTCACTATGTCGTCGTGCATCCGCTCCTGAGCCACGTCTCTGGGCAGTCTGTCCATGTGGTCTGTGATCTCCCTGTTTGCCAGCGCGTCGAGGAGAGCTCGACACGCGCCGTAGGAACCTTCGCGGGCGCCGAGGAATAAAGGTGTCTCGTCCTGTGAAATTGTAACATCAATATTGAAATACAGCACTTCATGACTAGAAAATAGAATAAAGAGGTAGTGGACAAAGAGATCTTCATCTTTTTCTTCTTCTATCACATAAAAAAGAGTACATTTTACATTTACGAGTTAGACACAATTATCTGTAAGAAGATAGAAGAGGGCGCAGCTAGTTTTATTCACATTGCTGCCACATCAGCTACAAATATGCATTTGAGAGACATGATTTCCTGTACTGAGGTGTATTTGGATGGACGATGAACTGGAACACTTGAAAGAAATTTGAAATACATCGTCTATCGTTGACATGTTGGAACATTCGTGCAAGAAAGCTATATAAGTCGCTTCATTGTAATTGGGTATTTGACTAACATTTTTTTATGTGTTTAATCAAAAGACGCCTCAATTTAAGAAACATCGTCGAAAGAATCACTTGATTCTCATTTGAATTACCTGAGATATCACAACTTTAAGAGCACATATTTTGGGCAAGCCCAAAAACGCTCTATACAAATGGCTATTGAAGTGTGACGTCACAACTCAAACTTCTGTGTGCGCGTATAGTAAATTTTGTTTGGTAGCTATATCAAGTAGGTTTGTTATCGTGTAGTTTCGTTCAAGTAAATGGTTTTATAATAAAAGTTGGTAATAAAAGTCCATTAGACTTGCCCATGAAACTTTAAATGCTCACAAAACCAGCTAGACGTTAAATTTTTAACTGAAAATGTTGGCCATTGGTTCTTATTTACTAATATTTTGATAGAGTATCAATATTTTTAACTATATCGAGATTAGTCAAATACCCAATTACCAGACTCCTCGAATCCTGCGTACCCTAGGCTACAAAGGGACAACTTCCGAAATAACAGAGAATTACACACTGATATGAAGAAGAAGACCTTATCAGACGGATTCAAAGCAAGACATCTTGAAACTGTCTTACGTGCGAGAGCCTCAAAGAAAACGTCTCTTCCTCCCTTTACTCCCCACGTAGATTGATCTCCGATCCCTTGGGGTAGAAAGGGAAGTCATACTACACTATGCCTTACCTTGTCATCCTGCGCATCCCTATTGGCCCCATGCATCAGCAGCACGTTGACAGCATCCACGTTGTTGACAGCCGCGGCCCAGTGCAGCGCCGTCTTCCCGCTGTTGTCAGCCGCGTTGATGTCCGCGTCTGCGTTGATCAGGTCTTCTACCATGCCTTCTATGGCAAGTCTGTTGGAAGAATATCATAGTGGTATTCATTCATTCATGTGGAAGTCTTCGGTTTCTGTTCTTACTCATAAAAGGAAGAGCTGTTCTAAGCAGTTATGGTAAAGTTAATGCATCAATAGAAAACTGTGGAAAAATAATTTGCAAATATCTATATGCGTCACGAAAATCATGACAACAAATTATAGAACTAATCATAATGGGGTTAACCCATTAACTTAGCATGCCGCGCTGCTGAAAGACCAAGAAAGCTCCACGCTCTGTTGATCTTCCGGCACGCAAGAGAAGACGCCATCTTATTGATAATATCAAAAAGAGACAGACGATGTTGTACCGGCGTGTCAACAATTTTTATCACTAGGTATTATCACGTCACATCAATTCGTGAAGATTATAGAAAACCCTCTTTAAATATATTTTTAGTATAATATGAGCCTAAGACGCATGCCAGCGTGTTTAATCGTGTTTCGTCAAACTGCACCAATATAAGAGACAAATGTCAAAGCAACTAACCTGGCGGCAAGAATAAGTGGCGTGGTGCCATCATGCATCCTGGCGTTGAGGTTGGTAGCCCTGTTCCTCAGCAGGATCTGGAACACGCCCATGGCGTCGGCGGCCACGGCGGCGTGGAGCGGCGTGCGGCCCGTGTTGTCTTGGGAGTTCGCGTCTGCGCCCGCGTCTAGGAGACGTTTGGCGGCGTCCGCGCGAGCATATCTGTGGAAATTATTTTTGGTTAGAAATTTTAACAACTCGGGAAGCAGATAATGATAAGATAAGAGAAAATAGAAGGCACAATTAGCTTTTCTTAAGGTTGAAATGTGGACCAAGTCGAAAATACTTGGTAAAATTGACAGCCAAGAATGGGACGATCATCTACGAGTGTGGAAAACAGTAGAAGAGGTTGGAAGGTTGACTTCAAAACGTTTGTAATATCGGAGGGTCCCATCGGATCGTGGTAGCGTTGAGTTGAGCACCCTAGGCCACCAGCTCCAAGATGATGTAGGCTGTCTGTTCATCCTACTGCAGCCAAACTGTTCCATACACTAAGGTCCTAAAACATACCTAACAGCAAGATGCAGACTAGTCTCTCCAATCTTATCCATGGCTGCTTTGAGCTGAGCGCCCTGGGCCACCAGCTCCAAGATGACGTGAGCTGTCTGCTCATTCTATTTTAGCCAAACTGTTCCATAAACTGAGGTACAAAAACTCACCTAGCAGCAAGATGCAGACTGGTCTCCCCAGTCTTATCCATGGCCGCGTTGAGCTGAGCGCCCTGGGCCACCAGCTCCAAGATGATGGAAGCTATCTGCTCCTACTATTTTAGCCAAACTGTTCCACACACTCAGGTACACAAACTCACCTAGCAGCAAGATGCAGACTGGTCTACCCAGTCTTATCCATGGCCGCGTTGAGCTGAGCGCCCTGGGCCACCAGCTCCAAGATGATGGAAGCTGTCTGCTCCTACTATTTTAGCCAAACTGTTCCACACACTCAGGTACACAAACTCACCTAGCAGCAAGATGCAGACTGGTCTCCCCAGTCTTATCCATAGCCGCGTTGAGCTGAGCGCCCTGGGCAACCAGCTCCGAGATGATGTGAGCTGTCTGTTCGTCCTCCGCGTCCGAGCCCGTGTCCAGGCCTCCTCCCCGGACGGCGGCCACCATGAGCGGAGTCATGCCAAGGGGCCCTCGGGCGTCCACGTCTACTACGTGGCCGTCGTGCTGTGGGAAACGTGGATAGGTTAAGATACTGTATAGACAGGACTTGTATTGGAGAATTTGTACATATGGAAAACTATTGACCCGTCCTCACTTCGTTACGGGACATTGGTACCACTCTGTACCAATAGGTGGCAATGGATGTCGATTTCATCGCGCTAGTATTTTGTCTTTTCGCTAAGATTTGTTTATGTCTATAGAATTAATCCCTTTATAAATAGTACAGAATATAGATGGAAATGAAAAATTATATAAAAAAACGTTACGAATACTCACGATAGCTGGTGGCGTCATCATGCTGGGCGGCACTCTGATATCAGCCGCATCCAGATGCTGCTGAGTCCAGACCCTGGAGTCATGTCCCGCCTCCTCGTAATCCGTGATCGCCGTGTGATCTGACGCGTAGCCGCCAGGAGCCCCATTAGAGTCCCCTGGACCTCGCGCCCTCTTCGCTCTCGGAGGAGCCGCCGCATCATCGTCATCGTCAGACCAGTGCGGAGGTCCCATATGACCCCCATTGATATCCACATCAATACATCCAATTGAACCCTTTATTCAAGTTCCTCATCTCTTGCCCATCCGGACCTCTCCTGCGTGACCTCCGCCTCGTAGAAGAGTTATTCCTAATGAATCCTTCAGGGAACCATGTTATACCGGCAGCACGCTTCCTTTGCGCAGTGACTAAAACGCCAATGAGCAAACCGGCGAGCAAAACCAATATAACCCCAATGAAAACGTATTTAGAGTTTGTCGGAACGTCTTCGTCTGTAGGAGTGTTTACGCCTTTCACCTGGAAGATCGGGAAGTCCGGTGATAAAGAATGTTTCGACGCTGTAGCTGCCAAGAACTCAGCAGCTTCGCGGGCAGAGAAGAAACATTCAGAGTTCGACATCATTGTACACTTTCTGTTGTCAATCTCCAAGTACACGTGTACACCTGATTGCGCTCTTTCAGTAAAGACGACGTGATGCTTCTTCCCGAACTCTGTATCTTGCAGGCCGAAGTCTTTCGTCCCCTTCCAGGGATATACCATGTCGTTGCCTAAATGATCTTTCTTGATTCGAACTGTAGTCCTCAGCTGATGGCCTAGATCTCGTAAGAACGCTATGGAGCTATCCTTGAAAGTCCTTATAGTCCATCAAAAGGATCACCGACATGACACCTTCAGCCAACTCTGGTGGTTCATTCTCGCAGTCGAGACCGTCCCAGTTACACTCAGCATTATTGCATCCATAGTCGCAGTGGCCGTTGGCGTAGTGCTTCTGGCAGTATGCGTCGTAAATCGGGTTGCACCTTTGAAGAGACTTCTCGCAATCTCTTCCATCGAATAAACAAGCCTGAGTGTTGCAGACTTCATTGCATTCACCGTTCATGAATACCTCCCAGCATTTGATGGGTGCGGTGCAGTTCGCCCATGGGTTGATGCCCAAAGAACAATCGTTTCCGTCAAAATCACACGCGTAATTATTGCATTCCTCATCGCATCTGTGGTCTCCTTGCTTTTCTTTGCAGCCAAGTTTGACGCACTGCTCTCTTTGGAATGCCAAATCCAATTCTTGGAATGACGGATTCTTATTGTTGTAAACGCCTGGAATTGGACTACCATAGCCTCCTCTGGCGTGAGGGTCATGGATAGTCGCAGTTCTTGCCAGTCCATTGTCGAGGGCAGTAGCACAAGTAGTCACCAGGGTTGTCGATGCAACGTGCCTCTGGATGTTTGCACGGATTGCTCAAACACTCGTTCATAGAGTCAATCTCGCAGTTGATTCCTGACAACCCTGACGGGCAATCGCAGACATAGTCTCCAATTTCTGACGTACGGCAGTAACCGCCGTTTTGGCAAGGATTGGAATCGCAAGCGTAGCCTGAGTACTCGCAGTTCTTGCCGTAATATCCTTCGCTGCAGAGACATTCGTGTCCTCCTTGGATGGCCGTGCAAATGCCTCCACTTTGGCATGGGGAATTTGCGCAGAAGTTCACTTTAGGCATCGCAGTGTCGTCCCATGTATCCAGGTTTGCAGTTGCAGTGGTAGTCGTTGACTAACTGGACGCAGTCTTGCGTGCCGGGTATTGAGCAAGGGTTTGAGAGACATTCATTGATGTCTCCCTCGCACCTTGGCCCGACGAATCCTGGCGGGCATTTGCACTCGAAACCTCCAACTTTGTCGATGCATGTTCCGTTGTTATGGCAGGCGTCTTGTTTGCAGTCGTTGACGTTGATTTCGCAGATCTTGCCTAACGTTCCGAAGGGGCAGGAGCAAGAGAAGTTGTTGATGAGATCGTGGCAGGTTCCTCCGTTCTGGCAAGGGTTGGGCAGGCAGTCGTTTACGTTGAGCTCGCAGTTTTGTCCTTGGAAGCCCTTGGCACACTGGCACTGGTAGGTCCCGACCAGGTCCTTGCAGACAGCTCCGTTCTGGCAAGGGGCGGACTCGCACTCGTTGATCTCCTTCTGGCAGTAGGAGCCGGTGTAGCCGTCGAGGCAGTGGCAGCGGTGCGAGTTGCCGATGTCGTCGCAGGTTCCGTTGTTGCACAGTTGTTTTAGTTTCACTCCTGCAAAAAGGATATAGGTACATTACTATTTACTCGTACGTACAATTAAGTGTAACAGTTTCGTAAGTAAGAAAGGGGGTACAACTTGAGTGAGAATACTGGGGTTGCACGGGCGGTGGCAATCGCTTACCATCGTATGATCCATTTGCTCATATCACATCCTAGAGGATTCGAAAACTAGAGGATTTTGTGGATAAATCCACAAAATCCTTTAGTTTTCGAATTCAGGAGCATTCTTCTTACCTTTTCTGATGGCAGCATCCTTGCAGGACACCATCTCGACGTCACAGAGCTTGCCGGACCAGCCCGGCGCGCAGGTGCACGTGTACTGGGGGCCCTTCTGCGAGCACGTCGCGCCGTTCTCGCAGGGGTTGCCTTCGCACCTGAGGAATAATGGTTAGTTAGTTACAAATTCTGTTACAAGCACGGGAGACTGCATGCTACAGAGATGAGAATGTTGAGATGGAAGTGTGGCGTGACGAGAATGGACAAGATAAGGAATGAGTATATCAGAGGTAGTACGAAAGTGGCACCTATCACCGATAAACTGAAGGGAAATTGTCTCTCCTGGTACGGTCATGTAATGAGAAGAGAGAAGGAATATGTAACCAAAAGGGTAATGGGTATGAATGTAAATGGGTGGAGGAACAGAGGACGACCGAAAAAGAGATGGATTGTGTGAAGAATGACATGGCTGAAAAGGGGATGATACGATGACGAATGATAGGGACGAATGGAATACTGCGCCGAATGAAGTACCGTCACAAGTTCTTCCTCTTCTTCTTATCGAGTGAATGGCAATATAGTTATATTTTTATTTTCTCGGCCCAAAACTCCGCCACACGTAGGTCGTAGGTACTGCGCTATCGGTGGCGTACAGGAGGTCATCATACGTTCAGCTATCGCAGCACAGAGAGCATGCCAGAAGATGGGCCAGGGCCTGGGGGGCGGCGCCGCAACAAGTTACTTTTTCCACCGATAGCAAAACTAGAGCTGAAATAAAATTTAAAAACCTGAAAACAAGTTAAATACTCACCAATCCACGTATCCCTCGCAGTGCTTCCCAGTGTACCCGTAAGGGCAGTGGCACGTGTAGTACGTGACGTGGTCGTGGCAAGTCGCCCCGTTGTCGCAGGGCGAGCTGTCGCACATGTTGATGCGGAATTGACAGTTGGAGCCCGTGTACCTACGGAAATTAATACATTAATTAATCTCTCATCTTAGCGTACTTATAATTCCCAGTTGCGTGCCTGGGGCACCTGGAATGCCTAATGGGCTGTCGCGTGTCCGCTATATGGCGTATTGTTAGACTGAGGTCCAACTATAAGGTCATTGGTTGCTCAGTGACATTTTGACATTTCACGTCAAAAATAACCAATCACTCAGTTCTATAGTACGCCATCTAGCGGAGACTCCACAGCCAGCCCGGTTCTGAAGCCTAGGTTACTATGTCCTTGTCAATCAGTTTCTTGGCCCTGCGTTCCACTGAGTCTGCTTAAAACCGAAGGATGCTTAGTACCCTTACCTCGTCCTCTGTCTTACAGAATCTGCAGGTAGACTCCACGGCCAGCCCGGTGCTGAAGCCTAGGTCTACTAGGTCCTTGTCACCAATCGGTTTCTTAGCCCTGCGTTCCACTGAGTCGTTGCTTAAAACCGTAGGATGCTTACACTGAGAGTGGCCGAGAGCAGTGGCGTGCAATAGCCTACCTATGTCCAGCAGTGGACGAGTGTGGGTTGCTGATGACGATGCTTACCCTGGCGGGCAGGAGCAGTTGTAAGAGTTGATGCCGTCGATGCAGGTGCCCCCGTTCATGCAGCTGGAGTCGGTGCAGTCCTCGTCGTTGGTCTGGCAGTTGATGCCGGAGAAGCCGAGCGGACACGTGCACGTGTACGACGCCACGTACTGTAACAAACGGGTCATACATGAGTTATTTATTTAAAGAAGAAACAAATACATTTTTTGACCACCACGACATTCACAGCACAGAAAACAACATGACAAACAGGAACAGAAAGCAACTTTATAGAAAGCAACAATGACATTTTGAGCAACATAATACCAAAAGGCATTATCTAACAGTCAACCTTTGGGAATTAAGCAGAAAGGACAAATGACTGGTGATGTAAGTATTAGCTTACTACTAAAACATCAAGGCAGAACTTAAAGTAAAGTATCAGCTTATATACTGTCCCACTGCAGGGCAAAGGCCTCCATCATAGAAATCAAGTTATCACTACTATGATGGGTTTATGCTACCTATACCTATAATCACCACGCTTGCCTAATGCGGATTTGGTGAATCACAAAATCCCGAACGCTAACTGATTCTAAAATTCGGAACATGCTCGACCCGGGACCCCGAGATCACGGACTGGTACTTAAACCACTAGACCAAACGAGGTACTACTGATCCGTAACTTAAAATTAAATGACAGTTACTTAATGATAAACTTCTCTGAATCGTTACCTGATTGCATGTGGCGCCATTCATGCAGGGCCGCGACTGGCACTCGTCGATGTCCACCTCGCAGTGCTTCCCCGCGAAGCCGCTTGCGCACACGCAGTTGTAGTCGCCGATGCTGTCCAGGCACGTGGCGCCGTTCTGGCAGGGGACTGTGGGATAAATTGTATGTGTTACTCTCTACATAACTCCATGTTACGCCCAAGGTATCGCTGGACCGACCAGGTCCAAAAATATCACAACAGCCAGACTGGCGACAGGTGGCTAAAAACAGTCGTGTTGGAGACCAAGATACACTTCGGATCGCTGGGCCAGCGTAGTAAGTTTAGTTTTTTTTAATTAATTGTACCTTAAATACCCAAATTCAAATTACATATCCGGCTCGAAGGACCAAATTTGTTTTAAATTACCTGTCCGGCTCGAAGGACCAAATTTGATTTTAACTATCTACTCGTTTGTGTCCAACTCTCTGGCTCCTACAGAAAGCCTACTTAAATGGTACTCACAGCTGGCACAATCATCAGTGTTAATCGCACAGTCCTTCCCCTCGTAGCCTCTCGCGCAGAGGCAAGCGTAAGACCCCTCCGTGTTGATGCAGGTGGCCTCGTTGTGGCAGGGGGCCGTCACCGCGCACTCGTCCACGTCTCGCTCGCAGAGGGCCCCGGTCCAGCCCACTGGGCATTGGCAGGTGAACTCGGCGTATGATGCCTCCGCTATAAAACCTACTTAAATGGTACTCACAGCTGGCACAATCATCGGTGTTAATCGCACAGTCCTTCCCCTCGTAGCCTCTAGCACAGAGGCAAGCATAAGACCCCTCCGTGTTGATGCACGTGGCCTCGTTGTGGCAGGGGGCCGTCACCGCGCACTCGTCCACGTCTCGCTCGCAGAGGGCCCCGGTCCAGCCCACTGGGCATTGGCAGGTGAACTCGGCGTATGATGCCTCCGCTATAAAACCTACTTAAGTGGTACTCACAGCTGGCACAATCATCGGTGTTAATCGCACAGTCCTTCCCCTCGTAGCCTCTCGCGCAGAGGCAAGCGTAAGACCCCTCCGTGTTGATGCAGGTGGCCTCGTTGTGGCAGGGGGCCGTCACCGCGCACTCGTCCACGTCTCGCTCGCAGAGGGCCCCGGTCCAGCCCACTGGGCATTGGCAGGTGAACTCGGCGTACGATGCCTCCGCTATAAAACCTACTTAAATGGTACTCACAGCTGGCACAATCATCAGTGTTAATCGCACAGTCCTTCCCCTCGTAGCCTCTCGCGCAGAGGCAAGCGTAAGACCCCTCCGTGTTGATGCACGTGGCCTCGTTGTGGCAGGGGGCCGTCACCGCGCACTCGTCCACGTCTCGCTCGCAGAGGGCCCCGGTCCAGCCCACTGGGCATTGGCAGGTGAACTCGGCGTACGATGCCTCCGCTATAAAACCTACTTAAATGGTACTCACAGCTGGCACAATCATCAGTGTTAATCGCACAGTCCTTCCCCTCGTAGCCTCTCGCGCAGAGGCAAGCGTAAGACCCCTCCGTGTTGATGCACGTGGCCTCGTTGTGGCAGGGGGCCGTCACCGCGCACTCGTCCACGTCTCGCTCGCAGAGGGCCCCGGTCCAGCCCACTGGGCATTGGCAGGTGAACTCGGCGTATGATGCCTCCGCTATAGCAACGGCCGCCGTGGCGACATCTGTTGGATGGAAAGGTTGTGATTAAGTCTTGGGCTAAGTTAGTGAAGACATTCGAAATCAATCAACGTTATTTTATCTACCCAAATAGTCAATGAAGTCGAAGTGCACAATACAATAATTGTTATAAATCAACAAAAAAACGACCATTGTGGAAGGTTAAAATGATCCAGGAACTTTAGGAGAAACATTTTTGGATCATGGTATTCAAGAATATACCATGATCTAGGATTTCCTAATTAAATTGAAGCGTCTATCGTCTGATCAGATCAACTTTTTTTACGTGATAGGTGGCAGAAAAGCAGACGGATCACCTGATGGTAAGCGATTGCCTCCGCCAATAGACACTTGCAACATCTCTTGAGTCAAAAGTGCGCTGCCAACCTTTCACCTCCTGTCCGGTACCCATCGGAGGCCCAATTGGGCGTAAAGGAAGTTAAAGGGTGAGTAAGGGTTCACTTACTCTACGAAACACAGCGAAAGCGCTGCTTCATGCCGGCCTTCTGTGAGGCCGTGGTATCACTCCGGTCATGCCAGGCCCATTCATGCCGAATCGTTGCTCTCCCACAGTTTAGGTCTCCCTGGGTCATGTTTACACTAAAGTAAGTATAAAACTGCGTGATTTTGTTTGAACTCACTGGTTAGGCGTGCAAGGATCGAGCGTGTTCTCGCAGTTCCGCCCGGAGTGCGGCGGCGCGCACACGCACCGGTAGCCGTTCACGAGGTCGATGCACGAGCCGCCGTGCAGGCATGGGTTGCCGGCGCAGTCGTCGATGTTGGTCTCGCAGTTCACGCCTAGGATAGAATAGAAATCATTTATTTTCTTATTAGTAGGGTAAACATGAGATGGTAGTATACCTACAATATTGATGAGACTATCGTCAGCTCATGGCGAGTTAAGTACTTACGAAATTCGTCGGCTTAGTAAGGGGTTCGGATGGTGTAAAGTGGATAGCATGTCTGCCCGGTTTGCGGAAGGTTGTGGGTTCGAGTCCCACCTGAACCCTCCGAGGATTTTTTAAGTGCAATCACTTAAGAATAAATTGCAAAGAATTGCTATTATAGTAGTAGGATGAGTAGGGTAAACATGAGATGACTTATAATCAATGGTTTATCCCAGCAGTGATGATAAGGCATCGTTACGAATCAGTCACATCAATACAGAAATTAGTAGGAGGTTATCTACGAAGACAACATGGTTGTGTTACGGATATCAGACAACAGATGTAGGTATCATATATACAGGATGTATCTGTGAACATTTACATCCCTTAACCACGTGTTCTATCAACCATTCTGAACAACATTGTTCAACAACTTTTCCAAATTCTTCGAAAAATTTTTCGATCCCCATACAAAATGACCAAGTCACGTGATCGACTGTATGGAAAGATGATTTTATTTTATGCGAATTTGCAAAAGTCATAGTCATTGTTTAGAATTGGTGGTAGAGCACGTGGTTAAAGGGATGTAAATGTTCACAGATACACCCTGTATAATACTTAAATACATATACTATAACATCAAGACACTGAACAAACCCAAGTGTTCACACGAATGTTGGTCCAGGGTGGGGTTCTAATCCACGCCTTTGGCGTATGAGACGGGTCTCTACCAAATGCGCTATCGGGTCAGTCGTACCGGAGTCGTAAATTTAAAGAATATAATAGACCAGTAGTATAGAAAGCATCCATAAAATATAAGTATAACGATGAAACTAAAATGAGTACATGAATTGATTCGAATATTATCCTAGAAACAATCAAAGACTTACCCGTGAATCCGAGAACACAATCGCATTTGTAAGCGTTGAGTCTGTCGTGACACGTGCCTCCATGCTGGCAGGGATTTGAACTGCATTCGTCAATATCCCGTTCACATCTTTGTCCTGTAATCGAATATAAAAATTTGCTTGAATAAACCAGCCAACATTAAAAGCCGTTTCAACTCAGTGGTCAAATGATCACAAGTGGCGTAAAAAAATATTACCCAGCTTTTAACGAGGATTTGACGAAAGTCAAGTTCAACACTATACTTATACTTGAAAAGGCCATATTTCTCAATCATTAGTTAGGAACTGTAACTTACCTCCGTATCCTGGTAAACAGTGGCAGATGAACTGGTTCACACCGTCTTCGCAACTGCCTCCGTTGATACACGGATTTGAAGCACATTCGTTGACATCCGACAAGCATCTAGGAAAAGGAATACAACGTTTATTTAATGCACGTGAAAATTTATAGCTAAAATTTAAAGGAATTGTTTGTGATAAATATACTTAAATGTATTTATTTATCTATAGATCAGACGTGATATAAATAATGAAATATTTTGTACTAGGGCTGAAAAAGACCCGATTCTCTTACTATGAAATTTTGTAATTTTCCTTCGTCGTTTCGTAATTCTTTCTTAATTTTGGTGCAAAGTAACGAGTACTTATTAGAGTAATTTGCACCAAAATGAAGAAGGCTGAGAAACTCCCTCAGTTCATTAAGACACATTTCTGTGAGATGGTCACAAAGAGTACATTATAGTAGACAAATACACCAAATTTTAAATCAGGGTTCATGATAACCCTGTTCTCCAAATCGACGACTTAGGACGGAACCAGGATTAAGACGCTAAGACGATGGACTCACAAACTACAGGAGACAAAGGACATATCGGCTCACCTAGCATCATAGTATCCTCTGGGGCATTCGCAGCGGAACCCATTGATGCGGTCTATGCACTTGCCGCCGTTGGCGCAAGGGTTCGGCAGGCACTCGTTGATGTTGGTCTCGCAGTGCTGCCCCGTGAACCCTGGGATGCACTCGCAGGTGTACCTGGATACAGCATGCTTGTTAGGTAACATGGTCGATAAGCCCTGATGTCTTAGGTGCTAAGTTATTTTTCTACAACATTCCAGTACCTAATGGGTGGTTTTGTCAACTAATAAAAAGTAGTTGGTTTTTCTCATTTTCAAGTTTCTCTATTTTCCTATCAAATAAGCATTAAGATATAAAGTCATTAATTAAAAACATTAATGTAAATGTTTAGCACGTACCAATACGACACTAATTGACTGTATTAACACACACCTTTTTTTCATGTGATAGGTGGCAGACAAACAGACGGATTACCTGATGGTAAACGATTGCCGCCGCCCATTGACACCCGCAACACCAGCGGAGTCACAAATTGTCGACCTTTTAACCCCTTTTTACCCCCTATGGAGCTTCTGTTATCTACCCTCACTTACTCGGGTGAAACGCTTCACGCTTATTTACATCAAATCCATAATTGTTATCCTAACTTTTCATTAGATTTCCAATAAAAGGACTTAAATGATAAACACCTTCATCATCAAATAAATTTTATCTATTTGACCCCCATTTCAATGAACAGTAGTAGATACTACCACACCGAATATACATGCATTTAGTAAGTAAATCGACTTTAAAAATAGACATGCAGTGCAATTTTGAAAAAGACTTACTCGAAATAATTATTGCTGCATGTGAATGAAACAGAAAGTAGATATTAGAATATGGAAACAGTTAAATTACAAGCGAAGCTCATAGTATAGAAATAATACAAAAGCAAATTGATACATTACGATAGCCTTCGTTCTCTGCTAAATTTTTAAAGAAGATATCTAGGCACACTGTATGTTCAGAGTTGATCAGTGCCTTAGTTCGTGATATCTTTTGACCAATTTCTAGCATGAAGAGGTGATAGTCAAATTAAAGGCTATATCCATCCATACTGTTAGACATTTGTAATAGGTATTTAATACGTATCGCCACAGTGCCAAATATGATCAAAACTTCCCAACAATCAGCCTCATAAAAAGCAAGATATGAAAATTTATAGCTTCAAGGAAGAACGCCCAATGTAGATTTAAGTATTGAACACCTTATACCCACAAGCGAGAAATGTTTAGAAAGAAGTCATTGGATTTCAAACTCACCTATTGATTCCATCGATGCACGTAGCTCCATTGCGACAAGGGTTAGAATAGCACTCGTTGACGTTGATTTCACAGTTCCTTCCAGAAGTTCCAGGCTTGCAACGACACTGGTACCCGTCGATCAGATCTTCACAGTGGACCTGCACGTGAAATAATGTTAATAACGATGCTAGAAGGCTCAAAATCCTTTGAACTCATATTTATGATTAACGAATACTACTTGCAGAAAATCAATAGAGAATTGAAAAATACCTAGTAAATGATAAGCCTATTCTGAAGAATGTTTGAGGGAATTAAATATTTGTTGGCTTGGTCTCATTCAATTTCTCTTACCTCCGAACTGACACGGATTCGATTCACACTCGTTGATTTGGGTCTGACAAACCCTGCCGGTGTACCCTGGGTGGCAGTTGCAGGTGAAACTGTTGTCGCCGTCTATACACTCGCCTCGGTGACACGGAGCAGACAGACAGTCGTTGATATTCGTCTCGCATGACATACCTGAAAAAAAAGATTAAAAATCTCTTGAACTAATTCTAGAAATAGCAGTGTCCTCCAAATGTTGCAAGATCGATGGAGCACATTCTACAGTATGTAAGGACAGAAATGTAACTAAAATAGAGACCCATATTCAGTGCTGCAATAGGTGAAGCTTAAGTTAATCTATTTTCAAAAGTGTGTGGTCCTCGTGATCAGAAAAATTGTTTTAAAACAAAAGATACAGGCGTTGTTCAGCTCGTAAATTATAAAAAGTTTATATCACTTACCGGTATACCCAGGAGGACATTCGCAAGTGTAGCCTGCGATTGAGTCGTGACAAGTGCCACCATTTCTGCAAGGGCTTGAGGCACAATCATCGATGTTGACTTGACAACGAGCTCCGGTGAACCTGAATAATCAAAGTTAAATAATGATTTAACTTTCTAATGGGAAAATTAGTAAATTAATGTGGCAAAAAACGTTAGTAAACATTTGGAATCCAAAAGAAGAAAAATGGAGATTGTGATACAAAATTTAATAAACATGAAATTGCTAATTTTTTTATATTCATGTAAAAACGTGTTAGTTATATATCTATTAGAGTTTATGAGATCACAGAAGTATTTCGAAATATAATTTAAAAGTACCTAATCTACTCGCAAATGTTATTCAAACTGATCAATCCAATGATAATGGTAACCATGAAGATAATGCACACTTACCCAATGACGCACGTGCACCTAAAGGCATTGATCATGTCGTGGCACACGCCGCCGTTGAGGCACGGATTGTTCGCGCACTCATCTATCTCCACCTCACATTGGGTCCCAGTGAATCCTAGAAAGAAATACACAAGGTTAACATTGTAAGAAATAATAAATAAAAGGCTGCAAATCTTGAAAAATATTAGTTTTTCCATAATGTAAGGTAGAAACATCTGTAGCATTACAACTAAATGGAATGAACTTCTGTTTGCAAAAAAACATTCACATGTATAAACCTGACTTAATTGGAAACCACGGTAGCTGAAGATCATGCTTAAGTTGGAAAAGACTTCTACTTAAACGTTAAATTATTTGACAAGGCAGTAAAACTCTTGGGAGTTATTGAAGATTGTTGGAGAACAAGAAGTTAACTAATAGTTCGAAAAACATTGTTCTCAGAAAAAAATACATTACTAACCACCATTGACTGCAGATAAAATTGTTCAAAATACGACTATTGCTACTAAGTGTGAAAGTCCTGACATAAAAAAGGACACTTTTTTCCGACTACAAGAATTAAAAACCATAAAAGACGAGAGAAGGACAAAAGAAACCTTACATACAAATAGATATGCAGAAATCAAAACGTGCAAAGTAGTTCGGTTTAACTACCTTTTAAAAAATGCTAAATAAACATTTGCGAAGATTGAATCTTTCCAATAAGGCCCGTGCCTGAAAGTACGAGGATTTTAGAACATGTTGTTTTATGACAAAACAAAGTCGGAGAGGTTTTATGGCGACCTTACTCGTAGTTAACATGTTACACTCTGACTGGCACCATAAACAGCAGAAATAATGGCCATAACAAAGTAAATGAACAACAGTTGTAAAACGGCCGTAGAAACGTGTATGAGTTAATGTTGTAGAATTTAAATGCAGTCTCAATACTTCGTAAGTGAACCTAGTAAAGAACAGGATTCTGATATTTACCACAGTTATTACTTTCTTCATTTACAAAATCATCATCATGCTCAAAAGGGAAATCTCTCTTTATATTATGCTGATTACAAATGTACTTATGTACTACTTTAGTTACGTCGCTTATATTTCCAACTAACCTGTCTACCTCAGGTTGTGATTAACTGGATCCTAATAAATGGCAAACGCTGTAGAATTTACTTATACCAGTAAACTACTTGTCAGTACTTGACAAATAGACCAACATATTCGCCGGACTCTAGTACGTTGAAAAACCGACTCTCACAAGAATTCTAATTGGTGGTCCAACAGTTCAAGACTTGCAATCTTCCTTATAAACAATATTAACCTTTAATATTCACACGATATGATTTAAAACCGCGTGTCTTACACTCAGACATATTTGGACTGTATCTCCATTCCTTTTAAGTACAAATAATACTGAACCATAAATCAAATGAGTTAAAAGTCTGAATTGATTGAATCGCCCCAGGCAGGACATTCTAGCCGCGACCAGTGTCCGCCTGTGCCCTTATAAAGTTGCCAAGTTTAACGCTTCTTCTTACACCAACCCTATCTCAAGTAAGTAGGGGTCATTTTCATATACAGAATATGTATTTGGAATTATTTCTTCAGAAATCACTATCCCGCCAAATGGGGAATGTCGTATATCAGGCAGAGGCATAAATAAATATTGCCACTGATGGGATCCTTATTTGCTGAAACTAAAGGTTAATTTTAAACTTATGATCGAATACTTATTTTAAAATATTGGCAGAGAACCCTTAAGGGCTTGTTAATAATTACGTACGATGAAAAATCAGTGTGCCCAAAGGTAATGTTGTGAGCGTCTGTTTGTGCTTGTACTTCAAAATGACATTTTACGAATAACAAGACCATTTCTTGTAGCAAATTCTTCGAGTGCCTCGGGCCTTTTAACAGTAACGACTTCCTGGACATTACTAGACGCGTTGAAAACCATGTGCCTGATTGAACAAGGTTATGAGAACACCCGGCCGTAAAGCTGCTTGTACTTGAGTGTTCTAGTGTGATGCTCAAAAGCAATTTTGTCCCTACCATAATCTAGAAGAGAATCTACCTTAAGACACTAAGCGATTCAGAACCGATTCTCTCTCTACCTAACTACGAATAGCTATGCGAGAAAACCAATTTCGATGAACTTCAAGCTAGATGTATATTTGTATAAGGTATTTAACTTGACTAAACGAATCGAAAGGATAAAAACAACCAAAAACATTGAAAGGAACCGACCAAAAGTGAATGACAGGGATAATCCCTCACTGGAACATAAAGACGCAATACGGACATACAAAGATACATAAATCCGCAACTTGTCTGCGTCTCGTTGCTTCTGAATACATTGCTACTCAATGTCTCTTTTTTACTTGCTTGGAGAACGCTATAAGAATTCACATTAGCGATACTATAAATTGAGTTTCAAAAAAGTTGTAATTTGCTCTCAAGCAGAGTCTTATGACTGCGTCATTACTGCTCTTACAGAATCTAAACATTTGCAAGCACATTTTCAATCTTCATTCATATTTGATATTCAATATTGATTCCATTCAATGCACCCAAGCAAAGTTATTAGACATTGAAACCACTTGACCATAGCTTGCTTACAAACACAGTCATTCTTTCAGACACGGCAGCGCTCCAAACAATGCCTCGTATACATGTAAATCCGTTTAACATCACCTCTAAATCCAGTCTCAATGAGTTAGTTCCCTAAGTACCAGGAAATGTTCTTAGGAGTAAAACATTATTATGCAACATTATTTTCTATAACCGGCGTGGCCTATTGAACGCTTATCGTACCAAAATGGTTGTAGGGGGGATGGCCCCGCCCTAAGCGCGGGCGCAAGCGGCATGTCGCGTTGCTGGGTTGCGTCAAAATGCAAGCGGCTAGCGGAATTCACCATACATGGTTATTTATTCTAATACCCAACCATTCTAGGTGAATTTCTTGCCCAAAATGAATTTAAAGTAATATCAATTCATGACATACGTGGATTACAATAATATTTATACATATTAATATCGTAATATCCTTTCGTAATTACTTGACCCAAATTATCACGAAAGGCAATAGGTATTCAGTTTACTGCAGCGACCGACAGCGCCTTCATTCATATCAGTCTTAGCCACACTAGCCTCATTCTCTTTCTGCTAAATGTTACAAAACATGTATTTTTGGTTATTTGTGAATTTGGGAAACGGTCAAGTAGACTGTAACGAATGAAAATATACCTGTCGCACAAACAAAAGCACTTACAGCGCGTGTGAAAGGGAGGAGGGTAACTCCGATTTGGTTGTAACGCCTGCTTCAAATTAGGCGATTAGTGTAGCTGAGAATTCCAGATTAGAATTTAGATCCCTTAGCTTTGGAAATAATCCACGGGTTTTTGAAAGTTGGGAATATAATATAGAACAAAATATAGATATTATATTGATGACCTACGTTCATATAAGGACATAATGAGATAAAGGATCTCGCCATCTCCTCTCCCTTGCGCTCTAAGGCCACTCGTCACGATTTCGGATCACAAGCCACAATGGGAATGTCCGGCGCATGCTAATGCGGCTTTATGCGCATATTTTAATGTTTAATGCACGTTTTGGATACATACGCCCAGCTGCTGCTGCCCTGGGTGACACCCGAGATGACTGAGGGCACCTTTGCCCAAAGAGGTTATTTTCTGCTCCCCGGTAAGATGTTAGAATACTTGCTATCTAATTAGCCTGTACTGTAAAGTTAAGTATAGTTTGTAGGTACTGTCTCACTGCAGGGCCTTTGCCCTGCATCCATCCAAAGACGTCCATCATAGATATCAAGTCATCGCTACTATGATGGGATTAAGCTTAATGGCCACGCTTGCCTAATGCGGATCACAAACCCGAGCTATGTTCGAAAAATTCGGAACATACTTTTGCTCGACCCTGCTTGACCTGTAGGTACTGTAAATACTCGTAACTGAATACCCTAAAATATCGGAAAGGAAGGCGCCAAATCTGTGTCTAAAATAAATTAACTAATTGTGAGAGAAACTATAAAACAGAAAATAAAGTCTATAACAAATCAAGACGAAAACTTTAAAAGACATAATACTGTGCTCATAACAAAATAAAAACTGGGAGCAGTGAAATACCGCACCATCCATCCTTTACAAAACCTTGTAACCCAAGAGCCAAGTTAGATAGTTCGTTAACTTTTACCAACCTATGGGATTTTGTACGTTATTATGAGGCATACAGTTAGCTTTGCACAGATATAATGTTTATGTAGAACACAGCAAACGTGCCCGTTATGTGATATCGTCTATTATTTTACACTCTTGGCCTAAGTACGTGGCGAGTTGGTACTTTTTAGCACGGACTTTCATAACAATTTATTTGCAGTAGATATGATATTCCGTTCCGTTCGATTGTAGTATTTTTAAACCCAACTGTACTAGGAGAAGTTTTTGCCTATAACATAACAATTATAGTTAACTACATTGTTTAATTTCACGTTGACAGCTTGAAGCTTTACTGCAATTTTAATTTTAGACTCTATGAAATTATCAACCTAATGACTTTAATAGGCTCCAGATGTTACATCTAAAAATCAACAGGTGGAAAGGATCTACTGAATCTAAAAATAATATCGGCCCAAACGATAGCTTCTAAAGATACGAGTACCATCAGCAAAATAAGTTCTCATTGTAGAGAGATGCGGCGGTAAATGGCCATTATCCATAATGGTCATATTACGTCTGGAACTAGTTCTGACCAGGGTCACAGTCAACTGCAAACTAACAGCGAAACAATAACTTGAACGTATGACGACACTTGTATAAGAAATAGCAAAGAAGTTATATGCATAAATTCCGATTTCCTGCACATTCTTTTAGCTTTTAAGTCGTTTAAGTGTCAGATTTTCATGAACCTGGATCAAAATTTGATTTTAAAGTATTTCCATTTTGTTGTTTCAATACCTAAGTTTCAAATAGTTTTCAACGACTCAAAAAAGCACTTATTGTTACAAAGTAAACGATCACTGAAGATTCTACACTGATATTTACTTTTATGTAGATGACGTACACCAACATGAGCAAGTGAAGCGAAAAAATGTAAATAATAGCAAAGGCTGCATTCTCATGCGACATATGTCGGAATGTAGACGACTACGCGTTATTATAGTGTTGTAACTTGAGTTACTTTTATAGCATCACTACGATCAGAAGGCCTCTAAGTGACAGTAACAGGGGGGCGCGGCGTTATATAGAAAATGTTATCATTTTCTATAGGAAAATGACAATCAACACTGACAAATGTAAGCGAAACAGCGATCCTCCGACTTTTGGTGGGACCCAAATACAACCGCAGAGAAACTTTAACCAGCTTCAAATTTTCTGTAGTTACTATAATACATATATAGCAGTTTAAGATAGCCAAGGGGTTTGCTCGACACTTACAATATGGAAATACAAATACAAAAAAGGATACATTTTAAAATCAAAACAACTGCTTACTCTAATCTGCAGACAAAAAGTATCTACTGAATGCTCATTGGGCAATTTGGTTTATTAGTTACAGGCTGACGTTTGACCACAATTGCACCTGACGGAAAGCGACGATATGGCTTGAGTTACGCCTTTGTCTAGAAGATGCCTAAATGCCAAAATTTTGCCTTAAAAATATCCAGATAAAAACTGCAATCCGTCAATAACTTGAGTGACTCAAAGATGCATTGTATATTATTACAAGTAGCAAAATCTCACTCAAGTTACCTCACTACCACTAGGCGCTATTACAACATGTGTTTAGAGTTGGAACAGTAATTAAAGCCAGCAGGCGGCGCAGGCGCTTTATCCCGAACACGTTGAGAAATAGTTCAATTTGCAAGTCGCGAACTAGTAAATTAAGTCAAATTGTCGCATGTGAAGGTAGAGACTGTGTATTACTTGACTGTAGAAAAGCGTGGGTTGTACTTTATTTGATGTACATCATCTATGTTTACCAAAGTGTCTGGGTATATTCTGATTTTCATTTTATGCCTTTGTTTGGTCTTGAGTTTTCTATTTAGGCAAGCAATCCACTTATCATCATCATTAGCCGTCATATTGATCTATAGGGTATATGCCTTTTCCTGTGCTCGCCATTCACAACGGTCCACATACAGGTCTTTCTAACCTGTGTCAGTCAGTATGTATCTATAATATCATCTGCCCATGTTGTTACCAGTAACACCCGCCCCCATCCCGCCCATGCGTCCTCTGCTTCTTTTACCTTCCACCTAACTTGTTAAAAATATTTTCTTCAAGAAAATATTTTACTAACTATTCACCCATTCAACATTAGTATTCAACATTAGGGAAGATCGGTAACCCATCAGCGACCTTTAAGATCTCACAGATGTTCATGGGCGGCGTTGATTACCAGGTGTAGCCTCTAGAGGTGTTATAAGAAAATGGAATTTCACGTTAAATTTCTAGGAATGATCCGAATTTAACATTTGTTTCAACTAGAATTATTCTAATAAGAATTGACTTGCACATTCCCCACGTATAGGTGTCCATGATGGTTGAAACTCCAACGGTCTTAGGGCCACGTTTGTCCTTTGAAAAAACCTAATGTCGTCATGCTCAGTTCGCCGATGGCCTTATTTGTCTACTGGCTGGACGGGTTGAGAGTCACTCATGCATAAGATACTATTACGCGGCCGGATAAAATATCCCTATGTACTTACGCGGTTTAAGGGGCATTGATATAAGACCAACAGATGGGGAGTTGCAACGTATTTTACACTTTAACTTCGAGTTTCATAGTTATTTACCTACTTTGTTCTCTTGATTTGGAACAATATAATGCACTTCTTTTTCAATGAACTCATTTTGTTTGATTTTAAGCAATGCTGAATCTTCAAAGTGTTTCTTTTTCTTCTTATCATCATATTTAAAATTACAAATTACGTTGCAAATTCGGTTGTGTTATTTATGTAACGGTCTTATGACATATGTGTATATGTGATCTTCTATGAGCCTTTACTTTAGTAGAATACCAAATTGTCAGACACATTAAAAATAAAACCAGCAAACAGCAGATGGACGACTTAATGAATAGCCTCCTTTATAATCCCCAGCGCATTCAACTCAGCCGTCTTATAATCTCGTTATAAACGACCAAATTGGGTTGAAGCTAGTCTCGCGTACCTGTGGTAAAGTACTTGCGTGTACTATCAGGGACTTTGGTAGATCAATTTTAGACCTTACTACGATGGATTAGGCTTGAAGTTTGACCGGAAACTTCCTCGATGGAGGAACACACGACACGGCCGGGTTGTGTGATAACACTTGAGCGTTCCGATGAGTGGTTTCATCCGCACCATTGCGTCGATGACATCTTTTATGCACTTGACAATGCACTGGTTTTATTGACTTGGTTTTTTTTTCAGACTAGTGGATCATTTTTAAGGGTTGGACTTCAATGAGTTTTTGGGGGGGCGTTATTTTAGCA
This sequence comes from Cnaphalocrocis medinalis, assembly GCA_014851415.1. Taxonomy (NCBI): domain Eukaryota; kingdom Metazoa; phylum Arthropoda; class Insecta; order Lepidoptera; family Crambidae; genus Cnaphalocrocis; species Cnaphalocrocis medinalis. The sequence goes on along the minus strand of CM026276.1, from coordinate 16,459,948 downwards.
GTGAACATCAGTTAGCTGATTCAGCTCTCAGAATAAGTTACAAGGATACAATTCGAAGTATCCCCATCTTGGTTACACGTATTGTTGGTCCTCAGATCAGGTGAAGTGATTTGCGCAAGATCACTGGCAGAAGCTAGATGCGAGTGGAAAATCACTTCTAATCAGGTGAAATGGTAAGCCAATGCAAAACCATTATCATTCATATCATGGGTAGCTTAAGCACTTGTTGTTGATGATGATAGTTGATTCACCGTCAATAAGTTTCGGATTTAATCTCTCGTAGAGGTAGGCAATAACGTATTGTTTGCGAGCATAGAGAAAGTGGAAGAAGTATCCATATTATTAATCTAGCATACGTTTTCACTTTCCCAACTTGATCAATTTCATTACCACTTCTATTCAGTCCATTAATAAGCCGTTACTCCAGCCGATTGCCAACAATCAGAGGTTCCCCGCAAACGGTAAATGCAGGTCCTAGCAACTTACAATTTGCTCCCGTACCGTCGGCTTGATGATTATCATTAGAGGGGACAAAGACAACTGATGTGCGAATGGGATAGGCATAGTGGTTAGGGTTGGCGATTTTGTTACGTAACTTTGTGATATAGGAGGCTTTGGATTCAGGATTACAAAGTCAAATTGTATTAGATTGAAATCCAAGAATTAGACCATTTTCTCTGTTAAAGTCTATATTTTTTTTGCTGATATTATCTATCAGAACAATATAAATAGACCCAGAAGTTTGCTCTAGGTGATATTGACATCGAAAAGCTTGTTAATCTGTACTCTAGCTTTGTTATATTGCGAATGTGAAAGGCATTAGAGAGGCCACACACTTTAGACATGCGACGGCTTTTTTTAGTATGAGAAATCTCGAAAAAAATGGGTTTTCAGGTTTTTCATACAAATAAAAGCCGAGTTGGATGCTTTAGGTCTGTGTCTCTCGCACACGTTCCGTATAATCTGTCTCTGTCTCATGCCCAATCACCGAGATCACAATCACAGATCTATAGCAAACTATGTAGACAGTCGATCTGTGTCTACGTATTTTTGTAGTACTAGGCCCAAATTAAAATCGCGATAAAATCCTTGTCATCATCATATCAGCCATTAGACGTCCACTACTGGACGTATAGGCATAGGCCTCCCCCAATATTTCACACAGATCGGTCCTGTGCCACCACCAAAGAATTCCCGCGACCTTCACCATATCGTCAGTCCGCCTGGTAGGGGGCCTGCGATGACAAATCCTTGTCGCGGAGCCATACTTATTAATCATTTTACGTAACGCAAACCCTACCGCGCCCGCTAGTTCTGATTCCCATGGCGATGAGAGCGCATTGTCTGCGACGCGGAAACTGCGCGCGCGCACTCGTCGCGACCAATCGCTGACGACGGGGTGCTGGCCGTCGCCGTGACGAATCACCACTATGCTTAGTAATGGACTAATAGACTAGTCTACATAGACTATCATTTGTTACGGAGTATTATGATGGTCACTAGTGTCACAACTTTGATTAAAGTCGCATAAACAAATTAGACTCTATACCCCTTATTATCAAATGGAGACTAAAGTTAGTCATGGTTTAAAAAATATGCTGTCACAAATTATAAAGTTGACAAATAAAATTGACAGTATCAGTTTGAAACCAAGACCACGTTTTGAAAGGAGTCTTAACTTGTAGGGAATTTCAAAGAAGTCGCTTCGCATTCAGAAAAGCATGCACTGTGTTGCAAAATTACACCCGAATGGAATTTCGTAACTGATCTTTTTCAGTTATTTTTGTGAGAAAAAGTTTCATGAGCAGAGAAAATCTATGAATTGCGTAAGTATAGCACAAGAACGTCAGTTTCATTCATATCTACTGATGCCCTTATTCACTGCACTAAATGATTCTTCAAATACAAACTGGAATTTTCAAAATAACCCGTAAGGTTAAAATGATCTAAAATTTCAAAAAGCTAGTGATAGATACGAGAGTAACCCAACCAGAAGTGTACTAACTTAATGCAGTTAATACAAGTGTCGCGTTAGATAACGGAGCAAACACGCAAGCTAATCAGCCTGTTAGTGATAAACTATGATAATAGATCGGCTCCGAATGCATTACATGTAATATTTATAAGGACATTAACTAAACCTTCTCTCTGCAGAACAAATTTATGGCGGTCGTTTGTAGTTAATAAATGGTTGATGATGATCAAGGCCTGCACTTCATTAGTCTCGTTGCTATGCAATTTTATTAGCTTTCTGCATTTTCTCTGAACTACATAGTACAGATATGAAGATTACACCTTCTAAGACATTCCAAGTAACAGTTAGTAACTAGGTACAGTAACTAACTCTTATTCCCAAAAGAATTAAATTCACCAAATGCAAAAAATTTACCAAGTATATCGTAGATCAGCAACCAAATACATCTAATCGAGCAATGATAAATCATTAGTGAAATCTAAAGACAAAGAACAAGAAAAATATACTTATCAAACAGATCGAAAATTAAAAAGGACGGTGTTAGTGAATCCATGATGAAATTCCTGTAGGGTGTATCTATAAACATGTAAATCCCTTTAACCTCGTGTCCTAAAAGCCATTATAAACAACATTTGTTCTATGACTTTCGGAAATTTGCATAAAAAAACAACTATTTATACAAAATCAATCAGGTAACTTGGCCATCTTGTATGGGAAGTCAAAAAATTTTGACTTCTCAATGAATATCAAAAAGTCGTTAAACAAATGTTGGTCAACATGGTTGGTAGGCAAGGTATTAAAGGGATGTAAATATTCAAAGATTCATCTTGTATAATTATTAGATAGTAGTTAAAGAACTTACCAGGCATACACACGCATCTGAACGTCCCCGGATCATCCAGACACGACCCGTCGTTCCTGCAGGGGTGGCTCTCGCACTCGTTGACGTTGGTCTCGCACCGGGGACCGGTGAAGCCGACGGAACAGTTGCACGCGAAGGACCCGGGAGTGTTCACGCAGATGCCGTCGTGTTCGCAGGGAGAACCTGGAGAAAGAAGAGGAGGTATTAGCAATCAGGACATTGGCCACAGCTAGATTAAGTATTGTCGAACTATCGATAGTTTTCCAATAGATAGTTCGATTGATATTATCGAAGACATTCTAATTCTGAAACTTCCTGGATCTAAAAGACTAGCCACAGTATCTGAGAGAGAAGATAAAAGTTGCAATTTGTAGGTTGGTGAAAAAGTATCGGGGGCAAAAGTATCTAAAGAAAATTTTGATGAAAAACGATAAAATATGTAATTTAAAAACACACACATGAATTGAACCTAGGTAGACATCGACCCCACTATGCGTAGGGACAATAACGGAGACGCCACAATGGGACAAACAATTAAAATATCACTTAACACCATAGTAATCTTCATCAATTATTACATTCATACCCACAACATTTTCTTATTTGCTATACATTTCTACAATGTTTTACACCCCCCTACACTCAATAAGTATATGTTTTCATGTGATAGGTGGCAGACGAGCAGACAGATCACCTGATGGTAAGCGATTGCCGCCACCAGACAGTAGAGTCAAAAGTAAGTCATATTTTGAATTCCTTTGTTTATCCCTATTCCTTCCGCTCTTAACATAAGGTTGAACTTTTATTAACAAAACCTGCAAGTGCAAAATCAGTAATCAATAAAATTTTTATTAGCAGATAAAACTCCATTTATAGGTTTATTTATGACCAGTGGCGTGTACGATGTTGTAGCTGCTTTAGGGATTTATTCCCAGAAGGTTTGGTCTTGATTGGTACATGTCAGCGGTGGAAGTAGCTCTAGTCAATTAAAAAGCAGATTGCCTGGCCACCAGATGCCAGCCTCAATGGTGTTTTTAGAGACGTTAGATGGTTCCTGCTGCTCGTTATAGGGTTTTAAAACGTTTGTTTTATAGTAATCAGTTACGTTTGTTGTTCGGACGTAAGCTCTAATTGATTTTTTTCATTGTTCCGCATAGGCGTTCCGCAAGGTCCAATCTTGGGCTTTGTTAGTTTTATCATCGTTACATACTTAATGAAGAAAATAAACTACACTCGAGAGGCACAGCTAACATTCCACACAAATAATCTCCAACACACCAAAAACAGCCCTTATCAGTGAGTCAGTCATTGGTAATCGAGCTTTATATAAGTATTATGTTGAGCGACGAACGCGACGTTGCCAAATTGATTTCTAAAACGATAGACACCTCGCATTAGTATTGACGTGCGTGAAGGATGACAGTTCAGATATTATTGGTTATTGTTTGTTCAGAAGTAAATGACAGCATCTGCTCAGATATTAATGCAGTACTGAATGTTCAGATATTATTGGTTAGTTGTATGTTCAGAACTTATTGACATTTTAATTTGTTCAAATATATTTGGTCACCTTGTCTGCTACGATATATCTGATGGCGACTGTACCTATCTAAGAAAATTTTGATGAAAAACGATAAAATATGTAATTTAAAAACACACACATGAATTGAACCAAGGTAGACATCGACCCCACTATGCGTAGGGACAATACCGGAGACGCCACATCGGGACAGTCAATTAAAATGTCACTTAACACCATAGTAATCTTCATCAATCATTACAATCATGCCCACAACTTTTTCTTATTTGCTATACATTTCTACAATGTTTTACACCCCCCTACACTCAATAAGTATATGTTTTTATGTGATAGGTGGCAGACGAGCAGGCGGATCACCTGATGGTAAGCGATTGCCGCCACCAATAGACACCTGCAACACCAGTAAAGTCAAAAGTAAGTCATATTTTGAATTCCTTTGTTTATCCCTATTCCTTCCGTTCTTAACATAAGGTTGAACTTTTATTAACAAAACCTGCAAGTGCAAAATCAGTAATCAATAAAATTTTATTAGCAGATAAAACTCCATTTATAGGTTTATTTATGACCAGTGGCGTGTACGATGTTGTAGCTGCTTTAGGGATTTATTCCCAGAAGGTTTGGTCTTGATTGGTACATGTCAGCGGTGGAAGTAGTTCTAGTCAATTAAAAAGCAGATTGCTTGGCCACCAGATGCCAGCCTCAATGGTGTTTTTAGAGACGTTAGATGGTTCCTGCTGCTCGTTATAGGGTTTTAAAACGTTTGTTTTATAGTAATCAGTTACTTTTGTTGTTCGGACGTAAGCTCTAATTGATTTTTTTCATTGTTCCGCATAGGCGTTCCGCAAGGTCCAATCTTGGGCTTTGTTAGTTTTATCATCGTTACTACTTAATGAAGAAAATAAACTACACTCGAGAGGCACAGCTAACATTCCACACAAACGTACCTACTTTACGATTTAATAAATTATAACTTTTTAATTGTAAGAATTTAATTATTTGCATTTGTGAAGCCTCAGTTGTTGCCAATGTTCATGGACGGCGGTGATCGCTTACCATCAGGTGAGCCGTCTGCTTATTTGACCGCTATCATGTAAATAAATAAATGATTTGGTATTTGGATTTGTTGAAATAGATGCCCTGGGTGTCGATCCCATCACGTGTGATTTGCTTTTTAGTTTAACTATCCTTGTCTATAGAAAGTAAATATTTGTAAATAGTAATAGATAGATTGTTATAGATTAAATTATACATACCCTGTTCACACTCGTCGATATCTTCGGAGCAGTCGAGGCCCTTATACCCAGATGCGCAAGAGCAAGTGTAGGAGCCGTTGATAGGACTGGTGTCGCAGATGGCGTCTGCGTGGCACGGGTTTGATGTGCAAGCGTCATCGAGATGACATAATAAACCTGGAAGAAGAATTTTGTTTAGATTCAAGTTGCAAAAATGACGGTGAAGTTAGTATATCTCATACGCATATCATGCTAAGTTATAATTTGTACGATACCGTGTTGTAATTAAAAAAAACCAGTGCTCCACAAAAACATAGGTTCAAAATGTTGGATACACCTAAGAATAGTGGCACCGAAACTTTTACGACAGATTTTACCATGTCCTAACTGATTTGATCCTTAAATTAATGGTGGTAGGTACCTAATTAGGAAAGCGACTTATCAGTCACAACCTTAACTTGTACTAATGTAGTATTGGACCACTTTTAAGAATACCGACATTAATTATTGGTCCCCAAACACAGGTTTCATCATGACGACCGCATGTTATTCACACACGCACTTATCAAGGTAACTAACGATTTGTTGGACAGTTCATTAATGGAACCACAAAGGACTACTGTCAAATCTTGACAAACTCACCAGTCTTCCCCGGGGTGCACTTGCAGTAGAAGGCACCGACCCTGTCAATGCAGGTGGCGCCATTGAAGCAGGCTGCGATTGCGCAGTCGTCGATGTTCACTGAGCACTTGGGGCCGGTCCAGCCGTTGACGCAGATGCAGGAGAACCCGCCGACCGAGTTGGCACAGGTGGCTCCGTTCTGGCAGACGAGAGGCCTGTGGGAGAAGGAAAAGTGTTTGAGTAAGTTGGTTATCAAAATAATGTTATTTCAAGCCAAGCATCGAGACCAGTGAAGGAGTACTACAGCCAAGAGACATTTTGGGTCGTAGATCCATAGAAGTAAGTAAGTAAAGTATCAGCCTATTATACTGTCCCACTGCAGAGCAAAGGCCTACATCATAGAAAACAGGTTATTGCTATTATGATGGGATCAGGCTTAATCACTACGCTAAGTTAAGTAAGTAAGTAAGCACATATTGTTTCCGTTGAGGATATATTCATTGGAGAGTCCAGTGGCACACCATGTCATATGAAGCTATTTGGAAACTGAGTATGTATGTGTCAAATGTATTGGAATCCCACACCTTCTACCCTACGCAGCCTCATTCCCCAGAATTGGGCTATATAAACTATTTCTCTCAGCACCTTTGAGAGTAAACGTGACCAAAATCGACTAAAGTTTATAAGTTTTGTTTATATCCACAATAGTCTAACATCACATTGATCACCCAATCATTATAATGTTTTCTTAACTAACCACTGTTATTGATTGGACACTTTACGATTTTTATGGGAAATGATGCCGATGACATGTACTTTTTTTCTCACACCGAATCTATTAAGATTTTACGAGCAAAAACTGGAATTTTGCCGTAAAAATCGTCGCAATGCGATAAACAGGACAATATGAGGCAAATATGTTAATGAGAAATTGGTTGGAATCGTATTTTATTTAACTCGAGTGGGTGGAAAGTCGCAGGCGCCAAATTACTGCTTTTTAGGGTCCCTTTAGAATTAAATATATAAAAAAAAACAAATAATTAAGTATCGAGAATGGACACCAACCATTAACTTACTAGATCACCAAGGTACCAGAGAGATATAGATTGATAACAGTACGAAAAAAAGTATTTATTTGCATTAAGAAAATATAAAAATAAAAGAAAGAAGAGTATGTACTGTTCCAACCTGGATGAAAAAATTACAGACAGACAGACCGGGACTTGTTAAGAGATTTACGTCCCAAGACGGACAATTTAGTGGCTGGAATGATGATGATATGTGTCATACTTTCGTTAACTTCTATACCCATAACACAAGTGGCCGATAATCATTTATTTACATTTTACATTACTTTAACATTGGAAGCCAAAACCTACTGTGAGCGCTGATCTATCGATTGTTGTGATTTCAAAAAGAGTAAAAAAATATATAATAATTAAACTAAGCATGTAAACTTTTTTCGTACGGAACCTCATGCAGACTGCTAATTCGTCGTACCTCTTTAGGCATACTTAAACAGATTTAAGCAGCTGTTTTTAAGGCGTAATTTGGTGGCAGTATTTTAGTACTGATTGCGGCTTCTTTTAACACAAGGTCGCCGCCATCTTTAAAACAGTTTCAGTGCATAATTTGGTCCGTGATGTTATAAATGCTTTTTAAATGTTGACAGTGTTCCGATAAAGGAGAAAGGGTTTGCTATCAGCTTTTATATTATTGAATTTAATATCTTTGGGAATAATTTAGTCTACCTACCTATAGATTTATGTACCTACTAGTGGCCCGCCCTCACTTCGCTTCGGGACCGTAATTCAGAAATGAACAAATAGATGGCGTCGTGTTGAATAGATAGCGCTGTGTCCAATTACATCGCGCAAGCGTTTCGTGTTTTCGGTTTACCTATAAGCCTTGTCGTTGTCCATAGACGTTATCTCTTTATAAATAGTATAGATGTAAATTATGAGGAAAGATTTTTTTGCAATTTTTTCGAACATAGTTTGGGTTTTTTTTGCTATGATGGGATTGAGGATTCCTGTAACGGAGGCCCTTCAGTAGGACATTAAAAAGGCTAAACTAAACTAACTAAATGATGACCTACATAACTAAATACTTTATTTTTAATTAGGTAGGTACTAAATATTTATGAACATTCTTTAGTCATAAAGATTTCGATAAGTATGATATGGTAAAGGAAATTAAATGTAAAAACTGGAACATATAATTAATATCTACTTAGCATAAAAAAATCCATTTCAATACTTATAATTGAACCAGATTTTGATATTTTCAATTTGACAGTTTGATTCGAAAATTATATCATGAAAACGCACTTTAGGTAAGCTGGGCTGGTTGGTAAAATATCTAAAAGGTAAATTGTAAGCACACATTTCCATTAAGATCTGGAAACCATTAGAAAATAAGTCATCATCATCATCATTTCAGCCATTAGATATCCACTGCTGGACATAGGCCTCCCCCAATGTTCTCCACACAGATCGGTCCCGTGCCACATGCATCCAAGAGACTCCCACGACCTTCACTAGATTGTCGTCGTAGAAAATAAGTAGGTAACTTTGAAAATACGAATAACTTTAATTCACTTACGTGTAACAATCCGGGTTAATTTAGTTACTGACATAAAAATCACCATTCCGCTCTAGAGCGATTTTAATTTACGCACAAATCTATAAAAGTAATTGTCACTTTTAAAGAGCTTGTAACTTAAGTGAGAAAATATAGTGTAGGGAATACAAAAGACTTTTAGCTATTTTCAAAATTAGGTATTATGTACCTACATTAATTTGTTACAATAGTTTACAAAGAAACAAAAGACAGTGAAATAAAAGCCCGCGTAAACAGATTAGCGCAATTATCTGCTGTCCATTTTTAGGGTTCCGTAGCCAAAATGGCAAAAACGGAACCCTTATAGTTTCGTCATGTCCGTCTGTCCGTCTGTCCGTCTGTCACAGCCGATTAATAATAATTAAGCAAGAACATTATTAATAGACTAACTATGGAGAATAAAAAAATAATGTGTTCTCAATGTAAAAAAAATATTAACACAAGACAATATCTTACGTGCTGTCGTTGTCAGTTAAATTATGATCTAAAGTGTGCAAATAAAGAAAAGCTATATGATCTTATGAGTAAAGAACGAAAAACTACGTGGGAATGCATTAAATGCAAGAAGTCAGCAAAAAGTACATCTACAAAAAAGGCAAGTGCGCTTAAACCACATACGAATGTACTAACACCAACGAACAATGTTAAGGTCACACCTACCAATACACCACATTTAAAGACGACAGGTAGTATGATAGACGCCGAATGCACTTCGACGGCTAATCCAGCATCCACTGCACAACAAAATACCTGCACTCAAGGGAATATCAAGATATCAAGTAACAGAATTGATACAAATTGCAGTACTCCCACGACAAGCCTGGTGCTGACTGATATAAATGAGCCACTCTCTGACCATGAAAATGTTACCCACCGAAAACAAACTAAAATAAATATCAGCACACATAACTCATTTGACTCACTTCAGACAGATTTTGAGGAATGTTTAGATGAAGAAATATTAGGTGATACGCCTGAGAAGATAAACAGAAGCTGCCCACAGATCGTGGTTAAAAGTCACCTAGATCATGAGGCTTTACGGATTAAACTGGATAACTTACAGCAAAAATATGAATCTGCAGAGCAACAAATAGAACTTCTCCTTGCCGAAAATTTTAGCCTTAAAAGGACAGTGGATGAGTATAAGTCGAAGATAACAAATCTAACGTCAATCTATCAAAATGAAGTACATTCGCCGGCTACTAAAAATAGAAGGGAATTCATCTCAAAATCGTCAAAAAAATCGAAGAACAGAAAATCAACTACTTACCACGACTCACATATTAATGTCCAGCTTTCCCCATCTACACAACATATTCTAAATATTAAGTCATTAGACAATTCAGAAGCTATAAATACAGGAGCCGTACAAGAAGAATGCACCCAAAATATAGAAAAAACAAGACAAGTATGTGTACTGAGCACAAACGCCAAAAATAAGGTACTGAAGTTATTTCAAAACACATTTGAAGAAAATTATAAACTATGTCATTATGTTACACCGCATAGAAGGATCTCAGAAATACTACAAACAATAGATGAAAAAATCAAACTCTTTACAAGAGAAGATTTCTGTGTCATACTGATTGGCCCTCGGGATTTTGAGACTTCGATCAATTACAATGACCTAGTGAAAACCATCCGAGATAAACTCATGACTGTACAGCATACAAATATTATTATTTGTCTCCCTACATTCAAGTGTGGAAGATCATCTGAATTATTTAACAGAAGGATTGAAATATTCAATAAGCTTTTTTATTTTGACATACAGAAACATGGACATGCATTTATATTTGACTCCAATCTACACCTGACTTATGACCATGAAATGTTTAATGGACCACATGGCACCATCAATAACAAAGGAATGCATAACATAGTATCTAATTTGAAATACCTGATTGAGGAAATAGTAGTATATAATAGTACGTATGACAATAGTGTTGCTGATGTATCTCTTGAAAAAATAGACTTTTTTCGTTAATAAATCGGAAGATAAGATGTTTAGGATAATGCACCAAAACATTGCAAGTGCGTTATCTAAAAAAGATATACTAGAATTAATGTTGGCTGATATTGAAGATTCAAATGTCCCTGATGTTATATGTCTCAGTGAAACGTTTTTAAAGGCAGGTCATGAAAATAGTTTCCAACTGTCAAATTACGATCTGGCAACTTATTTTAGCAGAGAAAATAAAAGGGGCGGTGTCTGTATAATGGTGAAAACGGGGCTTTTATACAGAAAAAATTCTATAGTAATGAAACATGCGACGGAAAAAGTTTTTGAGTGCTGCGCAGTTGAAATTCCCAGCAATAATTTAATAATTATATGTTTATATAGAACCCCAAATTCAAATGTCATCTCTTTTCTTAATACCTTAGATACTATGCTACATGAATTAAATAGATATAAAAAAAAGAATATTGTAATCCTAGGCGATTTTAATATAAACACCCTTAAGGTGGATAAAATATCAAATTTCTTGCAAGACATAGCAAAAAACTATAATTTAATGACACACATCAATCAGCCGACTCGTAGATTATCGTGTATTGACCAAATACTAAGTAATATTGAAAATGCTACTGCATCTGTTTTGCCGTTAGGTTTATCGGACCACGAAACAGCTCAAACAATTAGCTTCCCTGTAGTGAATAAAGGTCAAACACAAAAAACCACTTATAAATATAAAAGAGTTTATGGCAGAGACAATATTCGCAAATTCCAAAATTCTATTAGTAGATTATCTTTTAGCGATGTATATATAGAACATAATTCTGACAAAGCCTTTAATAAATTTCATGACTTGTTAATTACCATTTATAAATTATGTTTCCCTATAATAAAAATTAAAATGCAAAAACATTATAATAAAAAAAGCTGATAACTGTAGGGTTAAGAAAGAGCTGTAAACAAAACGTGCACTCAGAATTAGATATTATAAACATAAATGTAAAAAAATAAAAGGTCTTTATCTACAATATTCAAAGATTCTGAAAAAATGCATTTACCAAGCACATAAGAATAATAATAACAATTTTATAAACAATAGCAGAAATAAGTGTAAAGCCTCTTGGCAAGTTATAAAAAAAGAAGACTACAATAGTAATTACAATAATAACATAGATGAAATTGATTTTAATAATGACATAATTAATGAACCAATAAATATAGCAACAGCATTTAATACACATTTTATTGAGTCATCCCAAAAGTTATCACAAAGTAGGTCTAACAAAATGTGTGGAAATAAACTTAGTAAACATGAATTGGGAGGTTCTATGTATTTGATGCCTATGGCTGAAGATGAAGTTAGAAAAGTTGTATTATCGCTGAACAATACTAATTCTGAAGGCCCAGATGAAATATGCACGAAAGTGATAAATCTTGTATTAATGAACTATGTTCTGTACTAACTTATTTGATAAACTTATCGTTCGAAAGTGGAAATTATCCTCAAAGACTGAAATTATCTGTAGTCAAAACCTATACACAAAAAGGGCAGTAAAAAGATATGAAAAATTACAGACCTATCACTCTTGTGCCTATTATAGCAAAGATCTACGAAAAGTGTATGTTTACTAGGCTTATGAACTACTGCCTAGCACTTAATTTAATTAATAAGGACCAATATGGCTTTCAAAGGCATAAATCTACTGATCTTGCTATTTTCGCTTTGCTCAATGAAGTTCTGACTAGTATAGACACCAAAAAATTAACTACTGTCTTATTTTTAGATATGTCGAAGGCATTTGACCTAGTCAACCACTCCATACTGCTTCTGAAATTAGAAAAACTGGGCGTGAGAGGCACACCCTATCAATGGTTTCAATCTTACTTGAGTGACCGACAGCAATCTGTTGAAATAACAAACGTCAAGGAAGATATTTTAGAGACTTATCGATCGCAGTATATGTATAGTAGAACTGGAGTTCCTCAGGGCAGTGTGCTTGGACCTCTCCTGTTCATTTTGTATATCAATGACATAATAAATATTACAAAACATAGGACAATTTTATTCGCTGACGATGTATCTATAATAGTGACCACAAACTCAAAAGACGGTTTAAGACAACACGAAATTGACATAAATAGTACGCTAAGAGACATTATTGAATATCTTGACATAAATCATTTGAAAATAAATTTGATGAAAACGAATTATATGCAATTTAATAAAATGAAGAAATGTAATTTAAATTTAAATATTGAATATAAAGGAACACGTATTGATCAAGCGGATTCTGTTAAATTTCTGGGGGTCATCGTCGATAAAGATATCAACTGGAAATCGCAAATTGAAAAAATATGTGACAAAATTAACCGTTTTGTATTTGTCTTAAAGAGACTTCGATATGTGACAGATCACAGTACAGTCCTTACTGCATATCACGCATATGTTGCTTCCACGCTGCGTTACGGATTGATTTTCTGGGGCAATAGTGTGAATGTACATAAAGCTTTTATAGCCCAAAAAAAATGTTTACGCGCGATTTATGGAATACCACCTTATCAGACTTGTAAGCCACTTTTTAAAGAATTGAATTTGCTAACATTACCTAGCCTTTACATATTTGAAATAAGTAAATTTGTTAAGAATAATATTGAACTCTTTAATAAAGCTAGCGACATTAATCCTCGTAATACAAGGAACCCTAATAAACTGGTTTTAAATTTTGTTCCTAGAACTACCCTTTATATGAAAAATTGTTTAAATATGTGTTTAAAAATCTACAATAAAATACCCGAAAATTTGAAAATGTTAAATCGTCCATTATTTGATAAAAAATTGTATGCATGGTTACTAGAAAAAAGTTACTATAATATTAATGAGCTAATTATGTAATACCTAATTTACTTTAAACCTTCTATAAAATATTTACATGCCAGTACATTTGGCGAAACATGTGAAACTATTTTTTGTAAACACCATTTATGTACCGTGTTTCGAGTGAATAAATTGAATTGAATTGAATTGAATTGAATTGATTTACTCGGAAACTATAAGTACTACAGTGATGAAATTTGATGGGAATATGTGTTGTATGAACCGCTACAAAAATATGACACTAAATAGTAAAAAAAAGAATTGGGGGTGGGGCCCCCCATACATGTAACTGAGGGATGAAATTTTTTTTTTCGATGTACATACCCGTGTGGGGTATCAATGGAAAGGTCTTTTAAAATGATATAAAGTTTTCTAAAAAACATTTTTCTTAAAGTGAACGGTTTTTGAGATATCAGCTCTCAAAGTCGTAAAAAGTATGTCCCCCCCCCTCTATTTTTATAACTACGGGGTATAAAATTCTAAAAAAAATAGAGGTGATGCATGCTAATTAATTCTTTCAACGATTTTTGGTTTGATCAAAGTATCTCTTATAGTTTTTGAGATAGGTTGATTTAACTGTAATTTTGGTTAAGTTATTGTGCTTACACTGAAAACGATGGCTGAACCTTTATTTGATGCTACGGAACCCTTTGTGCGCGAGCCCGACTCGCACTTGGCCGGTTTTTTTTTAAATGCTCTTTGCCTGTTGAAATGGCCAGTATTATTTTTTACAACCTCTGACTTTGACTTTGAGGTGTCCACCTTTAAATATTTTTTTGTATTTTCTTTTTAAATGGATAAAAACGGGGTCAGTTTGGTAATAGGTAAATTATGTAATGGATTTGTGATTTAAATTTTAGTTATGTAATAATTATGTCATTCATTGTAATATTAAATAAATAATTTGAACTGAAAATTTGGATGATAATCCATTATTAAATTAGATTTACGGGCAATGGTAATGTGCGCCTTGAATATGGTAAGAAGGTTGTAGGTTCGAAGCCGAGCATGCACCCGGATTTTACAAATCTGTGTAATATCTACCATTAGCTCGGCGATGAAAGAAAACATTCTGAAGGAAATCGGAACGAGACGGATATTTTTTCAATAATAATGGATGTAACCATGATTTGGCTGATCTAGTTTCCCTATAGTATTCAGTCGGCAGTCGCTTTATTGTACTCGTAATTGCCAAACATTAAAGCGCAATCGGGAATTTCACTGATATCAAACGTAAAAGTTAAATTTACGAATATTATATTATATTTCAATTTGATTTATCCTTGCTTCTGGATACCGCTTTCTCTTACATCACAATTTAATATTCCAATACGCTTTCTGATCGTAAATCTATTCCTAGTACCAATAAATAGTCGACTCAAACTTATTGACATTGGTGTGTGAGATTTGCCGCCATAAAGTATTGGCAGACTACATTATGTAAACTGTAATTACCCAAATGATTATAGTTTTATTGGAACACGGATGCTAAACTGGTGTTCTGACGCCAAACTGTAGACGATATACATAATTCATAATTTGATTTTTAAACTAATCGAAAACACTGTTCAATCAATACGTTTTGAATAAACATTATATGTTTTATAATTAACTCATTAATAGAAGACGATGTCGATTAAAATAGGCATAGATAATAACAAAATGGTGTAGGCATATCGGTTTTTAGGACCACTGAATAAGGTTCTGGCCGGACCTCCGTACAATATGGGATTTCTCCTTTGACTGTTTCTAGCATTTCCCCTATCATAAGTGAATAAGGTTCAAAATAATGTGGTATTCGGACACTGCTTGGCCATGGGTTAGTATCCCATTTAGCTAGTTATACTAAGGTAGGTTCAATATCTATATTAGGTATCTATGTCTTAATCAACATTAAGTAGGTAGGCATGTTGTGAGAATAAAAGAAATCACAATGAGTTTGTCATTAAGGTGAGAATCCTTCGATCATTATAATCTCTCTTAGAAAATTCCATACTGAAAGCGTTTAAAAAAGTGATTGCAAAAGCGTTGTCATTAATAATAGTTATAGACAGCAATGGATCGAGTTCGAATCCCGGTCAAGTCAATTTAGGAAACTACATTTTCTAAGTTTTCGTGGGTCTTGGTATTATGGGTTGACGCGACACCCCCAGTTAATTCGTCATCTGGTACTCATAATACAGTGGTTGCCCTAGTTTGATACCAGATTGATAGGTGTGATTGTCTGGCGCAATTTTTTTTTAAATTATACTATAGGCCAACGCTTGACCACAATCGCACCTGATGGAAAGTGACGATGAGGTCTAGGATGACACGCGTTTGCCTAGAAGATGCCTGTTCACTCTTGCCTTAAAGATGTCCAAGTTATAGTGGTCGGGAAAAACAGACCTCGGCAGGGAGTTCCACTCCTTAGCTGTCCGTATGATAAATGTGGAAGCGAATCGCTTCGTACGGGCAGGGGGCAAATCTACCACATAAGGGTGAAAACTTTCGCCGCGCCTTGTCGTCCGGTGGTGGAATGGGCTGCTATTTATTACTTTTAGCGCGTTCATGGTGTATCTAGGGGCTTTTATGATCGAAGTAACAATCGGAAGAAGGATCTTGATAGATAGTTACTTATCCAACGAGTGACTGTATATTTTTCTGCTCACTTCATTTTCGAACTTTCTCTCCATTGTGTAATTGTAACAATTAACTTACTAAAATAATGATGTGTCAATAACTAGAACCTCCGTTTCGTATATTTGACAAATTAAACTATAACTGTTACATTGTAACTGAGAGGCCATGACGGTCTGTGAGACTGTTACGAATTATTAATTACAGCTTATATTTTCAACCAGTTTGACAGCTGTTACAATAAAATTATAGAGCATACTCAATTATGAACATAAAAACATGTTGATTCGTTCGTTTATTTTGCTACGTCTATATTTATCAAAGTATTACAAAGAAACGGAGCCAAAAGTTTGAGAGAGCAAAAAGTTTTAACTGTAAAAGTTTTGTGGGTAAAAAACAAACATACGAGTATAATGCGTATGCGTTTATTTCACTACTCACATGCTTAAATACAATTTTAACGCCAGCCTAGTCTACCTACGTTATACCATTTCTTTTTGTGACTGAATCCCGCGAATCAATAACGACATAGGTAACTGCCCTAATGTTAATGGGTTACAGGTCAGCGAAACCAAACTGCTGAACATAGAATATTATAGAGACTACGGCTGAACAGTTTAAATTCTCAAATTTATGAACCTAACCCATTTATAGAAGAGAAGCAATAGCAAATAAATTAATCATACAGACATTTCTCGACGTAAATTCATATAAAGTGCAACGGCCAGCCGATTTCATAACGTCAATTTTGATATTTCAAATAATAGAACTTGTGCAACAGACAATGGAAAATTATAGGATTTTATGAACATGTATACAGTAATATGGTAATTTTAGAGGTATGTTGCATATTTCTAATACTTAAGTCTAATCTTGGAATATGTGGTAGGTATTTCGATGTAGAAATAATTTGTAGTGATCTTCTGATCCTTACTGCCGCACTCAGAAACGTAATTCAATTTTAATGCTCATTATCTTAATTATGGATTTCTGTCTATTAAAATAAAGGTCAATAACTGTACGTTTTAGCCCCTCATGAACCACAAACACCCAGATCCAACACAAATATCTGTTGTTATTTAGATTATTATTCATAAATGTATATGTATAAGAAGAACTAAATATATATTCTAAAGCATACAAAATATGTAAAGTCACAGTATTTGCATAGTTATTTATAGCACGAAAGCAATATAAAGTTTAAGATGAATAAATAAATCTTAATTTTGTGTGAAACACCAACAACTCAATAGCAGGAACCATATTTTATGTTTAATTCAAACTATTGTAATTTATAAGTAGGTGCGTTTTGAGTGGCATATGCGGTGACAACGGTGTAGGCTAAGAGACAGGGGCCCAAAAATATAGCTTGAAACAACAGAAAGCGTTGACACAGCCTGCTGTTTTTTTTTGTTGACCGCTTTTCGTTGTTTTTCAACAAAAAAAAAATGTGAAAGATATGTGAAATGTATGTGAAAGAACCAGTAATATTTTTGTTATTAAAACAGGTTAAAATACATGATCAAACCAAATCGACGACTGCACAAAACAAAGTAAATCCACGACTGCGCTCACTTTTTAACATTTTTTTTTTACAATGAGTGAAAATCTTAATGGGGTTGTCTTAAGGTACCTCTACTTACCAAATTTCATGAGTATTTTAGGATTTGAAGTTTCGGAAAAAAGTGGCTATAACATACGGACGGATAAATAGACAGAAATGACAAATCTATAAGGGCGCGTGAATATAGTGTAAGTAATAATTGAAATACCAAACACTGAAAATTTTGATAACTACGTAAACAACCTAAACCTCACCGGACATCGAACTCTGAACCTTCCAACTGCACAACACCATAGCCATTCGACATGTATTGTAATAAAACGGACAACGATCGCTCCAAACGTGCCTACCCAGTATAATAATACTAGTGTGAGAATCGTACAAGATTGGGCACTGTCGTAAAAGGTAACAGGTTTACATGCTACACTATAACTATACGGAGTACACCGCAGCTCATTTAACTGGGTATCTTTGTCGTGAGATTTACGTTTCCTTAGGAAAACTACGATGCTGTTATCTTTATAGTTTAGGAGACAGTGAGCAAAGATTTCTCGAAATGTGTAAAATGCTTTTTTTTATTTTATGTGATAGGTGGCAGACGAGCAGACTCTTCTGTCAGGCCGTGATATCACTCCGGGCGAGGCGACTCATTCATGCCAAAGCGAAGCTCTCCCACATTTAAAAATAGTTTAGGAGACAGTGAGCAAAGATTTCTCGAGAAGCTTAAAATGATAAATAAAAGTGTTGTGATACAAAAAAATAATGTTTCAATCATGGGAGAGCCACGCTTCGGTATGAATGTACTGGCTCGACCAGAGCTTATACCAAAGTTTAGCATCAAGTCATTAGGCCCCCATTTCTTATACTCGTGATATTTATCAAAAATCGAAATAAATAGCAAAAACATAGTTTTTGGTATAGTTTGCGTGCGATATCCGCTATGATTTTTTTCACATCGAAAATCACATGAATTGGGGGCTTGCTCGACTGCCACCTATCACTAAAATTTAACTACTTTACGAGGCATATCTCTGTAGAAATAATGTACTTCATATTACAATCACACTTCCAAACAGTCGTATCACACGCTGTAAACTATCATCGGAAATCCTACCTCTAGCTCACACACTTAGGGTCTATTTATCCAACACAAGTACTACACCTGACGTGTACTACAATTTATTACACTTGTAAAGCCCGGTGGCGGGCGGGAACCCGATGATTCCTGCCCGATGATGGGGCCAGGTCAACAGTCATCAATCAATCCCGATGCGCTAAGCATTTCCAGTATTCCACTCGTTTGATATCGGCCTTCGATCAATCATTTTGTGAATTAAAACTGTACGGAACGCGCATAGATGGTGCTGCCAACTGGTGCCGTCTATTTGAACTTAATTTGTCCTGTGTGTTGATACAAAGTGCTGCCACATAGACGATGCTGACAACCGATACCATTAGTTTGAATGTAATTAGTCCTGTTAGTCAATACCTATATTTACTGCCATATAGACGGTGCTGACAACTGGTACCATCAGTTTGAATGTAATTAGTCCTGTTGCTGCCACCTGTAGTTACTGCCAGCATAGACGATGCTGACAACCGATACCATTAGTTTGAATGTAATTAGTAGTATTAGTCAATAAAGACTGCTGCCACCGATAGATACTGCCATACAGCCGGTGCTGACAACTGGTACCATCAGTTTGAATGTAATTAGTCCTGTCAGTCAATACAGTGCCATCTATACATACTCCACGTGACCTAATTGAGTGTGTAGTTCTAGTAAGTATTAATAATTATCTTTCGTCTTCATTTGTTTTAGTAAATTGACTAGTTAAATCTGTAAAAAATGTAGGAGTTAGCCTTTCGCCCCCTAAAGCTTACGTAATATTTTAACATTCCCTCGCGAAAAGAGAAGGATAAAGGTTCACCAAGAAAAAAGTGTTCAAACAACAAAACTGCTGGTTCAAAATCGTGTAACTTTTTACTTCGCATTTATCGTTACGTCATCGCCACCGCTATAGCTTGGTACCAGGTAACCTGAAGACCCGGTAGCTAGCGGAGCAGAAATAATAACCCCGCAGCATTCATGACAAATTAGCCGACCCAATCTTGTCGTAAAACTCGAAATCTCCAACCACACAATTTGTACACGATAAAAATTTTCGCCGAAAAATTACTGACTGTAAAACTTTTGAATGTTTTCGTTACCGTTATAATAATCGAGAGGCTTTTACAATCTCCTACAATTAAGACAATAATGGATTTAAATATTGAATATAAAAACATGAAACATGCTGAATTTATCTAAAATACAGTATTAAGGAACATTGCATTATATGAATCAAATCAATATCAAGAAATCACAACCATCGCATTTTTTTTATTTAGCTTTGAATTAATGAATCTTAATTTGCATAAATACGGTACAGAGTAGGCTAGAGATATTAAAAGAGATCAATATAATTAAGCATAACATGGCATGCAAATCTACATGATGTACTCAGAATTTTAGACTGACAGATACAGATAGATTAAAGCAAGCAATATCATATTACCCAACAATAGTCGCAGTTCCTACGAGTACATTATAGTCATAATGAGTAAGGAACAAGGGGAATCCTGGATCATCTGCTATTATCAACAAAGTTGATAAAAAATTCCGCTTAAATACCCTCTTTGATGGCAGGCAGGAATTAAATCTATGATAACCTCATGCAATCTTAATACTGCCTACCGCGTTAGATAGAACAGAAAATTCTTAATGAGAAAAATGAAGAAGCTGTCATTGATTGTAATATTAACGATATTATTCGTATTATAAAGCTTATTGCTGAACTAAAACAAATTATAAGGTAGTTAAAAAAACAAAACAACACATGTTTATCACCATGTAATCTCATGAGTCGCAATTATCGTTCACTAAAGAAAACAAAAAAGAATCTGCATTAACGATACAGATAAAAAAATGAAAGTCTTCATCTATAACTCATAATCAAGATAGCAGACCCATCATTTGTTACTGACAGAATGGTAGCTCCTACACCAATATGGCATCCAATTCTAACGATATTGAATAACTATTAATCATTACTATTTTTGGTAATCGCGTATTTATTTGACGAATTGATCGGACAAGTAGAAAAGGCGTATGGAAATCAGTTGTGCGTATTTTTAATGGTAAAGATTAGCTCTTGGTCCCACACTTGTCGCTGATAATGATACTTCGCCATAGTGGCAATATAGCCAGAGGCCTATCATAATTTGTAGATCAGAATCAGCGGAACACTGACCCGCATTAAGCTCATTATAGTTTATTGGTATATTTTTGGATTCTTTGCACCGTACGCCCTTGATATAAGGTTCAAAACAAATGGCACGTTGTGTATTCTAGCCGGTAAACTCCAGGAATATCGGTGCTGTCACTGATCAAAGTATGAAACCCCGTGTGCCCCGCGCTAGTACTATTTTGGCAAGCTTAAATTTCCGTTTACAAAAATACCTTCAAGAAAGTTGTTCCTTGTTGAAAGATCAGGAGTGCACTTTTGGTTTAGTAACTCCATTACTTTTTCAGTGTATGTGTGAATCGCTTAACTATCACAGAGCTCAAGATTGAACCGGACGTCATATGCATTATACCTTACTATTATGTGCTAAAAAACATTTTCTATTCTATACTATATGTCTTGCTAATAGCTATCTCTAGACTATTTCGATATAGTTTTTTCATTACTTTTTTATGCTATCAACTTATCATTTCATCAAGTAACGTAATGAATAGTAGCTGAGAATCCAATCATAGCTACATAGTAAACATACTCATAGTAGCTAAATAAGGCAAGACGAGTTTGCTTTCAAGCAAAAGTCTTGCTCTAATCTAAAACCCATTAAAGAAATATTTCTACTATAATAAAATATTACATGTACTAGTATGTATTTGTGTTAGTTTTCTGATACAGCTTTTTTTTTGTTTAAAAGACAAAGTACCTATTAGTTATATTCACGATTTTTTGAGAAAAATTACTGGTATTTCAAATATATATTAAACTAAGTTCCGTTCGAAATAATTGGTAAATTACTATTATTAGTATCTAAAGACATTGAATTCCTTTGTAAACTCAGTGTTTGGTTCACGTCCTTGCGTTTATTTTAATGATAACTTCCATAGCAGCTGCTGGTGTTTTTGTTTTCAAAATCTTAGCAAACGGCATCATCTAGTGTGCAATTTTCTAGTCACTTGAAACCCGACCGTGGCAGGGTCGACGAGCAAAAAAGACGAAATTACTGATTTAACAAGCTGGAGCAAAAACTGGCCCTTGCGCGACACGTTGTAAATCTGCTAAGTAATTGAGCATTTCTTTACTTTCCGCGACTAAAAGAGTATTTACGATAAAATATCCACACAGCAAAAAATAAATAGATTGTTCACAATCACACTTTGATGTTTACAGTGGGTAATCCATGTCATGTTAATGAGGATACAACGAAATCGGAAGCTCAATTTAAAACTATTTACGTAACATGATTAAAATTTAAACTAAACATGTCTGATTTATAACTTACACCTCACGACTAACGTTAATTTTTCCTAAGTTCCCTTAATTTAGGAGAAAATCAATAAGTAGTTAATAAAATCCCTGTACTTATTTATGACCAAACGTGTCACCTTATGAATAAACATTGGCTTTCTGAAATCAAGTAAGTGGCCTAATGGTATTTGAGAAATGTTACCATGAGTATTCGAAGTCGTGAATTACTTTGAAGTATTTTAATTGTGGTGTTTTATTGACTTGTTCATGTGACTAACGTTCCTGTATTGGCCTTTAAGTTTTAAGTGTTGTTGAAAATGTTATTTTTGGGGTACACCACTTGTGAGTTTTATATGACTCATTGTTAGTTTCGGTGTTTATCAAATTGAAATTGGACCATTCTATATTTTACAGATTAGTCACAAAGTTATTTTTCGGTTTAGCAGAAGTTAAAGAGCATGCCATGCCATCTTCAACAGGTAAAAGATTTCATCTGAATACGACGCTCACGTTTCGCTACTTCTACACACATCATTAATAACAATAAAGAAAGTTGCTTCGTCAATGAAATGGTCTTGCTTGGTCAAGTTAAACTTTCAATAAAATTATGTAAATAGATTAAAGTTACTGATACAGTTAGTGGACTTTATCACCTGCGATACAGATTCAAACTGTACTCTTTCAATTATGAAACCAGAATCGCAGCTTGATGGGAAAGAGCGGTCTAGAACCTAGGCCGAGCTCGTTTCTGTCTGACCCTTTAGAAAGTGCACATAAAATACCCTGTTGGTTCCAACGTGCCTTTGATTGCGATCTTGAAAGAGTTTCGTAGTTTTAACACTTTAACTTGATAACGGAATCAATTCGTAAAAAATAGTGAATTTGTAAACTATTTTCGAAAATGCTTATTCCTCAAGGACCTCCACTGGATTTTGATACTCGTATAGTCCTGATTCTCGACTCGTATATGTGATGCTTATATGATACTTAAGTACCACGTGTAGCCCCAGAATCCGCTGGGGAGACGAGATACAAATCTTACAGACTTGCTTATAAAATTATACGTACCTACACCATGTTTAAACTGGTATGCTAATTTTTATTATGATTTAAATTCTATATACGAAAGAGCATTAGCATTTGATCCATTAAAATTTTGTATCCGATCCTTCAAATGTTTTTATATTACGATACAACAATTAATATTTCTTTACTATTCTATAAAATTAATCGTCCACCATAAACTATTAATATTACTGCCGCCAGATACGGGACCGCCCGCTGCAGGCACCTTTCGAAACTAAAAGTACCAATTCATTCTACCTCTAATTTTGGACTAATAGCATTTATTACTTCAACAATAAAGTTTACAATACCGTAATAATAGGAGACAGAGACGCGGGGTAATTTGGTCCGTACGCATTTTAACCGCTGGCTGTTGTTTCTGGCCTCTTATTTTACATGTAATACCTTTTAAGAGGTCACGACTCGAGTTCTGAAAGTGACCTTAGTGTGTTGTTTTACAGTTGGGTTTTCCTTGCGGCGAGGTCCTATGGGATAGTGTCATACTATCCGAATCGTTCGCTCATGAAACGCAACTGATAAATGCGTGCCCAATATCGGGTTTCGTCTCGCCTGCTCCTTTTTTATTTCATCCGAGGCTGCGTCCGCGCAGAGCTGCTCTAAAGTAGGTTGTATTGTTATACGTTCTTTTATGGGCGTACTTCGAATGAATGCGGTAACAAATTTTCGAAATTTATGACAAGATCAATAAACAGATTGAATAAAATATGGCGCTGGTTGCACATAGATTCGAATACGAATATTTAATAAATTATGATCCATACTGAAATCGCTCGTGGTTCGCTCATACGGTATTAGGAGATTTAACCACAGATTTAACTGTGTATCAATAAAACGGGTTGTAATAATTGCGCATGACCATAAATAACAGTCATCAAACTAGAAATAATTTAGCTTAGTTATATAGCTAGATCATCATGATAGCCTAAATTGGTAGCTAGGGATCTAGTAAGAATGGAATAGAAGCAGAATATCGTTTATACAATAACTGAGTTAATAAAATTTTGTATATAATAATAAAATGTTTGGCCGTGTGACTGTCTGTTTTTATACGACTATTAGCTAACAGTGCAGGAGCGCAAGCGCAACGTGTGTGCGGCCGATGATCTTTGGACAAGTTATGAGCGGTAGCGATTTTGCAACTATGACTTTTCAAAGCACTATTACAAAGAATTTTGAACTTACAATGGCTAATAATTACACTCTTGTGATTATATCTAATTTGATCTGGCTACTATAATGAGTTGGGCTAATCACCGACGCTTGCCTAATGTGTATTTGTGATTAAACCTGAGCTACATTAGAAATATTCGAAACCGATTTTTTGCTGGACCCGGGCATCGAACTCATTACCCCGAGATCACGACCCGATGCTCAAACAACTAGAACAACGGGGCGTCTACCACTTGGCATATAAAAAAAATGCTGACAAAGATGATAAAAAGCAGTGACAAAGATTAGAACAAAACTGCCCTCCTAGTCATAAACGCAACAAATTTTTGCGAAGTTAATATATGCAACCTTATTACTATGGATTTAAGGTTGAATTTTTTCAATTCGCAAAATTTTATTGCGTTTATGAAAAGTGCCAATCTTATAACTTAGACCAAGAGGCCGTTGACTCTAGAGTTACTAGCAATTAGTGCCCGATACCACGTTCATACTGCGGTGTTACAAAAACTAACACAAAAGCTATCACGCCCTTCTTTGTCTATAATTACGTGATTCTGGTTACCAATACCTTTTTCATATACGATCCTAGAAATAAATAACGTGGCGGTTTCTTTAGCTACTTCTTTTTACTGAAGATAATAAGTAGGAATAAAAATGTGTGTGAGTAACAAGAATATAAAGACTTGTTTGTGATGAGAACTAACTGTATTATGTAAATTAATCAGTTGTAGAAACAAAAGTTCCATCAAGAGAAGAGCGTCCTTCTTTCTATAAATCCGGCAACGCATTAGCAAGCGACATCTCTGATGGGCAATTCGACACTGAAGTCGAATACAGAGATTTCATACATTCGTCCATACAAATATTTAATGAGATGCACGAGAATTGCCCCCCTGATCTCACAGACGTTTATGGATGACGATGATTGTTGTATGTTTTTTATCTCTCTTAATAGACCCTTGAACTTATGTCAAATTTTGGGTCTTTTTATATGTTAAGTGGGATTGCACTTGACCTCATCTAACCTGATGGAGAGTGACAATTAGGTCTAAGATGTAGCGTGCTTTCCCAGAAGAAGCCTATTCACTCTCGACTTAAAGACACCCAAATTGTAGCTCTCTGGGAATACAGAAACCGGCAAGTTGTTCCATTCCTTAATCAGTTCGTATTAAGAAAGAAGAAGAGAAACGCCAGGTCAAATACAGTAGGGAACCGTGACTTCAGAACCTTTCTCGATTGAGCTGAGCACTAGCCACTGCGCCATTGAGTCTGCTGTCAAGAGCTGGATGCTATTAGACATTTCCTTAAAGTTAAGGCTAGTGCAATATTCGTACCTATGAGTTGCATAATTATTTGCGAAACCAAAACATGTGGTTGACCCACACGCGTTCCGCAATTTTCCTGCAATTCCGACAACTTGTAGTTACTGCTTACACCAGCACCAAGATTATTAACATTATTTTTATCCCATAAAGGCGGAAGGTGGCTAAAAAATATGTATCCTGTTGTTTTTTACTTTGAATCCTTCAAAAAACAGGACACCACAGACGCGTGCATCCAAGATGGTATTCGATATCGCATTACCAAGATCGGTTCCATTGCTATTATCTTCCGAACGCTTTAAATATCGCCTCTAAGTGGGAGCAATAAAGTGTAATTTTCTTTAATATTTAATAATAAAATTTCGGCGAAGGATTTATCCAACGATCCGTTCCAGGTTTCATTTTAGAGATGCCAGCCTAATTGGCCTACGAATGCGTTGGATACAAAGTCGTATTTCGTTGACTTAAGGTTTGAATTTCGGATGTGGATTGGATGGTGATCAAAATTTAGCTGTCGAAAATGTGATGTAAGCAATTGGTGGGACATAACTGTTTCGGCTCATTTGTAAAATCGGTTAGAGTTCATTATGTTTTGGGTCCGAGTTTATTGTCTTTGCAAAGAAAAGCGAGAGATTTTATTTAATAACGAAATCAAGCTATCAGCGATGGTGATTTAAAAGGAAATACAAATTGAATTTAGACCCATCTATCTTTTAAGCCTTTGACTGCCACATTTCTAGACAGATAGAAAAAATATTGTTTGTCGGTCACCGGTGACCCCCATGGCGTTCAAAGAGTTAAGCATACAAAAAAAAGTGTAATTTAACCAATAGTCTTGTCTTGGTCGTGGTTTTGTAACTCTTTGCTTCAGGCTTCGGGACCCCGAGATCACGGCCCGACACTTAAACCACTAGACGAACGGGGCGTTCAAAAATAGGTTTACACCAGCGATCGTCACACTTTACTGTTCAAGGGCTGCTCATAAAAATGTGAGCACCAGGGCCCGGGCCGCAGTAAGTATAGTATGTGAATGCGTTTCAAAAGCTTTTGCATCTATTACTATCACGTCTATTACTTCTCTACTCAAAAACCACTAAACTGATTTACATGGAATTTGATATAAGTACGGATATTATGTAGTTGACTATTAATTAAAGAAATCTACTTTATCGCGGGCCGCACAAACAACGTCCACGGGCCGCATGCGGCCCGCGCGGGCCGCGTTTTGACGACCACGGGTTTAGACTATAACTCACCTCAAAGCGCACTCATCCACGTCGTTCTCACAGTAGGTCCCGGTGAAGGTGGGCGGGCACTCGCAAGTGTAGGAGTTCAGGCCGTCCACGCAGGTGGCGCCGTTCTGGCACAGGTGGCCGGGGCAGTCGTCGATGTCGATCTCGCAGTTCTGGCCTCGGTACCCTGGGGGAAGAAAAGAGGTTCAATGATCTAAGAGATAAAGTACGGTAATCTACATATTAAACGCGAAGCTGTAGGAGGTAACCGAAAAACACTGAACAATTGCGAATAAACTTAACAGCTAGCGCATCATTAGTAACATTAGTGGCTACTGCCCGAACGAACCTGAAGCCACTAGTTATTACGAAAGAGGTCGCGGGTAAAAGCAATCAACAGGGCCTGTCAGGTGATATGCAGACTAATGAGTTTATCTTTTGGCCTGTCAATCTCATATTTGTATCTCACGCCGCTTACATCAGGTGGTGTAGGCCATCTTGTTGTCCTCATAACAAATTATTTTTTTATTGCGATTCAACCTTCCATCATTCAGACCCGAAGTTGGAATTTGCGTCTCTCTTCCGTTCCCGATTGAATCATGACAACGGATTTTCGTAGACCTAACGGGAGTCCCCCTGTTTTATAACCAATTGGGCTCCCATATCCTACGTCATAACGTAAGCGGCAGAGGCGCATGTACAGAAAATACATTTCTTGCTTTACACAAAAGGCAAACGGATAACAACAATAAACTTGTTGCCTTATTTATGAAGCTAATAAAATTGCTTATTTTATTAGTCTTTAGAATAGTCGCTAGATTTTTTTTTCGCTAGATGCATAATTTAAGCCGGTGTAGATAACGATAAGTCCGTATATCTAGCGACTAAGTCGCTAAATTGGCAACACTGCTCTCGCCCCCAGCACTATACTCTGATTCATAATCATGTAAAGTAAACTGACAGATGTCAATGTGTCATCCCCATACATTATCACTCAATTTGACACATGCAAAATGTCAAAATGCATAGAAACTTGTCATTTTCATCTGTCAGTTTACTTTACATGATTATGAATCAGAGTATATAGGCTATATAATATTGAACAAGTAGGTATTTATATAGGTAAATACTAAAACTATTTATCTCGTTACCATGACAGGTCCCATACATTTCGGTCGGCTTTAAATGAGTAATTAAATACCACATGTTCGACATAATAGAGATATCCCAGTAACACATGTTATAATATGACTGTAAGGATCTAAAAATAGGGCTATTAAACGTTTCCGCGTAAAAGAAAAAGACTTTGAGTAACATGTGAGACGGTTAGGTGTGAGTTGGTAAATATGCGTCATAGTCGTAGAGATGTCATTAGTCTTATATCCGTGGGAGAGCCTCGCTTCGGCATGAATGGGCAGGCTTGACAGGAGTGATACCACGTCCTCAGAAGATTGACGTGAAGCAGTGCCTGCGCTGTGTTTCATCGAGTGAGTGAGGGTAGGGGACGTTGCAGGTGTCTATGGGCGGCGAAATTCGATTACCATCAGGTGATCCATATGCTCGTCTGTCATCTATCACATACCTAAATAAAGTCTTCAAAAAGATACATCAGGATGTCCTTGAGAATGTTTATGTGCAAAGAACCGACAGCATTCACTTCAATGTAGTTACCACTTCTCAAATCCTAGATCATGGTCCAGACGTACCCCGGGCTCCGAAGCAACTTTGGACGCAAGTGGGAATGACAACCTGAGACGATGAATCTAAGCCAGAACACCATGAAGGTAGTAATAAAGTCTTTACTTATAAATAATATGTAAATCTATTGTGTTTGTGTCAATTCAGATTCGTGTACAATCCACAGCAAATATACACAAAGCTTAATCAAATATTTACTTTATTGCAACGGCATAAGAGTCGAGTGTGTCCGTCCAATTAGGAAAGGTGTACACCGTAACTTCTATATGAATAATGTAAATTTATACAACAATCCGTGTGTGAATATTGGATTTAAAAAAGGCTTTTGGTTGGGCTGTGATTGATGGATGGGAAAACATGGTTTGTGGAAGTTTTATTGTGTTTTACATAATCTTTCAAGATAAAAAAATCTTTTGGAGAAAGATTTAAATAAGTGAATAATGTTCTGTGTGTAGCGCCTGTTTCTAACCTACCCTACACTGTCTCACTGGCAAGCCTCTATCATAGAAATCAAGTCAATCTCTACTATGATGGAATTAGGCTTAATCACCACGCTTGCCAATATTAGTGATCACAATCCCGAGCTACGTTCGGAAAATTCGAAACATACCTACGTTTTTTATTCGACCCGGGAATTGCATCTTATCACGGCCCGGTACTTAAACCACTAAATCAACAGGGCGTTAATGCTCTTAACATTTAAATTAGTTTTACGATGTATTGTTAAGGAAGACCGGTCCCTCCTAACACGAAAATATCCATTGCTTAAAAGGAGGCGCCTACCACTATGCTGTAAACTGTTAGTAGTGTAACTTAGTTTATGTCTTCTATACTATTTATAAAGAGATAACTTCAATAGACAACGACAAGGCTTATAGGTAAACCGAAAACACGAAACGCTTGCGCGATGTAATTGGACACAGCGCCATCTGTTGGTTCATATCTGAATTACGGTCCCGAAGCGAAGTGAGGGCGGGCCACTAGTTACAAATTAAAGTAGTAGTAGTATCAGTCTATATACTGTCCCACTGCAGGGTAAAGGCCTCTATCATAGAACTGCAAGAACAAAACATCATCATAGAACAAAATAAAGATTTTCGATTTTTTTTTGGATGAGGACAGTCAAGATGAGCTCACTCCCCCTGATGGTAGCGGCCTTGAGATCCAAATATGACGTTGACAGACAACCAGGCAGGTTAAGTTTGATTTGAACATTAAATTATGAAAGTAATCTGTTAGCCTACTCCTCTCCACACACCCTAATACCACAAAATACATATTGACACAGAAGGCTGACTGCCCACTAAGAGCTAAAAATATGTCATGTACTCACGCATGCGCACTAACGGGCAAAAACGCCTTTTCGACCACATTAATCCTAACTTATGACATAAGATTGTCAAACTGTCGAGGTCTATGGTAGAGGCCGCGCGCTTATGTACTCATGCCGGGCAACAACCCTAGCATATGTCAACGAACTCTTCTAAATTCAAAATCAGGTCAAAGTCTAACTTCTGTGTGTAATTATTTTGTACTAATACCCTATCACATAAAATGGAACTGAGCTGTAGTACAGAAGGGGTCCCACAGGATCAAAGTTCTAAACGGGTGTCCTCTATCGTTAAATTTCATTGAATACTAGGAATTTTCTTAGTTTAAGCTCTCAGACCACCGCTTCCAACCGTAAAACGGAAACGGTTAGGGAAGCCTTTGACCTACAGTGGGAGGCAGTAAGTAAGTAATAAAAATAATAGGTAGGTAATGGCTTTCGCCAGACTTTAAGAGGTCTACCGTAGGGTTTTTTATGTGAGACGCGACAAACGAGCTAGCGGGTCACTTGATGGTGAGCAATCACCGTCGCCCATCTGCGAGATCAGAGGTCGCATCTGACCTTTCAGAAGTGACTGACAGACTATCTCACCTTTCTATTAAATCTGATAGCACCTCCAGTGTCACAAAATAAAAAAAATAAAATGCAGTACGATGCTACTTTTAGTTGTACGTACAGCCACACATCAAAGTGTACCTAACTGTCAAATTTCTTCAATCGACTCTCATCTTACTGTCATACACATTAGGTCGAAGTTGGGGTTATTTGATATGTGGATGAATTAACTTACTGATTGACGTTTCGGCTAGGTTACAGCAGCCCGTTCCAGTTTAATTTACTCGCATCACAGTTATAATGTAACGCAAAACATCTAAAACTACACCCTTGAGATATTTAAAAAATATTGAGTTAAAGGTTGACAGCGCACTGGACTCAACAGTTGCAAATGTCTATGGGCGGCGGCAATCGCTTACCATCAGGTGATACTTCTGCTCGTCTGCTAACTATCACTTTAAGAAAACATCACAATTTCCCTTTCTCCCACGAATCTGCACTAATTGACTCATTACAAACCCCCTATTCATACCTCACCAAAATATTTACACAAACCGACACATGGCAAAAAACGCGCTGAAAGATTCAGCTGCTTTACAGTTTTATGTGCCACATGTGGCGTGTGAGGCGTGGGAACGGCGCCTAATCATGTTGATGAATAATCATTACCATGATGCCCTACGTTCATTACCATGTCAAATAGAACTAGTTCATTTAGAACACTAGTTCTTGTCACTCACTCTTTGTCCTGTGCAGTTAAGTAAAGACAGACAGATTACCACAACCTTTCAAATTTCCGCAATCGATATTCAACCTAATGTATTTGATAGTAAGATGAGAGTCGATTAAACATCGCTTTCTACTGGCAGAGCCACGCTTAGGTTTAACGTTTTTTTTACCATTCACTCATTCTATCAATCAGTACTTCAATAATCAATCAAATAAGAGTAATATCATTGTTTAACTTCGAACGAATTTACTACTTTTCACTCGAGTGAACTACGTCACTCTTTCTACTCAGTGAACGGTTCGCGCAAGCATCACTATACCACTCATTACCATCTTCAGCTGCTAATCAGAGATGAGTAGCCCTTTGTGTAGACCAACCTGAGCGTGGGGTTTCGACACTCAATTAGAACCTGAAGATTATTTTGATACCCTCGGTTTATTGGAATCAGCTTTTGAAAATTCTTAGAAGTCGGTAATGAGATTTGTTTTTCAATGTGTGCTCTTTTGTAAGTAAAAACTTAATAATAACTTATTTGTACTAGTATCTAATGAAATTAGCAAACAACTTTTAAGAGTGCCAGATTACTATGATTTAAAAGCTCTGAATGATGTATCTAGATAAATATACTGCATTCGTATTATGGCAAGCTTCGAGATATAAATAAACATTAAAAAAAGATCTTATTTGAATGAATATTTAATCAGATCATTCATCTTCTTTCGATCAATTAAAATTTCGCGTCAATATTTGCTTCTGAACTTTGATAAAATGCTTGATCAAATCTCTTTCGTTAATTTGATCTCATCGCATCATTTCCTTTATGAAAATTTGATTATTGTGACATATTTATTTTATTTAAATATCCAATTAGTTTGATCTAATTAAACAAATTTAATCAGTGGCATTTACTTTGAATTATTTATTCAATTTTATATTTTAATGAGGTCCGTTTAACGATTGACCAAAATTATAAGAGCCAATGTCTTTTACATACATATTAACAGAATTAGTAATTATACCAACCAATGTCGGGGACATAAAAATTCAAATGTTACAAATGACGAGGCCTATTTATATGAAAATCCTCAAACTCCCAAACACGAAGCTAATAAACAAATATATCACCATGGGGTGTTAATTAAGTGCCCGTTCATTACCGTTCCCACAGTATGAGACGTGACGTCATCACCAGACTTGGCTATTTA
Source organism: Cnaphalocrocis medinalis (assembly GCA_014851415.1). Taxonomy (NCBI): domain Eukaryota; kingdom Metazoa; phylum Arthropoda; class Insecta; order Lepidoptera; family Crambidae; genus Cnaphalocrocis; species Cnaphalocrocis medinalis. The sequence goes on along the minus strand of CM026276.1, from coordinate 16,427,224 downwards.
AAGTGGGAACACATTGATGGATTCAATGTCCCCTCAGGGTAAGAGCCTCTTGAATAATTTGTCTTGTACTAGACCACCAAAAACAATAGACACGTCAAATGTAACATAGCTCAAAGCAATCCAGACCTCGTTATTTGGTATTGCACATGTGGAAATATAGACGGTCCATGAATCATAGTCTCTAAAAAAAGTGTTAACATTAATTTAGAAACGAGTTCAATCTTAGACACATGTCGATGCTAGTTCCTACGACTTAACCGGCTTTGTGTACACAGATGCTGAAGTGCTTTATGTGAAAAAGAAAGGATGTTATTAAAATTAAGCACGTAACAACTTATGAAATGTTTACATAGAGCATTCTCCTGCAATAAAACCGCACTTATGCATTCATGATCTTTATCCTGTGCAGTTTAATGAGATTTGCAAGATCCTATCTCGGGAAATAATTGATTGTTCTATAAAAACATGTTCTTATTTTCAACTATAACATTGCAATTTACATGATCTTGGGATGATAGATGATAATCATTTTTGAATTATTGCACTAGCACTAGCTGTTAAACTTTGATTGAATTGCCCTTACTCTAGTAAGGTATAAAGGTTTTCGAACTTTAGGATTCAGTGCACTGTTTGGTAGGTAACATAGATTTTTTCTAAAAAACTGACACAAATGTAATGTTAAATTGTTCTTATAAGCGCTTTGGATATTAGCTGTCTTTGTTTTAATAGACTTGTTTAATATACAAATAAATAAATCAAGTACAAACTTTATAACAATTATACTGATACTCTTTTGCAAGTTGCAACAGTAGCCATGAAAAACTGACAAACAGTAACAAAATGAAAATGTCTCATCCTACAGAGAAAGTTTCCCATAAAAGTGACGCACTCATCAAAACAATCTAGCTTTTGCAACTACCTAACACCATTTTGCAAGACGTAATGAAGCTAATGAACTGAGATGCTCGCGCGCAGGCAGACCACATAAAAATGTGACGTAACGTCTGTCGTCAGACGACTGTTTTCGCGGTTCTGGGCGAATTACACAGAAAATGAATTTAATGTGAGATAGACGTTATTATGTTCAAATTTTAGATTACGCATCGACTTTGTAATGTCTTGGGAGATTTTGCGGATAATTTGAACTCTCCACCTTTGAACCGATTATCGATGCATCTTTATGTAACGAAAACGAAAGCTCGGTGTTTTTTTGGAAACAAATCATATTAGGTCTTTATATGAATGATGATGTAATGACTGACATTCATGGAGTCTAGCCAAAGATCAAAACCAAATATAACTTTAATCATAAAACTTCTTACAGATTTGAAGAAGGCCAGTACTTAAAAAAGGAAAACATTTAAACTAAAAGCACCTAATACGGTACACAAACACCTCTGTATTTTAAAGACATTATTAACAATGCGAAGAACAATAAAATGCATAAAATTGGAATTTTACTATCGCATACATTTCATAAAACTATTAAAAACACAAAAAAATTCAATATTCCCTCAATTATCGGAATAATTCCAACATTAAATACTAGTGACCGTGTCCTGGCTCCCACTAAATCATTACCAGCACGTTAGCCCGACATTTGAATAAAAACAGAAACCTATAAATATCAATGTAAACATTATTTATATCTTGGCTATATGTAGTTATTGTAAGTGAGGCTTTTGGTTCGAGTCGTGGTCGCCCGGGGCAGGAGGCTTGGTCGACTTTCTGTGCATAGAGTATGATAAATCGGGCAGACACGCAACATGCACGAATTCATTGCCCGTACATTAACACGACGGAGATGATAATTGCGTGTGTGAGTGCTTTAAATAAAGTTGCTTTTATGATGGGTTCAAGTTTGTTTTACTTGAGTGTGTTTTTTAGCCTTGTTCGTCATCGGTTTACGTGGTAAGTCCACAGTTTTCGCAACGCAATCGACAGACATTGTTACATTTTCAATCTTTATAATGTTATACGAATTACAACTAAGATTTCATTGTGTCTTTTGTTTTTCAGAATAACTATACTCTGATTCATAATCATGTAAAGTAAACTGACAGATGTCAATGTGTCATCCCCATACATTATCACTCAAATTTGACACATGCAAAATGTCAAAATGCATAGAAACTTGTCATTTTCATCTGTCAGTTTACTTTACATGATTATGAATCAGAGTATAGTGGCCCACGATTGCCTACTTCGTTTTGGAACATGAGTTCCACTCCGTACGCATAGATGGCGCTAGGAGTCGGCGGTGATTATTTACCAACGGGTGACCCGCTTGCCAGTTTGTCGCAGCAATGGAAAATATCAATGATGATATTCTATCAATTGATTTCAATATTATAAAAATGCACTTTGAATTTTAGTTACTCTATGCTCACTAGATAAAATCACTGAACCAGTAAACTATACTTAAGCAAGCAAATGTTGAAAATAATGGACTTAGCTTTAAGCGTTATCTTGTTATATACTTACATTAAACTAGTTAATTATCGCTTTATTCTCCCAAACTGCGCGTTAAATCAGATAAAACTTATATAAAAACAGCATGTAGTCAATTATATAAGAACGAGTTCAACAACCACAAAGATTTTAGAAACGTGATTGGAAAATTTCTGATCATGCGCATATGAAATATAAATCCAGACTTAGAGATAAAGCCTAACAAGGACTTAGTTCAAGTTGAAATCTAGATAACCACTCATACAATACCTCTTTAAGTTTACTAAGGTCGCGCAGTTACTATATTTCTTATAAATGTAAGTCATGTGGTTACCGATAACATCATTGAACAGCCAAAGGGCGCCATTAAGAACGCTCCGGCTTTTAGGTCACCGTTCGACTTGATGACAGATGTAGAAGTAATTGAACACTTAAATTCATAAATTATATTTAAGATGTTATAGCCATTGATTTACAACCATGCAAAATTATGGAGTCAAATATAAAATGGGACCCGGGGGTAAGCCTTGCGGAACGCCCGCAAGCAATTCTGGAATTACAACGTAAGTAAATTGTAGAAGTTGCGTGTAATGGCACAATAAGGAGAGGTTTGGCTTGAACAGTATAAAAATTGCATGAGAATCCCTACAGAGAATACATAGTACCAACAAATAAGCGTCTGAGTGCGATTTTCAAAGAATTGCGCGCACGCAGGAAAAGAATGGATACTTGCATTCATACGTTTAACCCAATAAAGCGTGCTGTAATGATCGCATGACGCGTAATGTAAGTAGCTGCAACAAGCAAAAAAGGACTTGAGCTGCTTAGTAAATAAGCAATGTATATGGAAGCCTGCCCACGTATGGATATTTATTGATGGATTTAAATCGGCATTAACATCCGCTACAGTTTCAACGTACTGGTCTTACTTTAAGCGGCCAGATTGGAAGTTTATAATTATCATTTCAATGAATAAGCTACATATTTGCCCATCTATGACTTCGTGCGAAATGACACTCCTTACAAAATCAATTCGAATATCTTTTTCTTCTATTTTTGTCTCTATTACTTTAATCCAAATTGAAATGTCTGTGCTATTAATTACGGGATCACCATTAAATCTGATTTAATTTATAAGTATCATAATTTTAAGTATCAAGCTCGGTCTGGTTGCCAACACTAAGCATTACTGATATGTTGGTAGTATCGTGACTATATTTAATTAAAGCTTCAATTACAAAGCGAATAAACTTCTCGCGTTCACCTTGCTCGATATGGAATAATCATTATTAGTACATATTTGATGGATTGTTTATTAATCCATCAAATACGACATGAGAAATATTAATCTCAGCATTAATCTCAGAATTATTGTTAATTTACTTCATGACACTAATAGACCGTGTCCAAGTCAGGACACACCTTTGAAAATCATAACAAGGATCTTAGAAGTACTGGGTAGCAACAGTATAATTATGTACTTGAGGGTATTGAGGATCGACGTATAGACTCTTATATTTTTTATTGTTTATGGTATTCTTGTTTGCGAACAAGTCCTACACTTATATATTTAGTTTTATTGACTCCAGAGACATCAGTTTATAGTCAAAGCTCAACATTAAGTCCTACAGCATATCATACTGTTAATGTAGAATCTTCCAGTTAGGATACAGGGATACCTAACGCGGGGAATTTCTAAGGACATCAATTCATTACATCCTCTCGGTATTAAATTAAAGTAGTGATGATGATGATGAATGAAAAGAAAATTTAAATGAACAATCTTACCTGTCGGACAGTCGCACTCGTATCTCAGCTGATCCAACGGCGTACACCTCCCTCCATGAAGACACGGCGACGGTTCACACGGCACATACTCAGCATCACAGTCCCTGCCGGTGTACCCCGGCTCACAAACACAGGTGTACGACCCGTGGGTGTTGAAGCACCGTCCGTGGTGGCAAGGGCCAGAGCCACTGGAGCACTCCACCACGTCCTCGGTGCACCGGGTGCCGGTGAAGCCAGGGGGACATGCGCAAGAGTACCCGGCCGCGGTGGTGTTGTCGGCGACGCAGCGACCTCCGTTGCGGCAAGGTTGGGATGCGCAGTGGTCTTCGTGCGAGCATTCAGGACCTGTAGAAGAAGAGATAACTGTTATTGATGATATTTTTGGGGTTGTTTTTGATAAAAACTAAAATTAAAAGTCTCAGTCATCATACTACCCATTCCCTTTTTATTTGTTAACTATATTGAGGAAATTAGGTCAAAGTATATTATGTGGCGACCATCAAACATAGCTAGAACACTTTTGACTATATATTCAAGGTTATGGTAACATTTCAAACAAAATTCAAATCTGTTTATCCATTCCAAAACTGCGATGCCACAGACAGACACACACACACACACAAACAGACAAAGAGACAGACAGATACGTCAAACTTATAATACCCCGTAGTTTTTCGTCGCTTTATGGCAAATAAAATAAAAAGGTTTAGTATTTAATAATGATTCGGTATGTTGAAGGTTCCTTAAATTTTGTTTTGACAAAGATAATTGAGAGCAAAAACCACCTAAAAGTTCAACCATAACTTATCAAGAACATAAAATAGCTAGGACAGTCTACTTATCTTACCATCTTAATACGATTTTAATTATCACTTGATACAGTTTAAACCCATGGAAAAGGCCAAAGACATTAACGAAAGTACGAACACGTATCACAGACCTCAATTTACATAACAGGTGTGAAATTTCTGAGATGGCGTCCAAAGATTTGCATGGATACAATATAAAATATTGCCTTCAAAAGCTTTCTTAATTGTTCATAAAAATAAGCAACGCAGTTTATTTTAAATAAAAGCCCCAAAAACCGAACGAGTTGGACTCGTAAATCAAAAGAATATAATACCAATATATTAGCATTAGAGTCCAATAATAGCCAATCTATTTCGTTTGTTAAAGGCCGTTGTCGTTTTGAAAATATCAGAGATACGACGGATACAGAAATTGATACAGTTAAGTAAAATGTTTTGAAGGTAATAAATTCGCATTTTCTCATAAAACTAAATCAAGTCATCATTTCGCTTGACATTTAAGTCGCAAATCATTAAAACCAGTCCACATTTCTAGTCGAACCGCTTAAATATCCATTATAAGCGATTTTGTTGAGAAATCCTCGTAACTTGAGTTACACAATATTTTATGAGATGTAATATCTATACTTATTAACTGATAGCAGTTTGAGATAGAATAATTAATGATAATTCAAATGCGAATGGGATCACATAACATTTTTATCTTCTATTGAAAATAACTAGAAAAAAATACGTTCATATTTTAAAAGTAACAGAGAGCTGATGTAACTTAGAGAAAACTAGAGCAAAGAGTTTAAATATTTGCATAGATAAAATTACCCACGGATTACATATTTAATTCAAGTAGTTTCTAACAAAATCCTAATGACTTCAAACACATAATATTCAACATCACATACTCGTACCTAATTTCTCAAAGGAAGTAGTTTAAGTACTTGTGTCATGGGTATCAGAATAACAAAGGTACCAAAAATATAATACTCAAAATTGTATCACCTAAGCACAAAAGTGAATTTGTTCGTATTGGAATCGGACATAGAGCTCATGGAGCATCAGGCAAGGTCGCATACGCCTTCTGGCCAGTCAAAATATACTACAATATAGAGAACACATACAAGGACGATACTCGTTCAAAGTCCATCCACCGCACCAATCAGGAGCAAAATAAATGTGCGCCAGCCAAACACCGAATTCGTCATCATTTAATAGGAATGCTAAGCTGAGTAATCGACATGAGCTAACGACATCAAGAATTCAGTCTGATTGGTCTGAACAAGCTCAATTGAAATTATGGTCATCATATCAATCTAATGCAAGCTTCACGCCTAGTGTTATATTGAACAAAATATTGATTAAAGTAAAAAATAATAATCAAGTATATTTTTATTATGAACAAGCAAGCAGTAAGTGCCCATCGCCACCCATAGACATCTGCTACACCAGAAGGAGTGCGGGTTACCGACTTTTTGGGAAGGTATGGCTCGTTTCGGGGACTACGGTGCGGCGACCTCCTCGTGTGGCCTCCCCGGTAGTATTTTCTTTCTGTTTGGAACTGCTACCGGAGGGGTCCTGGTGTCCCTGGGCAACGGCGGGTAGCAATTGGCTTATCGCCATATTGCTACCCGACGGCTGACAGCTGCACTTTGAGGCCCAGCTCTGTCTGGACCGGGGCCCTGTCCGGCGCCCTGTGAGGATCTCCTCCACTTTGGGCGCACCTTGACGTGGGCCCCACCGAGTGGGGCGCCTTCGGGCGCCACCCCCCACATCTTTTGTGGGGGTCTTTAGTTGCTGGTCTGCGCTGCGTCCCACAGCCAGTGGGATGCGGCAAAGGCCGGCTAACCCCACCTCTCCGCCCAGCGACCGACTGCGCAATCCAGCGTAGCCGGCCGTGGGGCTGTCTGGTGGGGCAGTTTTTTTTTTTGTAAGCCTGCAGGCACTTTCCCCCACCTTGCCCTGCAGCCAGCAGGGTGTGGGTTTGTGGAGAGTTCTGCAGGAGCCCATGCCCGCGACGCCCGTATCGCAATCCAGCGATGCGGGCGCCGCCCGGTTATATGGCTCGTTTCTTCTTGAAGATTTAATGAATGAAAAAGAAATGAATTTTGAAAACCAGAAAAGAAGATTATTCAGGCTGCACGTAGACATTTACATCCCTTTAACCACCTTCTTCTACTAACCATTCTGAACATTTGTTCTACAACTTCAAGAAATTCGTTCGGAAAATGTTTTCGTCTCACCGTACAAAATAACAAGTCACGTTATAAAGCTGATTATTTTTATGTATCTCCAAAAGTCGTTGAATAAATAGTTAATAATTGAACGTGGTTAAAGAGATGTAAGTATTCACAGTACACAGATCATAATTTAAAATGAAAGGTAAACGAAATGACTGCATCGAAAATTAAACTATTACATAAAGATGACGCAGTGTTGACGACAAGTAAAAAAGTTATCAAAAAATTAATCTTTATGAATTTTTCATCAGCTCAGCCGCAATTTTGACGTAGCAATTTCAATTAGTTTAAAGGCCTCGAATACTCAATCGTTTTTATCAGTTTAAGCTGTTCAAACATCATGCTATCTCTTTCTACAAAAACTTTATCAGAGATTCATTAACATTATTGAGAATGACAGTTTTTAGTTGAAAGGGTTCGAGGATTTGAGCGTAAGGAAATCAAATAATGATTTTAAAACAGAAAAAAGGCTGATGAGTTTTTAACAGTCAAATTAAAGCCACAATTGGGCATAGTTTATGCAAACTACATCCAATCCACCAAAAGTTATTTTCGAGATTAATTAAACTTTTCATTTAGAAAACATAATGGAAGGGGCTATTATTAACTAAATACGTAATTCAGTTTGATCCAAATTGCGGGTTAATTCTTGTATGCAAAACTATGCTATAAACAATTAGCAATAAAACACCGCTAAAAACGTATATACTGCTATGTTTGCTGACGGTACCGCATTCAGCATGGCATATAAAGTACATAACGACTAATTTAAACGCAGAAAACGCCAAATCTATAATGATGACAGACATTTTTGCGATTGCAGCCGAACCAAAAGTATCACACGATAACAACTTCGGTTCGGGAAACGCAAATTGCTCGGCCTTTCTACCTGCTTTCACTGGCTAGCGGCTACCGGTCGCCCGATGCCGACTGTGATAATAGGTAATAATCCTTGAAGTATGCTCAAGATCAATTATGCATCCTCAAATGCTGAATAGGAAATGCGGAATGCGTGTGAAACTCTCACCAATTTTGCTTACATATCAAAATTTTCGACACCCTTTCCCTACTTTCAAGAGAGTCTTTTTAAAGCATTTCTCATTAATAACTTGAGATGTATTTTTTAATTTTCAATTATGTCAATCATGTGAATCATGCGATGGAGACGCATGCCATCTAGCCGAAGACAGTAATGAAATGGCGAACATTGGAGCAGTGGACTGAGATAGGCTGATGATGATGATGATAAATTGATTATTTCCTTTGACCCACCGTACGAGTGTTAAAAACTTTAATATAAATAAAACATGGGTATTGTTCAATTAGTAAACGTAGGAATTATCAACAAGTAGCAATGATACGAGAAACATTGCTCTAAATACTCAAATGTTCACGTAAGAAATAGTAAAAATGTAAGATAGTAAACAATTTCGTTTCCTTTAATTAATTAAAAAAAAATCCATAATCATGACAACATGGGAAATGTATGAGTAAAGTATGATGCAATTACTTTCATAACATTGTACCATCGCAGCTTCCGTTGACTATGTACAGTCACCTGCAATTAAATGTCCTACAACTTGGATCCTATACTCTACGGAATAAGGCCTTAATTTTAAAGCATATTAGTTTTCTTGACGATCTCCTTTGATGTTGCATGTTGTAAACTATTAAACGTGATTGGGTAAAGTGTTTAACTTTTAAGTTAAGCACTTTATAGAAGGGATATAAAAATGATGACTTAAATCCGCAGTTCCTTTGGTAATTATTACTAATCCATATCTTCATTATGTCTACGTATTAAATAAATCAATACTGAGATTGTTCATCATTCAAAGCAGCAAAATTTTCTAAGTTATTTTTAAAGAAAATATAGAATTTACATCGTTTCACATTTTATACACAAGTCAATTATTATATTGGACACATCTTTTGGCACAAATTCTTAGTTAATTGCCCCTACTCACACCGTGAAGCTTTAAATGCCATTCGTTGTGATTGTCACAAAAATCTATCTAAAAACCGTGTAATATAATCAATAGATTCTCATACTCAAAAATTGAAAGCTGTTTTTTTAATTATACAACTAAAAAAACCAGTTGAGTGGTCAATTTGGTAATTGCATTCAAAGTTTAAAAAACACGAAACACTTTGGACTTTATCTCAGCGAATCAAGAAACAAATTATGTGTAAGGCGCAAAAACGGAAATAGAATAGAAAGGAAGTGTAGACTACGGGTTGACTTTCAAAAATTTATTACTTCTGTTTATTCTCAGTTATCGTTGACATGACTAAATTGGCCAATTTGTGGACTAGTTTAGCTCGAGTTATTGCATGTTTATCTTAGTCTACCTCCTTTTTTGTTTCACTGTTAGTATCACTTGTGTTGTATATGTCCACTAGGATAGAGTTGATTTTAATTTAACTATAGCAAATTACACAAATGAAGATTTTGATAAAATAGGCAATATCTGTAACACAAGGAAGCAAGCTACTTAGTACGACTCAGGTCAACGTATGAGATGTTATGAAAGTTTATTTATTTATCTGCTCAAATTATCGATCATCGGATTATGGGGCAGGTGGTCTACCCCAAGGAACGTCGCCTCATTATTATTTAAAGTCAGTGCATTTGAGTTACCTACATCTAACAATCTGTTTCATTTAACATTACCATATAGTAGAAGCAAAAGCTAAATTTATACAAATTGTGCCCGTAATGGTTTCCTTATTTAACGATTTAATAAATACACATGATATGTATGAAAAGCCCCCGTTCTAAACCATACACTTTAAAGGCCCTTAAGTGTCCTATTCCATAAACTAAGGCTTAATCCTTTCTCTCCTGCATTGTGTGTGGGCTCACCTGGAATGGTCACTATGGCTACAAGAACGGACACAAATCTGATGGCGGCATAAAGTTACATTAACTACTGCAGTCACAATATTATAATCCCGTTCACGTTCTCACATTTTGCACGGAGGCCAGTGAAACATCTTTATGTTCTGCCACCTTTGGTCCGCTCCGACCTCTTCATTGTAAGGATTAATTTGATGTGTTGCAAAAATTTTGCTTGCATAAACCCGGCTGTTTGTCTAACTTTTTTTTTTATTAAAACAATAATTATTAGAAAAATATAAGGAACATTTAACAAAAAAAATATGCCTACCTACAAGGATGAAATATGTGATGAGATATTTACAAAGGAGGGTTGTCTGCCCCGCAATTCAGCGTGCCCAAAATGCTGGCGGCGTTACCCCTTTGAATGTCTAACTAGGCACCAATAACTTTTTAATTACATTGGACATTTAAGCACAAGTAGAATGGAGAACTTAGGGAAATAATTGAAGATCTAGGTGGATGCACTCATCACAGTCATGACTTATTCTTATATCTTGTGAGCTTTTAACGAACAAGATCGCCAACTTCCAGATTTAATGTTTACACTTGAATTCCATGACAGGAAACATTTTGGTTCAGCCTGGGAATTGAACCCTCTGACCCCGCAGTGTCATCGAAGCAATCCATCAATAAGAATGTAGCGTATCAAAAAATACTTACATCATAAAACAAGTGCTTACTTTGGCATAAGTTTGACGTAAGTGATGTTGTCTAATATTTATTAATTGGACTTTGATCCATAATGTTGTTTATTTTAGTATCGTAGATGGTCGATTTTTCTTTGTAGCATACGAAATCTCGTACAGAGAACAGTTGCAAATAGATTTTTTTATGATATAGAGAGCAGACGGACAGACGGATCACCTGATGGTAAGCGATAACCGCCGTCCTATGGACAACCGCAACGCCAGAGAAGTCGCCGACCGCGACCGTTTAAAAAGGAATAAGCTCTCTTTTTGAAGGTTTGCAGGTCTTTGTTTGCAAATACCGCAGGCGACAGTTCATTTCCATAACTATTCTATTAATAAAAATCAATTCATGAACTACTAACCTGTATAACCAGGCGGACAATCGCACTCGTAAGTCGACAGCGACGTCAGCCTACAAGTCGCTCCGTTCAAACATGGCGCTGAATCACAGGCAGCCGGGACTCTGATCTCGCACAGGGAAGCCGAGAAGCCCAGGGGACAGTCGCAGGCGAAGGACGGCGGAGCCCCCCCGATGCCAGGCCGCACTCGGCACGTGCCGCCGTTTTGGCATCGAGGACTCGACTCGCTGTGGCAAGGGTTGAGATGCTGGCAGAACTCCCCGGCGAATCTTGATGTGCAGCTGTAACAAAAAAAAAGGATATGTTAGAACTTTGAAAAAAAGAGCTAGTTGTTTGGGTACAGTAAGTACTAAATTTAAAACAGTAACTAGTGATCAGTAACAATAACGCAAATACGAGTATAATATTCATTGCAACATCATAATTTGCAGTTCAACAATAAGAAAAAAAGATATTATCTATTAAGAAATACTCTGGTATAAAAAGTGAATCTCTCATTACAGGCTTTAAAATATGAATCCTTTCGTACACTGAGCACCGTTGGAGGTCTGAAGCACGCACAATGGCTCCCAGATGACTGAGCAAATAAATATCACACACAATAAGTCTTGAGGTACAGTCTACAGAATATGGAATTACTCCAGTATGTCATAATATCTCCATTAGATGTTGAACTTTACATTTACTTGATTTAGAAGCGATATTTGGTTGAAAAAATTTAATTGTTTGTAGCAATCCAGCACTGTATTTTCATTTGAATAGCTATCGTTAAGTCCTGTTATTACATTTTGAAGAAACTGATCATGAAAATTACATCATAGACACAGGTTTTCTGTAAACGAATTAATATTTATTGATGATAATAATGACATTGATAACATTATGTACACTAGCATACTACTCCTCCCGTGTGTAATGTCGATAAATTTTGTTTTCTATTAAATACAGCTTTCAAGTTATATCCGCCATAGAAGCCCCATAGCATACCCCTAATTTAATCCTGTACATAGAAACTCAAGCACCGCAACATATCCCCTATCCTAATATCAAGCACGTAGGACGTAGGTGCGCAGGCGCAGTCGTGCCGCCCGGGCCGGACGTCGCCAATAAATAACGCAGATACGTCGCGGACACGGCCGCGTGACGTGCGCCCGCGCCGCGCGCGTCGCCTTTGTGTAAGCCTTCAGATTTTGTTTGGGTTAGCTGGGGTTTCTATGAAAGCTAGCCTTTAATATTTTTAGACAACGAAACAGGCTCCTTATTTTGCCGACTGTCAATGGAAATGTTATTTGTTCTTCTAATCTGCCTAGTTTTTTATATGAATTTTTGAAAGCTTCCAAACTACACTATAAGAGTTACCCTTTCTTATGAAACTTTATGCATTACTACCCTTTATTTCATGATTGTGCTTTAGAACTGTTATGTCGTTACTGAATTATCTATAAAATATTATAAAACCGTTCAACTAGGTAATACGGTCTATAAATCTAAAGCAACAAATTGCATCGCGTTACATTCATTGCGTAAATACTATCTCATTAAGACATGACTCACAGCCCGTGGAAACCGTACCGATAAAAGACGTGTCAATACCGGATAAATAACCCACGTACATCGACTACTAATCATTAGATATCCCTTAACAAAGTCCAAATGTAGGAACCACCCACGTATTATGGTAATTCCCGAACCTAATGAAGTCAATCTCATTTATTATCACACGAGTAACAAGAGGTGCTGGTGGGAAACGCAACATCGGACTTTGATTATTATTCATGGGAAATAATTCAAAATTATGTTTTGAAAAGTAAATGAAGACTTTCGTAGCGCCTATTGAATATGTTATCCTATTATTAATACCCTTTTAAATTAGTGTCACAGATACAAGTATTAACATATCATAATCAAAAGCCATTATCATTAAAGCCATAATTTCCATTGTATTGTTAAAATGTTTAATGTAAAAATATTACTGTTCAAGTTTTCAACATCGGTATATATTTAGAAATCAAGGTGGTTTCTCCAATGAGAATAATATTTAAATAAGCAAACGCTACATTTTGAAACTCAGTATTTCTTGTCTAAACAAACCGGCCACTGAATTCCTTGAATCGGTGTGGCTACCATCAAATCCTAATGCATTCCTCATGCAAAGCAAATCCTTCCGACATTCAACTTGAAGCTCGCCCGTGTGTTCTGGGCTCGCGTGGGTGTATTCACGAATGCGAAGCCTGTTCTCTGTCGAAACCCACGCACTGACCTTACCAGGAGGGGTAGTTGCACCTTATGTGTATATACGGATGATGTGGCCGTCTATGCGCAAAATTCGAAGAACATTATTGCGTTTGTATTAATTTGCATCGTACTATTGGTTCCTGTTAGTCTAAGTCTAAGATTTTTCTCGCTTAAATTTTTTTGCAGATTACAAACATTTTATCTTTATTGGCCTAAGTGTTGATGATGTCTTTCCAGTCGATTTCGGCTACAGCGACCACATTATATACATTAAGACTGGCATAACCAATGAACAACGTTTGTTATTAAATCATTTCACGATAATAAGATCAGATCTCACATTTTCTTTCCATTAATATCAAGTTTCTGAGTCACTTGCCTATGATGTGCAATAAAGAATCTATTTATTATGGATATCAGCTACTTTTCCCGTTACACATAGATGATGATAAATTTCACTTCATTAAGCACAAGTGACATTGATTTATTTCGCTAGAACACGAATGTGCTTGTGTAATCCACTGCTACCGAGATCGTATTACATTGTTTTACAACAAAAAGATAAGAATTCTCGTCGCTAAGTAGTTAGCAGCGACATGGCCCTAACAAAACGATAACGTTACAAAAAGATGACGTCGGCTACCTGGGCGCTCGGGGCAGATTATCTTTCAAAATTATAAGCCGTCGCGAGCACAGCCTTTGTTCCACAATTTACAACAGTTTTCTAGAAGCTAAATCTTCATTAGACGCGCCTCTATAAATTACTATTGAACGTATCGGAGATCTAATTACGGGTGAAGAAAAACGTTTTCTTCCTGCAGATGTAGAGGCGCTGAGAGCTTGCAACGTGACAATTGTTTTAGAAATTTATAGCTGTAATCTTTTAAGTCCGGCGTTTTCCTGTGAAATGATTAAATCAACACTCATCTGCCAATACAAATTTACTACGTAGTGGAAGATTATGAAAGGTGTAAGTGTGCAAGTAAATGTAAACTAAGTCGTAATAATTAAACTATGATACATTTTATAAGAAAACTAGAATCAAAAAGGCTTGACAAAGAATCATAAGTTCAACAATGCGCTGCTTTGATAAGCACCGGTATTTCTACAAATACAATTATTTGTGCGATCACCGGTACTAACTGCAACGAATAAGTTATTTACTCCTACAAAATGGATCCAGTTACACTACAACCCAGTCATCGGATACTCTGTGATATTTTTGAACTCTTAACGGTAAAAGTGTGACAATACTGGTTGTTGCACTGTTTTCTGCAATATTACGTGAAGAAATATTAGCTTTCTGCGAAATTTAAGACCGATTAGTCTTGAGCAATATCAAACACTAAGAACAAAACATCTTAGACCACAACATAAAATTTTAGTCTTTTTATTACCGAAGCCGTTTTAATAGGTATTATCTTATTTAACGACTTCGATAGCTCTGTGTTTTGTGTTTTTTCTAAGCCCGGGTTCGATTTTAGAATTGACTGGAGTCGAAGTAGTAGTATGACTTTTGGAAGTTCACTCACATAATAAATTAAACGTTTTTTACAAAAACGGTAAAAAATTCAAAGTAGGTATATTAAAAACTCGTAATACAAAAAATATGGTTAAAGACATGTAAATGTCCACAGATACACTCTAGTGTGAGACTATTGAGGTTTTTTAATAGACCATCCTGTTGACCATTTTACGCAATTAAGACTTTCAATCTAACAAACATCATAAACATCTATGATAGAGCTATGCAACAAAGAAAGTAATAATACAAGAAACCATCAGGAATGTTGTCACCTAAAACTTAACAGACGAAGGTCCTAATTCCCATTCATGGCGTAAATGTCGTAACAGTATTAAAATACCTGAGAATACTAACGAAGTTCATTATAAGCTAAACGGAGCGTCGCATGACAAACCTACGGTGCGCGGACGACACCGCCAATTCCCGGAAAAGTTAGGGTTCACGACGAAATTGTTTCTACATAGAAACAATTTGTTTCTTTTTTCATAAAAAGCGGCGTCCTTGGACTGCAAGATGATCCTTGTGCTCTCTTGATATTCAATATGAATTTTTTCGTGCAGAAGACTTCACAATAACATTGTGACTGTGTAAACCAAAGAGTGTAAAAATACCCGAAAGAGCTATAAATCCAATTGATAGCTCCTTTTTTTAAACGGAAAGCCATCGATACCAAAATAAACATATATTTGGGTTATTTCTCCAGTAAATTTGCTGAAATTCTAATCAGTAAGCAGTTAAATGTTTTTCTAATTAAAGAGGCTAAGGGCAAAGAAGTACTAAATCGGCGGTCCATTACTCGAGAATATAAGAATTAAAGAGCAAATTGTCATAATCGCTAAACTACGGCACAGCTACATCAAAAATTTGGGGATACCTACAACAATTTTGAGAAACTATTCAAAATAAGTAACTAGTATGTGACAATTTTTTTTCAAAAGGTTAGGTTAGGTAGGTAGCCCTGATGCGCGCGCGAGCAGCGGTTATCTGATGCGCGACGCGCGCTGCGCTGACGGCTGCGTGCGCGCGCCCGTACGCGCATGCGCGCCGAGCGCATCGCTATCGCAAGGTAGATCTACAGCGTCATTAGAAGCTGTTGTTAAAAATCCTTCTAAAACCTTTTTGGACAATAATTCAACCCTTTTTATTGTTTTCCAGTCTGTCATTTATGTATTTACTTTTAAGTCTTACTTGTGTTTTCTACACTAAGTCATTTACGTGTGTACTTTTAAATCTTACTTGTCATCTTAATTATGAGTTAACTTAATCTTTTCTACAATCTTAATTACTAAATTACCGCACTTTGACATTTCGCCATGGTTTTTAATATTTTTATGCAAATTAATTAATTTAACTACAAGCAATGGTATGTTTTGAAGAAAATGTCATTTGAAAGATGCAAATTAAAAATATACTATAGTTACAACTGCAAACAGTCAATAAATATATAACTGACTAAAACAGAATAGGAATGTGAAATATTAGTGTTTTGTAACAATCATTTCCCAATACGAACATACATTTATTGTCGCTTAAAACAATTACCATTTACAAGCTTTACGACAACGATCAAATACAGATAACACTTAAACTAGAGATTTAAACAGGCATGGTTCCAAACAATCCAAGGTTTTACGATTCTCGTAAATAAAGATACTCTGGCGGAATTCATTAGTTTAGAATTATATTTCAGGCTAACACTGACTATAAATATAAAAATATTGCAATATTTCAGAATTTTGGTAAACTACATTATGTGGACACCATAAGATAAGAATGCTTTGTATGCATTAACATTTTGACAAATTATTACAAAACATTGTATCAGCTATACCAGCAAAAGTCTTACCTCCCTACCAGCAGCTAGTCTCGTATGTACAAAAGAATGCCATAGACTAAGAAGAATGCAACCAATAGCTGACTGATCATTCTGAATAGTATGACCAATTTATTGCATCTTACCTCAGATTAACACAGTTCCATACTGAAAGCGTTTAAAAATTTATCCCAACAGCGCTGTCGTAGTATTTTTACAGCTTTAGATATTTTGAATTATGAATAAGCCGTCGAGGTTCAAATCAAAATTTTGTATTTTATTTTTAACCCTCAATTGATTTTGGATTTCGTAAATGCCAAATAGCGCACTAGAGCCTTCATTGCGTCGACAGTTTTAACGCGTTTCCGCTGTATCTATACTCTGATTCATAATCATGTAACGTAAACTGACAGATGAAAATGACAAGTTTCTATGCATTTTGACATTTTGCATGTGTCAAATTGAGTGATAATGTATGGGGATGACACATTGACATCTGTCAGTTTACTTTACATGATTATGAATCAGAGTAGGTATTTATGTTCGAGAATCTTATCCCCAACATCCTTGACGAATCAGGTTATAATTCAAAAGCTTTCCATAAAACTAGCGGAACGGACCCAATTAACAAAACGGTTAGAGCAGACGCGCTTCGCTCAAAGAGGCTATTTATCTAATTAAACTCAATTTTTTCCCCCCCAGCTAGACGATGTCATCCGAACCAGTTTGGTTCCTGTCATCATTAGTGCGCAAGCGCCGGTATGGACGTGAGCAGTTACACGACCCGGTGTAGGGCTGGTGCGGAAGGGAATTATACTCCCTAAGATATTAGGGTCAAAGAATTGACATTTTTAATCGTTTCATAGGAGATCCTCTTCGGTTTATCTCATTTCTGCTCAACTTATTGTATACATTAGTGTATCTGTTAACATTTACATAGCTTTTGCCGCGTATTTACCAACCAAACCAATTTAGTTCTTAGAATTTCGGAAAATCGTCGGAAATTATTGCAATTTTTCGCTACAAAATGACCAAGTCACGTGACCGACTTTGTATAGAAAGTTGTTCTTTTTTATTCGAATTCGCAAAAATCATTGGACAACAGACGGAATGATTGGTAGAGCACGTGGTTAAGGGATGTAAATGTTCACAGATACATCCTGAATATAAGACTGAAACTCTTCAGCCCTATTTGCAAGAGGGATTGAGAAAAAGCAAGACGTCATTTGTGCACAAGCGTCTAATGTATTACCCGAAGGTGTCCCCGATAAAGGTATGATCGTGTAGCTGCCTAGCTGTAATCACTTCTTTAATTCAAACGATATGTCTTGTAACTGTTTACCTCGACACACCGAAGCAATTTATACGACTACTACTTACTTTTATTCACTACGCCTTTTTTCGTAAAACTACTCTATTTTTCACTATTTAGCATTAGGTATGTGATTTACTATTGAAAAATTATCACCAATGTGAAATATGTAAATATTTTACTGATCTAAACTACAAATTTATACTATCCAATCTAGATAATACTATTTGTGAAGAAGTTAGTTCTGACGAAAATGACAAGGGAGGTGACCGAAAAAAACGAAACACTCTCGCTGTGTAATCGATATTATGTTTGGAATAATTGAAAAATTTATCATCCAAACCAAATGAAGGCGGCTCACTAGTAGTGTTATCATAACACTGCATTGCAATATAAACATGTGAAAGTCCCATACATAAATTCAGTTAATTGAATATCCTTCTCAAGAAACACGCAAACCCAACAATAGAACTGAAACAGAACGAAAAACAACAAGCCCTAGCACTGATTAAAACATAAAACAACGTACAAAATTAAGAATAAATGACCACAAGGAGCCGAAGGAATCGGTCGTTGGAAATAACTGGGAGCATAAAATCTCGCCCGGTAGCACCGGCCATAGCTCATCGCGTGTCCCACTAGTGATGTACTCACTTGAACAACACAAAGACTCAGACACAACATACAAAAACACACAAGAAAGGGGCTGTTCAAGTATTTATGTAAGCAGTTTTTTTTTTATTTAATCCCTCTCCCCCTTGTGAGATACAGAAACGCTCTAAAATACGACGCGACGACTTCAAGTTCAAATTCCTAATATAAAAATGTGTACCGGTGATGTCGCTTTAACTAATCCTAAGACCTAATTTTTACGCGAGTCAATTTTAAGGTGAGCCGAGTCAAATAGACTGTACTGATCTCTGAGCAAAGGATTCGAGACAATCTTAAGTTTCCAACCCTAACCCGGTTAAAAGTCCGTTTAGATCCGTTGCTTTGAGAGTTTGTGAAATTAGGGAACTTGCGCAGAAAAAAAAGGGCTACGAAGAACTCCGACTACCGGCTAAGGGTCGAACTCTGTAAATCAACAAAATTTATCTACTAAACTTAGAGGATTAGATATGTGTACTCTATTGTTAATACATAACATAAGAACTGAGAAATCTAGAAATTAGGTGGCAAATTCATAAAACACAATCGTTCAATGTATGAAATACTGAACGACATCACAGGTTTCAAATCTTATACATCACTACCGCGCCGCCCGCGCACCTAAAGGACGCATTCTCCTGTTCAATAAATACAAGGCTTGCTTCTGTTTTACTTTTACTGCTTTGTATGCAAATTGAGAATATCTTATTTATTTTGATATATGCCGGTGAAGTAGCAGAATGGAAGTTATAATGCAAATTCTGAAATTAGCAGCTTCGATTTCTATATTAGTCCACCTAGAGCAGAACGTGTCGCGGCGTGATTATTAGGATTCCGTAATTAATTATCCGTATTATTAAATATTCCGTAATTAAATATTGTATTTTATATTGGTTGTGCGTAATACAGTGTTTGTCGTGCGCATCACAGTGATCTCTCGAGGTGTTCACGGAAGACCAGCGTCGCGGCGTCAGTAGACGACACGACACATGCTGAGTGAACGCCTTTTTCACTGACACTAGATCCCATTTTTCTTGCCTTTCAAATTGTCTTGTATATGTACTTTGTGTCAGGAAATAAATTATTTTTCCTTCTTTCTTTCTAAATGGAAATCTTTTAGATTGTCATGCCTGTCTGCACCCCAGAACTGAAACTCAATCTATATGACATGTAAAAATGTTGGTAGTGCACTACACTAGATGTTACGGGTGTCTACTGTCGGCGTCAATCCTTTAGCATCAGATGATATATCAGCCCGATCAAACAACTAATAGTAAAACAGAGGATGACCTGAAAACAAGAACAAGATAAACTAGAAATTGCAAGCCAGCCCTTAAACGAATCCTTATTTCCTGATAGCTGTTGTTATTTGCCTAACGACTCCCTAATTAGCCAGACAATTAAAGATATAAGCACAAAGGCTAGACGATATCTTGATGGCCGCCGGACTTCCCAGTCCTTGTAAATCTAAACGATAGCAAACTTAGGGCAAACCCACAATGGATTTTCGCGGAAACTAGTAAGTACATAATAGTTTTTTTGGAATGGTTTGACTACAACATTTCGGCCATACATTATGATGTTTTTGGGTAGTTAAATCAATAATATGTAAACAACACCGTTATTAATTATTGTTTCTTAGACTACTAAATGGATAGGTACTTGAAGTGGCCTTAATTTGTGAGTCCAAAATTTTTAAATAACTTGTCATGTGCGCATTGTGCGCTTGTCATGCTGTGATAACTATTACAACCTTCTCGACTAGAGTGCCTCAAAGTCTACCCCAGCGTTGACTCTTAAGATAACCTACATAAGGTCGAACCATCCGCTTTTACCTTACTTCCTGGTACACACCTACGATATGTTTCAAAACCTATTCCTACTTGCAGTGAACCCTCTTTGTGTCACAGGTGGTCTGTGTGCAAATGCCCTTACTCTCCAAGAGATAAGCCACCACACGAACCAAGTAATTGACGTAACAAGAAGAAAAAGGGGACTTACAGTAACTTTAAGAGTGTCTCGAAACATAAACTAGATGATAAATCCGATAATATTTTTCACTGGAGAATAACAGGTTCTTAGGATATAGGTTTATGGGAATAGGATATAATAATTCATTTCTGATACAAAAGGGTGGAAGTCGGACGACTGCACAAGCTATTTTAATCTTTTTACAACACTGGGCAGGCTGGTCTGGTCGTATTGTAAGCATGGTAATGACAACTGAATGTGTCAACCTAAGACTTTTCATACATAGCTTGTTAATTTTCAAGCAAAAATCTGGTTTGCTTGGCAATCCACGAACAACTCCAAGGTACGAACTCAAGGACAACCAACTTTCAGACTCTACTTATACACTCTTTCAAAATTGAAAAACAAACGATGTAAATTTTGACCCGCAACCCAGAAATAGAATCCATCATTGCAGCATTGGGACTACAAGCGCAGCATAATAGTTTTTTAAATATGACCAAACACAGTTCGACAAATGCAGCTTCCTCAAAACAACGAATACGTTTAAGGTTATGGTTTAAAACAATATTAATTCTCACAACATCTCATACATTGACCTGACTCCGTACTAAGTAGCTTAAGCACTTGTGCTACAAATATCAGATTACAGAGGAAACACAAATATAATACTTAAATACATAATATTACACCAAGACACTGAACAAACACAAGTGTTAATCACACAAATGTTTGTCTAGGATGGGTGGATATTAATGAAAAAAATTAAATTTAACTTTTACATGAGCAATGCAATATTTCAAATAGTAAAACATACTAACCGCCTCACTTAACCAGCAATTCTAATCCTTGCCCAAATCAGATCTATGTTCTGTGATTGGGCGGTGAGAGGTGCGCGGTCTGCGCCGGCGCAACGGACGCAATTTACCGATGGGCGGGGCGAGCGCAGCGGGAGGGGACGCGACAATGATACTGAGGCAGATTGATATGCACACTGTGTGATCTACAAATTAACTATTATTCGTGATTAGATCAACTGACCTCATAGACTATTGAACTGCTTACTTAATTTATTTGATGTTTGACAACTGACAACTGACGAACTTTTTTCCACGTTACATTTTGCTACTTTTAATATTTGAATAGTTATTCTACTATTTTATGTCATGGTGAATAAAACAATTTTTGAAGCACACAAATCTAACGAAGTTAAATCTAATGAAAATATTATGTTTGCTTCGCGCTCGACTTGGCGAGGGCACTGCCGTGCCTCCCGATTAAAACTTATCCAGCCTCTCCTAAGTTATAAATAGCCATTTGATCAATAATTGGTCCTGGAACCACCTCCAATAACGCCATGTATTATAACAATAAGGTCATCAAGATAAAATAATGGAAACCTCATAAACCTCAACGATTACAAAGGGCTAGAAGATAATGCCTTCAATCCGCGAATCCGAAAGACAATTAGTAATGAACAATCGAAGACACATATCGTATGGCCATAAAATGAGAATAAATAAAAGTTCTGTTGCTTTATAAACGCCATATGCGTTGAAGCGCTCGCCCATCGCCCGCACTCAACAATAAGGCCACAGTACAAAAACTGTAAGTAGCATAGAATAACTAGCTAAATGTAAGTGGCATAGAACATAGAATGATTCGACGAGAGATGGTACGATGACCTTGTTAATCAATATTAGAGTTAGAAAAATTGCGACGCATATTTTGTCCATTCGCACGTGAAATCACTAGGATAATATGACATTGTGCTTCGACAACCTCCTCGAATAGAGTAAGTTTGTGCGTTATTTACTTACATCAAAGTAAACAAAACTGATAAATTTCTTTAATCGCTCTCACATTACAGTCATACACATTAGGTTGAAAATCAATTGAAGAATTTCACCAGGTTCTAGTAACCTCATGTGTGACTGTACACATTCAAAACACTGGCTATCTTCCCACTACGATAGCGCTCTCGTAATAAACGGAACTACTTGCGCGCGCGCAGTACCCATAGGTCCGACAAAGGTTAGCCGTATGCCTTCGGGCCTTGCGAATAATCCTGCGCCATGACCAATACCAACGGCACGCTTGATTACACTTCTGATTATGGACTTGTTGTTGATAAAGGAGTGAGAAATTGTAAACTTATACATGAATTTTAAGAAATTAATGTTTTATATTACTAAAATAATTTAGCTAAAGATTACGACAAGCAAAAACATTTCTATATTTGCAACAATATACAAAGATTTTACGGAGAGTATCATAGAAGACGCAGAAATAAAAATCCATAGACAACTTTACGACAAGAGTGAAAGGGCTTCTCCTTTTTTTCCATTGGGGGGATGCTGCCGACCCAATGTGCAATTTATTGAATAACATCTTCTTTTCGCGTGAAGTGTTATAAAAAGTATTACGTGAAAAGAACATTTTAGTGATATTTTGAAGGTGGTTCTATTTTTTTCTTTTTTTTTTCAATCAAATCATAATTAAACACACATCTTACTCAGATACGTAACATAGGCTAGACCAGTGAACGGTGAATCAGTTCGTTACACGCATTTGTAATCATTTCCCGATACCAAAGGTCATCTAAGAATGGATATTTCCATAATAGCAGAATGATATTCAAGCAATTGCTCTATCGGTAACAGACGTGATGGCTCGCGCAAGAACAATGATGTAAGTGTATTCAATAACTCCGATCGAAATGAGAAAATGAGAAATGATCAGTAATTTCAACAAGGAATAGGAATTGTGTAGAAAGTGTTTTACAAAAACGCCGATTAGGAACTACAAAAAACACAAATATTTGATATAAACGGGACTAAACGCGAGGATTTAACTATAAGTACATTACCTATAACACTTACAGCTTGACGTTTCAACCGCGTTACAACGGCCAAATGTACATTTTTATTCATTCATAGCAATTTTATGACACAACTATTAAAGGGATTTGCTCCCTGAGCAAAAATCTTTTGCAATTAATGATTTATCTATCTATCTATCAACGAATATCTTTTGTCTTCGATAGCGTCAAATCTTGCAAATACGATGGATTCACGGAACATGTCACAAAATTGACAAAGCACATTTTTATCGGCATTAATAAAAGCATAATCGGAGGCCAGTCGTGCAAGTCATTATCGGAGATCAGAGAGAGAAAGGGACACTGAAGGTGGGGAAAAAATGTGATTTGTTAAATAATGCACAATACGCATTCGTAGTGATTCAACATGAACTTTTATGTTACCGTAGTGAAGTGACGAATATTTGCACTGGAATTTATCGAAAGGAAGAGTCGCTCTTTTTGATTGAGTAAAACGCTGCAGCAATTTTATCCATATTTTTTATATCATAGTTAAAATATTTTCTTTTGATAAATTGGTGGATTAATCGTATAGGTATATCGTGTATGTCTAGTTTAAGACCCGGTTGTTTGGTGTGATTGTCTGGCGCATTTATTTATTTATAAGTATTGTTTTTTAATGAAACTTTTTTTTTTTTTTTATTTCACGTGGGACTCGAACCAACCTTCCACCAATCGCGTGTTACAACTCGAGCGCCAAAACGCTGAGTCGCATCACTGCTCGCTCTGTCACAGCGCACGCGTCGCGCGCCCGTTCCCACGCGCACGCACACAGGCGCGTGCGCAAGACGCGTGTGTGCGTGCGACGCGCGCGCACTGCGATAGTGCTGACAACGATCTGTGGCTATCGATAGCTTTTGTCAATGCTATATAATTTTATGCTATATATATATTTATGCGATAGGTCAGACGAGCAGACGGATATCACCTGATGGTAAGCGATTGCTGCCGCCCTTAAACAATTAAAACACCAGTAGAGACACAAGTGCCCTGCCAACCTTTAACCCCCTTACCCCCCAATTGGGCCTTCGGTTCCCTCACTCACTTGACGGAATACAGCGCAGGCGCTGCTTCACGCCGGTCTTTTCTAAAGATGGCGTCTAGTTAAGATGAGGCCTTCCGCGAGATACCTCGATGAGAGTAAAAATAAACCGAGGTAGTGAACTAATTGTAGAAGCTTGTGTTCATCGAGCGTCGACTGCGGCAGGCTGATGATGATGATGAAATTGTTAATGTTATTAAACTTCCATTAAACAGATGGGTCTTTATCCTAAACAGAGCAGTAAGAAACACCTGGAGGAAACTGGCAGAGGATCGATGTAAATGACGAGCTCAAGGGGGTTATGATGATGATTGGAGTTTTTATGGAAATGGACAGCACAATACTTACTGTACAAGCATTACAAAATATGACTGTCAAAAAAAACTTTATATTGAAATCAGGTCAGAAAGTATTAGACAAACTCAGGATGTTGTTAGTTGGGTTCGCACCTTATAACTACTACTACGTAAGTACGTACTACTCCTACAAAAATAAACTCAATTGGTATATTGTATGAAATCTATAATTTCGCTTTCGATCAGAATATTGAGTCACTAATGGTAAGATTTTATCGATATAAATTTCAATAATGCAACTAAATCAAGAACTGATATCGATAACGATTTCATCGATGAAAAATGTTAGTCTACTCATAATGTTACCTATATAGTTGAGAAGAGTCACCGATCGCTTTTTTGTCTCCACCGATTTGCAAATGTATTAAGTAGTATTTCCAATTATAAAACATGATTAGTTACACTATTGTTTTAAAACTTGCTGCAAGTATAAAGATACATACTAATACCTATAGCAAAAATGGTTGGAAATATTTCTAAATGCTAAAGACTTTTCATATCAAGACTCAGAAAAATATAAAAAGAAAAGGTAATATCGTTACTGACAGAGATAAAAATAGAAAAACAAACAGTAAAACTACATTTATTATATCACTAGCGACCGCCCGCGACTTCGTACGCGTGGAGTTAATTATTGACACTTACCGTCATATTTTGGACAATCCACACAATATATTTTTATAAATTGTAGCCTATGTGTTATCCTGATGTATAAGCTATATTGTGGTAAAGTTTCATTCAAATCCATTCAGTAGTTTTTACGTGAAAGAGTAACAAACATCCATACATCCTAACAAACTTTCGCCTTTATAATAGTAGTAGGATACTACGAGGGTGAATCAAAAAGTTCTTGGAATCACTATAAAAATATAAGAATATTTAAACAAAAATATTTTATTTTTCTACGTAATCTCCTTCTAACTCAATACATTTATAATACCGCATTTCTAATCGTCTTATTCCTTCCGAAAAAAAATCTTCTTCTTGACACTCAAAAAACTCATCTACGGCAGCCATTACTGCGTCATTATCGGCAAATTTTGTTCCACGGATATGTTCCTTTAATTTTGGAAATAAGTGGAAATCACTGGGGGCTAAGTCCGGTGAATATGGTGGGTGATCAAGGATATCGAACCCAGCATTGCGGATTGCTTCGAGCGCAACTTCCGAACGATGAGCGGGAGCGTTATCATGAAGAAACAGCACGCCCAGTGAAAGTTTTCCACGACGTTTATTTTTAACTGAATCGCGTACTTTTGGAATTAAACTTGCGTAATATGGTCCAGTAATCGTCTGTCCTTTCGGCATGTAATCAATTCTCGACTTTTTTTACATTTTCTTCCGTAACCGAGGTTGAAGGCCGCCCGGAGCCATGATCATCTTTACAGCTCGATCTACCCCTTTTAAATTCAGCAACCCAGTAAGCAACCGTCGAATAGGGTAAAGCATTATCCCCTAATGTTTGCTGAATATCCGAAAAAAATTCTTGCGTTGACATTTTTTTCAGGCACAGGTACTTTATCACTGCACGTAACTTTACAATTTTATCCATATCTGAATATTTTGTCAACACTTTGCACTAAATAATTTTTAACTTGCGAATGATTAGATCAATTCAAGTGAAGTTCTGCAATAATGTTATGCGATTGACACTCCTTTAAATAAATATAAAATTACCCTCAAAATAATTATATTTGTATGCACTTCTAAGAACTTTTTGATCCACCCTCGTAATAGTATAATATTCAATATTACTACAAATATTAGATTCATAACAGACTTTAATAATGAAATTGCGGGTAAAGTTCGTTGCATTTCGATCAAGGGCATTGGACATGCGAATAAGGGCAGGTGTGCAATGACAATGACCTGACACCTGGTTACCTGAACTGCCCTTACATACATATTGGGAGTTTGGTTAACAAAGTTACTGTAAACTTGTTTTAATTAAAATTGTAGTTGATCGTACTAGTATCGTAAAGAAATTTGATGACCGAGACGGTAGTTTTAGTTAAGTAATTCATTTTATAGTTAATGTCTTGCAACATTGCGTGCTTTTACTATTTCAGAGACTTTTATCGAAACTTTTAATTACTTTTTCAATTTCAAAGGCTGTCAAAACGTTATTAAATGCTTAACTCTTTTTGCAGGTTCTTACACCAAGCCATCTGCTTGGTTTGTCATTGGCATACTAAGACTACCTTAATTGTACTGTGATGTTTTGTAGTAGCCTGTGTATCTTTCTTTGTTGGGAGCAATAAGTGATAGATTTTACTTTTGAATTTTTAATAACGTGATTGAACTCAATTCTATTGTTGATATTGCTGGTAATCGTATTAGCTATTCCAATAATTTATAGCTAAATTTTGTTGCAGTAACTATAATCTGTTTTAGTGTCATCTAAAATTCTAAACTC